>OX578272.1:87006259-87574568 GCA_951217065.1 Baccha elongata | reverse complement strand
TTACAATATTTTGCTTGGCGCCGATAAGGTTTGGAACGTTCTTCAAGGAGAGGTTGTTAGAGGGGTACATGGCCAGCCAGTGGCTCAAAAAACTATGTTTGGATGGGTTTTAGCTGGTCAATTAATTGCTTCAGCTGAGAGTTCAATTAAGTCTCTTCACACGATTCTCGATATCGATATCGATGCTACCTTGCAAAGATTTTGGACAGTGGAAGAGGTTGATCCAAAGTCTATTATTTCCAAAGATGATAAAGCAATTGAGGAACACTTTATTAAAACATATCGCCGCGACCTAAATGGAAAATATGTTGTAAAACTTCCCTTCAAAACTGCTCCTAACTTTTCAGACACACTTCGCGGTGCTGTTTGTCGGCTCAAGGCTATGGAAAGAAAATTTTTTACAAATGATTCGCTTTTTCAGTCCTATTCATTGTTTATGGAAGAATATTTGTCGCTGGGACACATGCAAAAGATTCCCTCTTATGAAATTGCAAACCCCAATGTTTTTTATCTGCCTCACCATGCGGTACTTAAACCAGACAGTACCACTACAAAACTTCGCGTTGTTTTTGATGGCTCCTTTAAGGATACCAATGGAATTTCTTTAAATGATTCCCTGATGGTTGGACCACCCATACAACGTAACCTTTTTTCCGTATGTTTGAGATTTCGTCGTCATGCATATGTTTTTACTGCAGACATTATAAAAATGTTCCGCCAAATTTGGGTAGCCCAAGAAGATACTGACTACCAAAGGATTGTCTGGCGAAAATCGAGTACAGATCCTATTGAACATTATCGATTGTCAACGGTGACCTACGGTACTGCAAGTGCTCCCTATTTATCAGTTCGGGTTTTGGAACAATTAGCATCAGATTACAAAGAAGAATGTCCGGTCGCGTCAGAAATTCTTCTAAATGACTTTTACGTCGATGACGTTGTAACAGGTGCAGATTCAATTTCTGATGCAATTCTCAAAAAAAGTTGTTTAATTGACTTACTTTCGAAAGGAGGTTTAAAGCTTAGTAAGTGGCAGAGTAACTGTCCTGAACTTCTTTCGAAAGAAGACCGTATTCAAAATGAAAACGTTTCGCTTGATAAAGAATCGGAGGCTTGGGTTAAGGTTCTCGGGCTGAAATGGAACTCGAAAGTAGATTGCTTTTTATTTCGAATTAATTTATCACCAAACATCGAATTTCCTACGAAACGCCAAATTTTACGAGATGTCGCCAGAATCTTTGACCCCCTTGGTTTTCTGTCTCCTTCGATTATTCAACTTAAAATTATACTACAAGAATTATGGCATCAAAAGCTTGGTTGGGATGATCCACTTCCCAAACTTATCGCCGAACAATGGAACCAAAGTCGTGAAGATCTTCCTAATCTAACAAAGATAATCATTCCTCGTTCCATTGGAACTATTGACTCTAAATTTCAACTCCACGGGTTCTCAGATGCCTCGTCATCCGCGTACGCCTCTGTTATTTATTCGCGTCACGTTTTACCTAATAAAGAAATAAAAATAAACATTGTGGCCGCTAAAACTCGGGTTGCTCCACTTAAACAGCTAAGCATTCCACGGTTAGAATTGTGTGGAGCATTACTGCTCACAAGACTTCTTGTAGCTGTTCAGAACTCTTTAAAAATGACATTTGCGAATATTTATGCGTGGTGTGACTCACAGGTAGTGCTTTCTTGGTTATCATCTCAGTCACGGCGTTGGAACATTTTTGTTGGAAATCGGACTTCCGAAATATTAAATACTATTCCGCGAAACAGGTGGTTTCACGTTAAGTCAGACCAAAACCCTGCTGACTGTGCTTCGCGCGGTATAGCACCTTCGAATCTCGTGATTCACCCTATCTGGTGGAATGGCCCACATTGGCTTAAGAAAAGTGAAGTTAATTGGCCAATAATTAACAATTCGCAGGAACATTCTGATTGTAAGGAGGAGGAGAGAAAACAGATTAAAAAAACACATTTAGTTGTGCAAAATATAGAACACCCTTTTGAGTTTCTATCGTCTCGCGTGTCGTCGTGGTTTACTCTAATTCGCGTAGTTGCCTTCATGAATAGGTTTATTTCCAAGTTATCGAAACGATCAAGGTCAGGATCTTCTTATCTTGCTGCAGCTGAATTCTTCGACGCCAAGGATTGCATAATACGTTGGCTGCAAAATATGTATTTTGGTGAAGACATTGACTATTTTAAAAAACATGGACACTTTGGTAAGAACTGCAAGATCGCTAACCTAAATCCCTTTCTAGATAACAAGGATATATTACGTGTTGGTGGAAGAATAAAAGAAGCTAATATCGCTTATAATGCAAAACATCCAATCATAATTCCACAAGGACATATTATTACCCAATTGATTGTGGTAGATGCACATGAATATCTTCTTCATCCCGGAGTTTCAACACTATTCGCAATACTCCATCAAGAGTACTGGATTATTGGATGCAGAAACTTATTACGAAAAATTACTCATGAGTGCATGAAATGTTTTAGGCAAAGAAAACTGACAGGAACGCAAATCATGGGTAATCTTCCACCGCAAAGGATCCAAACCTATAGACCTTTCACCCACTGTGGCTGTGATTACGCAGGTCCTATCTCCATTAAGATCAAAATTGGTCGAAAGGTGCATGTGACTAAAGGATACATATCGCTATTTGTGTGTCTCGCAACAAAAGCCATCCATTTGGAGCTGGTCAGTGATTTGACCACGGAAGCCTTTATTGCAGCACTTCGCCGTTTTGTTTCGCGTCGCGGTAAACCATCGCATATGTACTCAGATAATGGTACAAATTTTCGCGGATCAGCCAGACTACTCTCAGAAATGTATCAACTTGTACTATCTGAGCACCACAACTCAATAGTTGGAGAAACTCTTGCTCGTGATGCTATTACATGGCATTTTATTCCCCCTTCTGCACCACATTTCGGCGGTTTATGGGAAGCGGGAGTTAAGTCTGTTAAGCAACATCTTCGTCGTGTGATAGGTTCTGATATGCTTACCTTTGAACAATTTTATACTCTTTTAACCCAAATAGAATCACTTTTAAATTCACGTCCTTTATGTCAAACATCTGATAATGATTTAGATCCACTTACACCAGCTCATTTCATTTTAGGTGAATCATATTCAGCTATTCCTGAACCATCATTAGAAGTACCTCAGAATCGACTATCATCATGGCAAGCCCTACAGTGCAAAGTCCAGGGCTATTGGAAACGTTGGAGTATGGAATACCTTACATCGCTGCAACAACGGCCTCGTTGGTCGCAACCTCAACGAAATCTTCAGTTAAACGACCTAGTTGTCATCAAGGATTCAAACTTGTCACCAGGCAAATGGGCTATGGGCCGGGTTATTGCTATTCATCCTGGCAAAGATGGTCATGTTCGAGTAGTCACCCTCAGAACATCGACAGGAAATTTTGTTCGACCTGTTCATAAATTGGCAGTACTTCCAGTAAGCTGAAACTATGTTCCAGGGGGGGCGGAATGTTAAAGAATATATGTTAATTTGTTCTTCAAACTTGTTTATAAAAATTTAAATTATGTTAATTATTAATTGTTACTTATTGCCAAACTATGTACTAATTACGCTAATATTATTGTCAATTTGTTTTTTCACTCAATTCTCTTTAAAAATAATTTGTTATGTTGCACTCAATGTATAACAGTTGAGACATGAACGTCTTTCATGCTCAATTACTCGATCACTTGGATTTCGACCTGCAAGCAGCTAAGTACCTTCTTTGACATTAAACATACATATATTAAAATTGATAGGCTGTGTTTTCATTTATTGGTTTTTTGTCTATTCGTTTGCCCTTTCGATTTCCATGTGCTGGTCCTTCTATTTTTTATAAAATTATAAAATTAATTGCTAAACAGGGCTTATAACTCGAGAAGACATCACTTTTAAGCAAAAATAACAATATTTAGGGTCCATTTTGCGAATTACGAAAAAACGCTGTATTTTTCACGGAAATCACTTTCAGCTTAAAGCAACTATATTTACGCGTTCTGTGAAGGCTAACCAACTATAAAAAACACATTGAAAAAGAGAAAACAGATTTGAAAGTATTTCGATTTTTGAACTTTAGAAAAAGGGCTATAACTCGAGAAGACATCACTTTTAAGCAAAAAAAAAATTATTTAGGGTCCATTTTGCGAATTACGAAAAAACGCTGTATTTTTCACGGAAATCACTTTCATCTAAAAGCAACTATATTTACGGGTTCTGTGAAGGCTAACCAACTATAAAAAACACATTAAAAAAGAGAAAACAGATTTGAAAATATTTCGATTTTTGAACTATAGAAAAAGGGCTATAACTCGAGAAGACATCACTTTTAAGCAAAAATAACAATATTTAGGGTCCATTTTGCGAATTACGAAAAAACGCTGTATTTTTCACGGAAATCACTTTCAGCTTAAAGCAACTATATTTACGCGTTCTGTGAAGGCTAACCAACTATAAAAAACACATTGAAAAAGAGAAAACAGATTTGAAAGTATTTCGATTTTTGAACTTTAGAAAAAGGGCTATAACTCGAGAACACATCACTTTTAAGCAAAAATAACAATATTTAGGGTCCATTTTGCGAATTACGAAAAAACGCTGTATTTTTCACGGAAATCACTTTCAGCTAAAAGCAACTATTTTTACGGGTTCTGTGAAGGCTACCCGACTATAAAAAGCACATTGAAAAAGAGAAAACAGATTTGAAAGTATTTCGATTTTTGAACTTTAGAAAAAGGGCTATAACTCGAGAAGACATCACTTTTAAGCAAAAATAACAATATTTAGGGTCCATTTTGCAAATTTCGAAAAAACGCTGTATTTTTCACGGAAATCACTTTCAGCTAAAAGCAACTATATTTACGGGTTCTGTGAAGGCTACCCAACTATAAAAAACACATTGAAAAAGAGAAAACAGATTTGAAAGTATTTCGATTTTTGAACTTTAGAAAAAGGGCTATAACTCGAGAAGACATCACTTTTAAGCAAAAATAACAATATTTAGGGTCCATTTTGCGAATTACGAAAAAACGCTGTATTTTTCACGGAAATCACTTTCAGCTAAAAGCAACTATATTTACGGGTTCTGTGAAGGCTACCCGACTATGAAAAACACATTGAAAAAGAGAAAACAGATTTGAAAGTATTTCGATTTTTGAACTTTAGAAAAAGGGCTATAACTCGAGAAGACATCACTTTTAAGCAAAAATAACAATATTTAGGGTCCATTTTGCGAATTACGAAAAAACGCTGTATTTTTCACGGAAATCACTTTCAGCTTAAAGCAACTATATTTACGCGTTCTGTGAAGGCTAACCAACTATAAAAAACACATTAAAAAAGAGAAAACAGATTTGAAAATATTTCGATTTTTGAACTATAGAAAAAGGGCTATAACTCGAGAAGACATCACTTTTAAGCAAAAATAAAAATATTTAGGGTCCATTTTGCGAATAACGAAAAAACGCTGTATTTTTCACGGAAATCACTTTCAGCTAAAAGCAACTATATTTACGGGTTCTGTGAAGGCTACCCAACTATAAAAAACACATTGAAAAAGAGAAAACAGATTTGAAAGTATTTCGATTTTTGAACTTTAGAAAAAGGGCTATAACTCGAGAAGACATCACTTTTAAGCAAAAATAACAATATTTAGGGTCCATTTTGCGGATTACAAAAAAACGCTGTATTTTTCACGGAAATCACTTTCAGCTAAAAGCAACTATATTTACGGGTTCTGTGAAGGCTACCCAACTATAAAAAACACATTGAAAAAGAGAAAACAGATTTGAAAGTATTTCGATTTTTGAACTTTAGAAAAAGGGCTATAACTCGAGAACACATCACTTTTAAGCAAAAATAACAATATTTAGGGTCCATTTTGCGAATTACGAAAAAACGCTGTATTTTTCACGGAAATCACTTTCAGCTAAAAGCAACTATTTTTACGGGTTCTGTGACTATAAAAAACACATTGAAAAAGAGAAAACAGATTTGAAAGTATTTCGATTTTTGAACTTTAGAAAAAGGGCTATAACTCGAGAAGACATCACTTTTAAGCAAAAATAACAATATTTAGGGTCCATTTTGCGAATTACGAAAAAACGCTGTATTTTTCACGGAAATCACTTTCAGCTTAAAGCAACTATATTTACGCGTTCTGTGAAGGCTAACCAACTATAAAAAACACATTGAAAAAGAGAAAACAGATTTGAAAGTATTTCGATTTTTGAACTTTAGAAAAAGGGCTATAACTCGAGAACACATCACTTTTAAGCAAAAATAACAATATTTAGGGTCCATTTTGCGAATTACGAAAAAACGCTGTATTTTTCACGGAAATCACTTTCAGCTAAAAGCAACTATTTTTACGGGTTCTGTGACTATAAAAAACACATTGAAAAAGAGAAAACAGATTTGAAAGTATTTCGATTTTTGAACTTTAGAAAAAGGGCTATAACTCGAGAAGACATCACTTTTAAGCAAAAATAACAATATTTAGGGTCCATTTTGCGAATTACGAAAAAACGGTATTTTTCACGGAAATCACTTTCAGCTAAAAGCAACTATTTTTACGGGTTCTGTGAAGGCTAACCAACTATAAAAAACACATTGAAAAAGAGAAAACAGATTTGAAAGTATTTCGATTTTTGAACTTTAGAAAAAGGGCTATAACTCGAGAAGACATCACTTTTAAGCAAAAATAACAATATTTAGGGTCCATTTTGCGAATTACGAAAAAACGCTGTATTTTTCACGGAAATCACTTTCAGCTAAAAGCAACTATGTTTACGGGTTCTGTGAAGGCTAACCAACTATAAAAAACACATTGAAAAAGAGAAAACAGATTTGAAAGTATTTCGGTTTTTGAACTTTAGAAAAAGGGCTATAACTCGAGAAGACATCACTTTTAAGCAAAAATAACAATATTTAGGGTCCATTTTGCGAATTACGAAAAAACGCTGTATTTTTCACGGAAATCACTTTCAGCTAAAAGCAACTATGTTTACGGGTTCTGTGAAGGCTAACCAACTATAAAAAACACATTGAAAAAGAGAAAACAGATTTGAAAGTATTTCGGTTTTTGAACTTTAGAAAAAGGGCTATAACTCGAGAAGACATCACTTTTAAGCAAAAATAACAATATTTAGGGTCCATTTTGCGAATTACGAAAAAACGCTGTATTTTTCACGGAAATCACTTTCAGCTAAAAGCAACTATTTTTACGGGTTCTGTGAAGGCTACCCAACTATAAAAAACACATTGAAAAAGAGAAAACAGATTTGAAAGTATTTCGATTTTTGAACTTAAGAAAAAGGGCTATAACTCGAGAAGACATCACTTTTAAGCAAAAATAACAATATTTAGGGTCCATTTTGCGAATTACGAAAAAACGCTGTATTTTTCACGGAAATCACTTTCAGCTAAAAGCAACTATGTTTACGGGTTCTGTGAAGGCTAACCAACTATAAAAAACACATTGAAAAAGAGAAAACAGATTTGAAAGTATTTCGGTTTTTGAACTTTAGAAAAAGGGCTATAACTCGAGAAGACATCACTTTTAAGCAAAAATAACAATATTTAGGGTCCATTTTGCGAATTACGAAAAAACGCTGTATTTTTCACGGAAATCACTTTCAGCTAAAAGCAACTATTTTTACGGGTTCTGTGAAGGCTACCCAACTATAAAAAACACATTGAAAAAGAGAAAACAGATTTGAAAGTATTTCGATTTTTGAACTTTAGAAAAAGGGCTATAACTCGAGAAGACATCACTTTTAAGCAAAAATAACAATATTTAGGGTCCATTTTGCGAATTACGAAATAACGCTGTATTTTTCACGGAAATCACTTTCAGCTAAAAGCAACTATATTTACGAGTTCTGTGAAGGCTACCCAACTATAAAAAACACATTGAAAAAGAGAAAACAGATTTGAAAGTATTTCGATTTTTGAACTTTAGAAAAAGGGCTATAACTCGAGAAGACATCACTTTTAAGCAAAAATAACAATATTTAGGGTCCATTTTGCGAATTACGAAAAAACGATGTATTTTTCACGGAAATCACTTTCAGCTAAAAGCAACTATATTTACGGGTTTTGTGAAGGCTAACCAACTATAAAAAACACATTGAAAAAGAGAAAACAGATTTGAAATTATTTCGATTTTTGAACTTTAGAAAAAGGGCTATAACTCGAGAAGACATCACTTTTAAGCAAAAATAACAATATTTAGGGTCCATTTTGCGAATTACGAAAAAACGCTGTATTTTTCACGGAAATCACTTTCAGCTAAAAGCAACTATATTTACGGGTTCTGTGAAGGCTAACCAACTATAAAAAACACATTGAAAAAGAGAAAACAGATTTGAAAGTATTTCGATTTTTGAACTTTAGAAAAAGGGCTATAACTCGAGAAGACATCACTTTTAAGCAAAAATAACAATATTTAGGGTCCATTTTGCGAATTACGAAAAAACGCTGTATTTTTCACGGAAATCACTTTCAGCTAAAAGCAACTATATTTACGGGTTCTGTGAAGGCTAACCAACTATAAAAAACACATTGAAAAAGAGAAAATTAGATTTGAAAGTATTTCGATTTTTGAACTTTAGAAAAAGGGCTATAACTCGAGAAGACATCACTTTTAAGCAAAAATAACAATATTTAGGGTCCATTTTGCGAATTACGAAAAAACGCTGTATTTTTCACGGAAATCACTTTCAGCTAAAAGCAACTATATTTACGGGTTCTGTGAAGGCTACCCAACTATAAAAAACACATTGAAAAAGAGAAAACAGATTTGAAAGTATTTCGATTTTTGAACTTTAGAAAAAGGGCTATAACTCGAGAAGACATCACTTTTAAGCAAAAATAACAATATTTAGGGTCCATTTTGCGAATTACGAAAAAACGCTGTATTTTGCACGGAAATCACTTTCAGCTTAAAGCAACTATATTTACGGGTTCTGTGAAGGCTACCCAACTATAAAAAACACATTGAAAAAGAGAAAACAGATTTGAAAGTATTTCGATTTTTGAACTTTAGAAAAAGGGCTATAACTCGAGAAGACATCACTTTTAAGCAAAAATAACAATATTTAGGGTCCATTTTGCGAATTACGAAAAAACGCTGTATTTTTCACGGAAATCACTTTCAGCTAAAAGCAACCATTTTTACGGGTTCTGTGAAGGCTACCCAACTATAAAAAACACATTGAAAAAGAGAAAACAGATTTGAAAGTATTTCGATTTTTGAACTTTAGAAAAAGGGCTATAACTCGAGAAGACATCACTTTTAAGCAAAAATAACAATATTTAGGGTCCATTTTGCGAATAACGAAAAAACGCTGTATTTTTCACGGAAATCACTTTAAGCTTAAAGCAACTATTTGTACGGGTTCTGTGAAGGCTACCGAACTATAAAAATGATTTCCTATGAATAAGGACATGGCAATACTGCCGTTTGCCTGATATGACATTTCATATAATAATAGTTGTAAGACTATTTTGAAGAAATAAAGAACTTATCTATCTATCTATCTGTCTATAGAATTTATATGATAACTCGCCTCAGAGAACACTCCTATCCATCAACGTATGTTGTTAAAGTTCACCACAGTCGGCGCAATTTTTGTTCCGAAATAATCGAGCCCATTAGACTCGTCCGCAAGTTGCATTTCAAAGTTTTCTTCCTTGAATTCCGTCGATGAGTTAAAACATCGCTTCATCTTATATTTTTTGTATTTAAAGACTTACAACCTTATTTATTAGAATTCCCTATTATCCATCTGCACGAGTGAATAGTTACACAGTGAATAAGCTATTATGCGCCCTCTATTCTATGATGAAAAAATGCTTATTTTAAAAAATTTTCCCAGGCCATTTTAGTTACAATGCGGTTGCATTGTTGCAAACAAAAAAGTACCAGAACAGGAAAATTTTTATTATTTACAGTTGTTTCCAAGCTAATCATGCACCAATAAAAAACACAAAATTTACTTCTTTATATGATTTAGATGCATTTTTTTTCGATGCTTTATTGAGTAGTATTATTTTATTCAATAAACTAATTTAAAAAAAACTTCGTTATCTTTAAAAAAGCGTAAAATATGTGACTTGTGTAAAATTGATGTTCGTTCAAATTCGGGAGCAACTGTTAACATAAATCCATGACAAAACGAACCATATTTGTATTTTTTATTTATTGTTGAATATTTATATTTTGTTATAATTTGTTATTGCGTGCTTGAAAGAATTGTTAAATAAAAACAATATTATATATTTATTGTATTCCTCAATGTGACATTTCGATATTAAATCATCCCTATTTTCGGCACTATTCAACCCTCCCAACACGTTATAGCTTATTATGCCACTATTACACGACCAAAAGTTTTATAAACTATGCATTTGCTATAATACGTTTATAAATAAGGTTGTTAAAGTCTTTGCTTTTAATAATTTAACAAAACAAACATTTTAAATGCTTATTTTACATTATGGTTCAGTCGCGCCATAATGCCCGCACAGCATGTGCGCCATATTAACCGCAAGAAACATGTTCTCAACAAATAAAAAAAACTAGATTCCCATTTTGTTGACAAACAGCATGCACTGCGAAAATACCTGTCTGATATAGTTAGACAGATGTAGTTGAAACTATCAAATACAATGATACAATCAGTATTCAATACTGATTCCTGATGTGGAACACTTCTTAGCGCCAAAGATTGGATTGGAATAGTTGTGATCACAATCGAGATCATGTTATTAAACAAAATTAAGCGTGTCTAGTTTCTTCTTTTTATCAATATATTTATCAAAGATATTATCAATATTGCATAATTGCTCTATGAAATGTTTAAATTCCTCTGCATATTGAGTTACCATTTAATAAGCTTTGCACAAAATTATCTTCACTTTTGCCCTTTTTTCCCTATATACTCACTTGTGACCACTGTTTACACAAGGACACCACCAAATTTAGCGATTTTCCGCATTTAATTTTGATTTCACGTTGCATTTCAATTAGCCATTGCAGAAATTTCTAATATCTAAATATTTTCCATCGGTTACACAGTAAGTTTGTATCCCTTCCTGCTTTCCATCCAATAATTTTCACTGCAGTTTCAATTTAATTAAATTTGCTTGCTGACGCTCTATACGTGCATAACATAACGTAATTTACCGTGGATCAAGTTGGAACACATCATGTATAGAAATCAAATGGTATTCAATATTATGTTCCAGGATAACACATTCTTTAGGGAGGAAATCCCGAGGACAATTATATACAACAACACACCCACAACAAATATTATATTTTCCAGTATTATAATTAATTTGTCGTCCTTTCATATGTATGTGTTTGTATATATGTATTTCAAAATTGTTTGTCATTTGAATTGAATGTTGTTTCTAATTTGCATTTTTGCTAAATTTCTCGCTCTCAGAGGGCATTTTATGGAGTCAAAGCCGGGATCATGCTAAAACGTTTAGAAAGGACATCTTTTTGGTCTAATATTATTCCTCGTTATCTCACCCTCTCTTTCTCTTATTCTATTTCTATCAATGAAAATGGAAATGAACATTCAATTAGCATTCTGTCATTCATTAGAATTATATTGTTGTTGTTGTTTATATCGTTTTTTTGCCAATTTAGAATTCATTTACCTAAACATACTATATTCATTCATATGATTTTGAGGTGACAAAACTCACATACATTTTCATTTGCAAGAAGGATTTTCAAATTAAATGTGGTCATAGTTTTGGGTTTTTGTATGTGGCTGATGAATTTTAATCAGTGAAATACCATAGATCGGTGTACCCCTTGGTCTTTTATGGTTTCACTATTGTGGTTGGATTTTAATGACTGATGGCGTTGGCTATAGCAAAGTGAATCGAAATTTTACATTTTTAGATATTTTCACGAATTAAATAAGGATTTGGTTTTTAATATAGAGATGCATGTTTATGAATTAATTCAAAATGAAATGGAAATTATGTGGCATCACACTTAGTTCTGCTCTTGAAAACATTTTCTATGGGAAACCAAAAGTTAGTCACGACGAATTAGAAAGTGTGAATGTCAATGATATAGCTTATATTGATTAGGCACTTATAGTTCAGTCGGCAGGTAGGAAAAAAAGTTCGTTGGTCGATGAAATTTTTAGATGTTGTTTTGAGATGGTTAATTAAGATTTTCTCAAATTTTGGACCTTGAGGAACCTGTCCTAAAAGAGGGGGTTTCTTACGTTTTACGGCAAAAGCGTTCAGCTACGTTTTTAAGAACGTTAAATTTGCTACAGTATTGATTTTTCAAACATTCACTGCTGTTACAGGTTTACACTTAATTTTGTTGAATTTAATAATTTTAGAAAAAAATACGTTTGTGAAACCTAAAATCATTTAAAATAAAAAAGAATATTTATTAATCATTAATAAGTCAAACTTTCCCTGGACATTAGTCATTTATTACATATTATACATCAGGTTAGCTCAAAACTGCGAATCGCAGTTATAGTGTCACATAATTCTAAGCAATAACAATACCCCACTGATCACAAAACTCTAATAGAATTACAGTAAGCTGGATTAGGTAAAAAATTATCTGATGTCAAAGTTGAATTGATAGTTTTTATGATAGCTTACATAAAACATGTTCTTTTTTAGTCTTAAATAGTTGGGTTTATTGGATTTACTGTATTTTCTTTCGCACGATTTGATTTGATTCCGCATGAGTTTACATGGCACTTAATTTTTACATTCAATTGACAGATTATCGGCTGTCGCGTATGGAGTTTTTTTTTTAAGTTTGATGTTATCATACTCATACTATGACATATTTTACTTTTTTGTAAAGCCAGAAATCTCTTCTTTTGTTTTCTTTTTAAATAATTAAAGTTTTTGAATAATTAATTTTCTAATTTAAAATTTAAAAAAAAAAAAAAATTCAAACTAATTTTTTTTCCAAGTTTTATAATTAATAGTCATTTTTGTTTCCTAAATTCAATGCTCTTATTAGTCTTTAGTCAAAAACAGAAAACCGAATTATAAAATGTCTTGTACTTTTTGAGAAAATAAAAAATAACGAAAACCCCCGCTTATGACAAAAAAAATATATTTTTAGGAAGTTTAATGGTCCTTAACTTTGTTATTCAATATGGTACACAAAATGTGCTTAGAGAATAGAGAAAAACTGAAAAAAAAACTCAAAAAGTTAGCACAGGGCTCTCGAGGTCAAAAACTTAGGGGGTCTTTCTAGTATTACCCCAAACAATTTGTGCATGTTTCATTAAGTTCCGATTTTTTTCCCAGGTAGCCCCATTTTTCCGACATACTGCCCGAAATATTTTATAAAAAAACATTAGAAATTAATAAAGATTGTTTCATAATGAAATATAAATACAATGGGGCATATTCATAGTTGTTTTTAAACTACAGTTTTGCTAAGCCTTGGTTTAAGCAATGTAATTTAGATAGGATAAACTCGAGTTTTTTTTAAAAACAACTTAGACAGTGTCTATTAATATGCCCCAATATTTTCACCTGTAAGGTTGAATTTAATTTTGACGTTTATAACCTTTTTTTACCCCTTTTAGTAAATTTAAAAAAAAAAAAAAATATATTAGTTTTGTGTTTTATGTGGAAGTATATTAAATACATTAAAATAAAGCAATGTCGGAATTTGCTGCGTCTGGCATGTATGAAACGGTTCACTGTGCGATGTGCGCTATAATGAGCGGTTCAATAGGAGTTTAAGGGGAACGGGCACTTAATAATTTTTTATGTTTTACCACTCTAGAAAAAAAGAGGCCAAAAAAGGTTAAAAAAGAAGCGAGAATACAAGCGCACAAGTAAAATATGGGCACATGCAGCAGTCTTACGCAAGTTGTATATATGTACAAACAATAAGTACTGGCTATACTTCTAAACTTATAGAATACATAATGAAATGGATCTAAATATTATTCAACCATAACTAATCACTCGGAGAAAAAAAGTGTTGCAAGTTTTGTTGAAATATTTTACGCATAAAGTAAGTTGTTGTTTTTTTCTAACAACAAATCAACAGCTAAAATCTACGATTTCAAATTCAAAAGTAAAGAATTAAAAACTTAAATCAAAAATTCTTGAGTTTAACCTTACTCCAATTGAAGGAAGTTGTAGAAATCATCGATACATCGACGCTGGTGCCAACGCGCCCTAATAATAAAGGCAGGTGAATTTCCAGGTATTAACATGTACAACAGCATTTACCCAGTATTTTTTTTTTCACTTTTTGGATATTTTAAAAATAATAAAATTAAGATTAATCCTTTAATATTGATTAAATTACATAAAAAGTCCAGTCACGTAAGAACTTTAAAAATGGGTTTTCTTATAAGAGGTGATTTTTGTTAATTTTAATTTTTTCAAAAAGTAGATACAAGACAAGCATCTGGATTTCTGCTTTTGACTTAAAATTAATAAGAACATTAAATTTTTAATTACAAAAATTATACTAAATAACATAAAATTAAAAAAAAAAGTTTGACTTTTTTTTAATTTGAAAATTAATTTTTCAAAACCTATTGAAAAATTGTTATGAAAAGTTAAAGATGCATGTATTCCTATCTTCATACCAAACTTTACAGCGTACCCTATCAGGAATGGACTCGAAGACTCGTCGGGCTGGTGCGTTGGTGTTCATACGCCCCACGTGACCCAGCCATCTTAGCCGCTGTATTATCAGCATACTTCTTCATACCAAAGGCTTTTTAATTTATAAGATAAATAAAAATTACATTTAAGAAGATTCTTAAAATAAACAGCAAAAACACTCGTGCCAATAATGTAGTTCGATCCATTTATTGCTTTTGTGCTATCCTCCAAAACTTTCTTGGTGTTCTTAGTTTGACTTTATGACTGGGCTTTTATTTTTAAAATTTTATTCTATTTGCTTTACAAAGGTTTTTATATTTTGTTTTACCATTTTCGATGTTCTTCAATAGAATATTTTCATTCAAACGATTTTTTCTGGCATTCATACAATCAGTATCGAAACATTTCTGCTCTTAAAAGATTTCATTGTATTTGAATATCTGATATATGAAGACATTCTGATACATTCTGTCTATTGATTTGATAAGCTATCAGTTGATTCAAAAGCTGAAGAAATTGTGGAAAGGTCTAAAGTCAAGGGTATGCTGGTGAGTTTCTACATCAATGCTTCTCCATTTTAAACGTGTAATCAAATTTAGATTTCTTTGAGATTTCCATTCAACCACTATTGGCATATGATCAGAGAAAAGTTTGTTTAAAACTTGAAATATATTAATCATTGTTAGCCGTACAAAAATCGATGACGGAATTTGAGATTTGGAATTTTTTTGATTTTACTGGGTACAAGAAATGTAGTTAAAATATCTCACAAGACATAAAGTTTCATAAAAGTCTTATGTAAAGGTACTTTAAATTCTCTTTTGAAATCCTGTTTGATTTCTTAGAAATTTGTCTCGCAAAATTTAATTTCTTTTATCAGATTTTGGCTTTTTAGCAAAAATTTTACTATAAATTCTTTTTGAGTGAAAAGCTTTAAAACAAACAATTAAAACCTTTAGGGTGTAATAAAATCCATTTGTTATAAGTATCAAAATTACAGCTTTACCATGCGGTGCGATGCGATAGTGGTTAACAATGGCTTCTGATATCTAATGTGCACGTTTTAGAAAATGCAAACAGCTATGTTTATACGAATAAGCAATGATAATGAGGGTCCTTCTCACACATAGAACTTTAACGGAATAATTCTCCCTATATCCAATATCGATGTTGTATGTGTTAATGATGGTGGCTTTCATTCCTCAATGAAAATAATGTTTCTATTAGCTCAACTGGTTAATTAGTTGAAATAATTGAATAAAGCTTATAGCTTGCCATAAAAGAAGTGAAACCATGCACGAAAAAGCAAAACAATCCAATACAACTCAACTGAATTGGGCCAAGCTTGAAAGCTGACGGATTGTTTAATGAATGTTCAATGGGTTTTTATATAAAAATGTAGATGGATGGTGCTCCTGCTGCTGCTGGATGATTAGAAAAGCTATATGTTTATAATACGAGTATAACTCAAATTCATTCCAAATTGCAGATTTTGATGGAATAAATGTTTACTTTGGTTTTTGAATTTATTTGAATAATGATATTATATTCATGGTAGATTGGTAGATATCAGGAACAGCGAGCAGGTTAGACATAAAAGAAAAAGCTGTGTCAGATATTAAACGAAGTAAATAATGGTGAATATGTTTAATTTGCTTGTGGTCATCGTTACAAACACAATACCAATACATAAATGTTTAACGTAATAAGAGTTAAATAAAATATTAGTAAAAGGCACGACCGGATTGCACAATTTTTTCTTTAGTGGCAAAGTTACCTACGTGTTAACGAATGGGAAAACTAACTAAACTACATCTTTTGAAAAAAGATTTTCTGCATTTCATTTTCAATTTTTTTTTTTCAAAAATTTCAATTCCCAAATACTTAAAGACGTCCGATAAATAAATATTTCTCTAAGAATACTTTGCACCAAATTTTAAGAAAATGAGACTAACCATTTAATTCTGTAGGAGTGTTAGTAAGTGTCGATTCATACATACATGCAGACAGACAGACAGATCGACAAAAATTCCGGACCTACTTTTTTTCTTCTCTATCATTGTAATATCATGTTTGATCGTTATCTCAAAACTTTTTTTTTACGAACAACCTGCTACGGATCTTCACGCGTCAAATGTCATAATAGACCATCACATGAAGCTAAGCAATTAGCAGCGACACTGTATTGCTTTAAAGCGAAATTATTGCCCTCTAAGAAGTGTAAAAGATGGGCTTATAAAGACTTAAAAACTGCTATACAAAGTGATTTTAAGGAGAAAAAAACGGGCCCTATTCGAGTGTTGGCTTTGTCATTGGAAAATTACGGAAAATCGACTTAAATTAGACTATAGGTATGAGCTCAGTATCAGACTGGATGCCAGCGAATATGTAAAGAATTTTATTCGCAAAGTTCTCTAAAATTATAAGAAAGTACCTACGCATTTCCTATGTTGTGGTTCCAGTGAACAAAATTTACTCGCGCGAACTTAGCGAATTTTAGGAAGTAAAATGTTCGTAAGTTTATTAGCTTGCATTCGCTAAGTTCGCTCGAATGAAATTCACTGGCAGCGGACCCGCAGCCTTAGGATCACGTAAGCGAACGAACTTCTAATGATAAAAACACAATTTGTTCCAATTCTTAAATTCACTAAGGCGACGTTCACCGGATTATTAGTCATCAACCAGACTTACTACATTGCATTTGCATGGCACTTTCCGAAACACATTGACTCGAACCAATAGAACCTTTGTTGCAGCTTTAGGTAGGTACGGATTCGGATCGCCAAAACCACGCGAAAGTGAGGAAATGTCGTTAAAAAGTTTATAGTATTGAAAAGCTTTAATCGCAAAAAATCGCCAGTGTACCCTCGGATCGTATATATCAGTCCCATTCAAGCATGTATAAAAAGAGGAAGACCATTGACATGCCTGCCAAGAAGCTATATACCAGAACCGATTTAGCTTTGTCTCGCCTCACTAACAAAACTAAACCCCTGGTTTGATGATGAATTTGACGTGCTCTTAAAGCAAAATATGAGAAAGGGACACTATACTGAAGTCTACAAGCGGAAGAGAAGAAGACATTTCTGGATTCTAAAGAAAAAGAAGAAAGCCCACCAGAAACTCAAGTTGGTACTTAGCAGTACCTAGAAATAGAAATCTCAAGCATATGTGGCCGTACGAAACAAAATGGAACCGTGACAGTATAGAATAATTCAACTCACTGCTGAGGATATGGAAAACCCATTTCTGCACGTTTTTAAACATAGATGATAAACAAAATGTGGCCGTTAGACCAAAAAATAATTCGAAATGGAGGAAGACGTACACCGATATCAGCTGAACTTTTTTTGAACCACTGTAACTAAAGATTATTTGGTGGGAGTGTAGCATGCCTTATGAATAGTACCTCACCAATATTGATCTTGCAGAGGGTTAGTATAGGGTGCAATACTATTGCAGCAATTTTTTTCTTACATTATAATGAATCCTTATCCGCATTAGTGGATCCAAAAATCGCACTTCAATCTTAAAACGGCTTTAGGTTTTGCTTTCATATAGAAAAATATTCTTTCCCCAATAGCATTACTTGTCGGCTTGTTTTTGTAAATGAATTCAATAAAGTAAATCCTAAGAATGTTGAATGTTGTAATCCCAGAATGTTGAAAATATGTTTATACTGTTTTAGTACATATGAAGCAAAATTTAGTTATTGTATTAGATATGAAGATAGGCTTATAGTAAGGTGCGACAAAAGTTGAACCTATTCAAGTGACCAGCAGTGTAGTTATAGTTTTGGAAACTTTAATCCAAAATTGTACAGCATCTACGCCTGGTATCGGCTCTGGATGAAATTCTTCAGCCCAAGTTGAGTATTACGAGTTTGTTCCACAATCCACTGTGATTCTAGTCATGCATGACTAAGAAGTAAACCGAGCGGTAGTATTTTGAAATCCTGGCAAAGTTGATTCCAACATACTTTTGGAAAAAATATCCAATTTTTGTTTAAAGAGCAATGGGATGAAATTGGATATCTGTCTTTGTATGCCTATAACATGATCTGTTGTCATATTTCTTTCTCGGCACTTTCTATCAAACTCAGAACCACGATCTTTTTCGGAAATTGGTTATGAATTCTTTTCATGATTTGTTAACTTAATGATGTTTTCAAAATCACGACTCTTGATATTTTTTATTTTCCTTGCGGTGAATACTAAACTTTTACTGTTTTTCTATTATTTTAAGAGAGACGATATTATTTTTTCTGATATGATTTTATGTTGGCGTTTAGTTTTAATTCTAAAAAATAAAAAAATTCGTAAATATCGCAAAAAAATGCGATATCGCAAAATCACCGAATATGAAAAAAAATACCACACGTTTTGTGATATACATATCTGGCAAGCCTGCCAGTACCTTATTTAAGAATTCGATGGAAATTTTGTCTGATTGGGTCAAATATTTTCCATGTGGGTACCAAAATCATTATTAATAGTAAGCTCGGTATATTCTCATTTTTAATTCTTAATTCATGATAATTAGCTATATCATCCAACTATAGCTTCAACACAATTTAGTGCAATATTTATTTCAGCTAAAAGAGAAAACAAAAAGTTGAAGTAAACTGAAATCATAGCGAACTTTTCGGTGAACAAATAAGTTTTAATTCGAGTCGCTTACAATTGTGGAAGTTGTCTTAGTATCACGTACGCTCCCTAGCATAGATATGTATAACGTTCAACGTGCAATGAGTACTTATTACAATTAAGCAGTTTAGTCTAGTTCTGGGGTTTTGTTTTAGATATTTATTTGTTGAGAAAAAAAGCACATCTGACACAGACACAGCACTGTTCTATTTTAACTTGAATCCTCCTCCCATTAGGTCAATGGTTTTGCATACTAAATAGTTCAAAAATTTTATTACCAGAACAACTTTTACTCTACTGTTTTTGTTGCCAGATAAGTCCCAGTTTTTATGTTTGTTTTGTATACGTATCTGTGTATTATTTAAATGTTGATAAAAAGTTTCAGGTTCAACTTTCAAAAATTATGTCACATGAGATCTATTTTATGTGCAGAGGAAAACAATTTCGACATTTACAAGGCATATGTATAGTAGAGATTTGACATTGGGATTTTAAAACCAAACTAGCTAATTGATGTGGTTTTTCATTGGTCGCAAAAAGTGCTTTTTTATTGATCTAGATATTTTTTTTTCCATCTTTTTTAGATTTTGCGTTTCATTGGTCAAAAAAATCAAATCTAGGTCACATCTAGATCAAAATCTCGAAATCTCGATTTGAAGTGAGATTTTTTCATCTACTTTCACAAACACAACAATGTGTAAGACTGTCAACTTGTCAAGTTAGTGCGAAATCAGGTTGTCTCCCTCTCGCCAATTTATAAATGAGTAAACATAAAATGAGACACACAAGTATAAAACAAAGAAATCTTTTTGCGTTTCATTCGGCAACAAAAATCTGAAATCTTAGAGCGATATCTGAAGTTTCCAATGAAAAACCACATAAGTTTGATAGCCGCAAGCAAAATAGTGGTATTAACTAACATTTTCTATAAACCGATTTCAATTGCCTGTAAAAATATTTAAATATAATTAAATATGCAAATTAAATGTTTGAACAAAAGTTAAACGCATATATGGTAAAGGAGAGAACTATGCAGAAAAATAAAGCTGGGGTTCATTCCGTAATTCGATTATCGCCAGACGATATCGTTTGCAACGTTCCTCTCTCTATTATTGTTTAACGATGTGATAGAGACAGTGGCGCAAAATTATAGTCAACCTATATTTAAGGAATTAACGTGACACCACTTAACATTATTCCAACTTTAGAACAGTTGTCTAACTTTTACTCAAGAATAAACACTTTTTTAACTTCCAGTTATTTGTTGATGTTGATGAATTTCTGCAGTGTTTGTGTGTAGTTACATTCCACAAAAGCGATTTTAAGATAGTAAGCTGTCATTCTCTCAGAGATTTTAATGTGTTGCATTAAAAATATAATGCGAAGGTTTGCTGTTTTAAAAGTCAGACAACAAATGTATGCTTTATGTCGTTTATAATACGCAAAAACGTATTTTCAACCAAGTTTCACATTAAATTGCTTTTAGTTTCAAGTTAAATCGACTATAATTTTGCGCCAGTATCTATGAAACGATTATCTTTCGATCGATTTAATTTTACGGAATCAGGCCTCTGGAAATTTTAAAAATGTAAGCCATGGAATGTTGGTATGATTTTAGTTTTTGGAAATTTGTAAGCTATTTCTTTCTTGCTTATCCGTTTTCAATTAAATACAATATATACTTTTTCAACATCATACTTAACATATTACCTTTTACCTACAATAACCCTAAAGCTCACCTTCTCCTTATTAAGACAGAAGGTTGACTGTGATTGAAATGCTGTAAGTAACTTAAGTGATGTATAACTTTTGTGTTGATGTGCATTGTGTCAAATTGAAGATGCTTACATATGCGTTTTCACTTGGTGAAAATTAATTCATCATGTCTGTCAGCTCCGAAGGTTGATATTTAACACAGAGAAAGAGGACGAACAACCTGTTGCTGAGAAGTGAGTTCGTACATTAAAGATACGATTTAAATTATATTTTTAAAGGACATCTGAAAAAAGTAACTATACACACATGTTGCCATGTAAAGTAAAGAAACATATGGCATATGTATATGTGGGATTAACTGCTCTGGGTTTCAACTTTTTTAAATAAAACAGCATATATCATTTTCGTGTAACTTCTTTCCCAAATAAGAACAATTTATAATCTTTTCCAACACATGTAGGTATCAAATAAAATAAAACACATTAATGTCATTTTCCATTAATTTCACTCCGAAGAGGAAGGAAATATGATTTCAATGGAACTGTCAAAACCCCTACTCCCTATTTTAATTGTGTATTTGGTAGTGACCAAAGATTGTTTAAATTTAACTACTGTTGCACTTATTATTTATGTTCCTGAATTGTAAAAAGAAATAAAAAAAAAACACTGCGCGTATTGTTCCATATGGCTTTGACCATATGATCGATGTATACAATACGTATGTGTAACACTCCTTATTCAATCGAAAACATATGACGCATTTGGTGGAGCTTTCGACACAGACTATCCCAGTCAGAACTTTAGAATTTTCTCCAACGCTACTTTAAGATCCATTAAGTTAATATCTGCAAAACTCTAAAAAAGATCGCGATCATCACTGAGGGAGAAGGCGCCAGTAGCTTAGCAATTCAATGCTCACTTTTTTGAGTATCCATCAGCGTTGTGAAAATGTACCCAATTGGGCCATTTGGCCACAAGATTTGCATTTTGGCCCCGTGCCCCGGGCCACCACAGAATGGCCCCAAAATCATGAAACTAAAAACCTAATTTTTTATACGTTTGGAAATCTTATTGTTTCATTTAAGAAATCGATAACTTTAAAAGTAATCGGTTGCCTACTTTGACTATGTTATTTATGTTAATTTTGCCGAAAAATCAACACATAACATCTTAGACATTGACAGACTCTAGCTATCCCTGTCATGGCCCAGTTTTTATTTATAAGATTTCCAAAATTTCTGTATGCTCAGAAATGTAAACAACAAAAGGTACATTCATATAAACTGTTTAAGCTGTTTTTGAGAAAACCTGTTTATTCTATTTAAATTAGGTACATTGTTTAAACCCAGGCTAACCAAAACCGTAATTTAAAAGCATCTGCGAATGTACCCGGATTTATCCACAAAATTTATCACTTTTGCTGTCGAATAACTAAGCCAAAACATTTTTTGATTCGCTTGCTCACTTATGTTTTGTCGCTATTAAATTGATTGAAAAGTGACAAAGAGTTTGTTGGAAACTCTTTTTCATGCTCCTTCTCAATTAAGGTGACGGAGCATATTTTTTGAGCGCTTAGAAAATAGAAATTAAAATGGCCTATTGCTCTGTTTTCGGCATTGATTTTGGAGAATTATGTTGTGCGCTGTCTGTGATATCTAGAAAAACAAACAAAAAACTGTATAAAACAAAATTCAGGAAATGAAAAATTGAAATTCTGAATCAGTTTTAAGGACAACTTTTTTAATACGAATTATTTTTTTAAATGTTTGCTCTCTCACGATTAGCATTTTAATTTAGCACCAAATAGCGTGCGTTTGTAGAACGGGTGTTTTCGACGCTTAACAATATAAAAACCGAATTTTAAAGTTTTTTTTGAAAAAATAGTACATTTGGTAATTTTATTCCGTCTGCAGAATTAACAATTTAAATAGAGAATTTCAAAAACTATATAGGTATCCATTAACTTTAAAAAATGTATAAAATGAAAAAAAATTAAGGAAATGTTCGATTTGTTCAAATTTCCCGAAACAAAGAAGTGGCCCCAAAAACGTTTAAATGGCCCCTAAAATGGCCGCAAGATATTTTTTTCTCGGGAAAACGCTGGTACCCACCTAAAATCTTGTGTTATGTGCACAATGTTCATTGTTCCGTTCGCTGGTGGCAGCACGTAATGCCTACGTCAATCGATTGGGATAAACAAAATTTGTTCATTGTGATCATTTATTTGTAGCATTTGCTGTTGAGGATGCGATTCTCAAAAAAAAAAAAAAAAAAAAAATATGCTGCTGGTGGCTGTTCTAGTTTTAAGTTATTTTAAGTATTTTTAAGTAGTTTTAAGTTATTTACGTATATTTTAGTTTAATTTAGGTTAATTTAGTTTTATTTAGGGAAAAGGTAGTTTTAACTTTTTAAATAAAAATAATGTCATGGAAAACAAGTTTTTAAAGAATTTTCTTGTTTAGGTTTAAGTTATATTGAATTTTAAATTTAAACTAGTCTTTACGCCGAAAGGCATTTTTTAAATATAGTTATAGTATAATTTAGAGCGCCCGTATGGGGCCAGTAAGTTAGTTAAGTTAATATGTAAGCTAGTTGTTTAAGATTTTTTGTCTAGCATTAAGATAAATATAAGAAAATGGAAAAATAAAAAATGAATTAAAATGAAAATGATGCGATCCCTCTTCAATGTACTTTGCGAAGAAACATCAACAAATGATGAATGATGCCACCAGGTCCAAGATCCGCTGCAAGCAGTTATGTATACGGCAACTTTCTTGTTATCATAGACATTTTGATCACCGAAACACTGCCTCATCGCATTATTTTTAGCAAGCTAAAACTTGAATACTCTTTCAAACGTTCCTTAGGTCCTTAGAACAGTCAGCGAGCGAATGATGTTGTCGATGAATGATAATATTTAGCTTTGAGCTCCTGAGTCCTGAGTTGGCTGGCTATTTGCCAAAGCGCTTGTCTAGAATTTGACACCAAACGCTGAAAAGACGTTTGTTAAAAGGCCACCACATCGGTCGTTCAACGGGCAGTACTCGTGCAACTTTGACTATACTTCTGTTACTTCGTTGTGAAATTGGACATTAGTGACTGTAAAATATATAAACTATCTTCAAAACTACCGCTCTAAAATCAAGAATTGATCAGGACATTTGCTCATCAAAATTCATTAACAATTCTCAAGCTCAATTTCCTCTAAATGAGGACAAAATTGTTCACAGGTGTCAACAGTACTCGTGTTTTTTTGGAAAAGCTATTCGTAGTGAAGTTGGATTTTCAATATACAAAAATCTCACTGCGTATCACTACCGATAAAGTGAGAAGTAAAATCTCACTGCAGATAGATTTTCGGCTTTCAATCGAGTACCGATCAAAATTTATGTTATTGTTGGTGCCACTAATAAATTCATGTCTCTCGACAAGGTTATGTTCGTAAATTAGTAGTGAAGGAAAATCAAAGGTTTTTGGAAAATTTATACATAAGAGAACGAACATCTACCATTTCCATCCAAAAATGTGCCTTTATTGCATTTGTCATATTTCATCGATAAAAAAAAAAGTAAATAGTATATCTTATCAAACCTGAAATTTAAGATCTTTTTTGTTTTAAGGTTTTGCGCAGTTTTGCGCTTTGTCACTTTGTGGTTGGAGAGATTCGCACGAATTTGATTTTGACATTGTTTTAGCACTCAGTGTCAACTGTCAACAAATCAGGAAATTATAGCTTTGACACTTACTGCTTTTTCAGTTTCTTAAAAATCTAATTCTGACATTTGCACAATATTCAGTAGGAACTGTCATCAAACAAATATATCTTTGAAACTTTCTAGTTTGACAGATATGTACAAATTCAGTTTTGACATTTCCGGTATAATCAGTGCGAAGTGGCTGTCATCAGCAAGCAATAAATGTTTGACACTTACTCTTTTGACAGATTGTTAAAAATATGCAAATACTATAACTAAGACTGAACCATGATTGTTAAACAGGCCTTTGCAAGTACAATTTCAGATATTTATTGCTAACTATAATCAGTGGCAATATATGTATTTGACATTTTGTAGTTTGAAGGATAAACATAATGCTAGAATCTAATCATGAGATTTGCAAATTACGTATTTAGTGCAAACCGTCATCGTTTTGGTTTAAAGTATATGCTTAATTTTTGGTTCCACTAAATATGGAACAGACAGTAAAAAAATGTGTTCCAGAAACTCCAATGGAATTTAAAAAGAGTGTTCCCTCGAGTGAATTCATAACATACATGTGTGCAAAATTTATCTATTCTACCAACAAATCTAATTTGCTCTTGTGTTTATTTTCGTTGCTGCGAAATAACAAATTTGTAATTACATTTGTAAAAATGGCAATTTGAACTACAACATGGATTATTTTATAAAATTCAACTATTTCCATTTGTCATTACGACATTTTCTTCTACATTTTCCATTTTAGTTTGATGTGTGTTTTATTCTTTTAAAATACTTCTTTTATGAGTTTTTTTTCCTCATTTCATTCCGTTTGACATTTCAGTAACGTATTTCAAATAAAAAACGCACCTGCTGATGCGGCTGCGGAGCGGATGTTTTTTTTTTTTTTTTGGGAATTTTCAACTTCACTATGTAGGTATTGATTGCCAAAAAATACGGGTAGACATAAGTACGAATTTTGTAATTTCTTATGTCCCACCAAAGTGCGACATAAGATCGAACATTTTTATTTATGAAGTGAGACATAAGATCAAAATTGGGATAGAACCTTAGATAATGTTTGTTCAATACCAAACTTGCACCACCCAAATCTTATAGTGGGCCAATAAGATGGGTTGCAGAGGGTCCACCCAGGTACTGTGACTTCTCCGGACATAAGTCCAAAATTCTTTTGTTTGGACTTGTGTTCCACTTTGGTTAGACATAATTCCAAAATTCGATTTTCGACTCATGTCTCATGAAAGTGGGACACAAGTTCAAAAAAAAAAAAAGAAAGCATTTTGGACATACATATGTCCCGAGGAGTTATGTCCCTGAGCCGTGCCATACTTTCCACTAGCCACCTTAAAAGAATTTGCTTTTTTTCGAATTATTAAAGGAGGAACCCCATGAAATGACCAGTCAATCATAAGGTTGTACAAAAAAAAATAAATCATAAAAGAAAGGAAACAAACGGGATACTCCGAGTTCTGGAAAAAGTTGGGAGACATCGGGCAAAGTTTATATAGCTCCACAACTCTCGTTTTCAAGTTCGTTTCCCATTTTTTAAAAATAATAAATAAATTTAGTGGAACTGCGACAGCTCCGAAGAACCACGGCCTAGTATGACTTACAACTCTCAACCAATCCTTTGTTAGTTCTAGAGGATTGGAGGGGACCTACATTCTTACGTCGAATCCGAACAACTAAGGTGAGAAGCACTTTTCATGACAATGATACTCTTAGAGGATTTGTGACTTCCTCGCAAGTGGCAGTGCCCCTGAAAAAAAACATTAGATGTTATAGAAGCTGTAAGCTGGGCTTGAACCCGAAACACGAACCAATACGCCTCGGGGCGAACCCATTTTGTAAGGAGAAGGAAAATACACGAACCTGCGATAATTACGGTTAAATCAAGCTTATGTCATACACCATGAAGATCTTTGAACGGTATTGGACTAAAGTTTGCGAAATATATAATACGGCTATCTGTTGAAAAATGCTGGTTTTATTCTGGTAAACCAACCATAAATGAAATCCAGAGTATAAAACTCAGAGTGGGAAGACAAAGTGAAACCTTAAGTTATTTGCATCTTTTTATGTAATTTTGAAAAGGTATTCGATTTACAACCATGATATCTGATATAAGTTTGCCTAAGGCAACGAGAAGTTTAAGAAATCTTATACTTTTCTGGTAATGAAAATATATTCTCCTCTTAAACTTCGTCAAATTTTACAGTTATTATTACACACCGAAATAAGATTGAGTTTTAAAATTTGAAATTTCGATCTAATCACTCCGTCGTATCTTCTATCAACGACATATATTCCGGCCCTGAAACATTTACCTAATAATATCGTTACAAAAATGAGCATTCAGAAAAAATAAGCTATTTAAAGTGAATAAGTTATTGTCTACGTTTCAATATACTATAAAGCCATTCAATCCCCTTAAATCTATAGAAATCTTAATGGATTAATCTTTTGCTTTAACTTTCTTTTTTTTTGTATTTAACAACAGATTTCTAGAATTCTCAATTACCACATAAAAAACAACTCTTTCCTTATCTCATCATCCATATTTTACTACGCGACTGCAAATTTCCTTTTTCATCAATCATTAGCCAACAAAATGTTTTCATTACTCAAAAATATATATGTACATACTTTCTTCCCCCTTTTTATTTTCTTGTTGATGGACTTCTTGCAAACAACGTAAGGGTTGGTTAAACCATCATTACTAAAAATATTATTGCAGAGATTTTCTTTATTTCATAATATTAGTCACGGGTGCTTTCCATTATTACGTTTATATAGCAAAACAGGCAAAACAATATGACGAAGGCTTTTTGTGTTGAAATTTTTATTTTCTTATCTTACAGTTACCAGTTTGCAGAAAACGGCTATAACGACCATACTTTGTCTTTTATAAAATAACAAAAAACAGGGTGTTTGCCATCATGATGAACAATGTATAAAAAGGAAAAACTTTGAACAACCCATAATCACCCTCGGAATTTGTTATCCCTCATTACGCACAAATTGTTGGTAAGCTTTAACTTTTCCACCGGTCGGTGGTGGTGGGGAATCCCCACACCGATTCTGATGGACTGCGAGCCTATGTTGGTGTTGATAGCGTTTGAAAGGAATTTATGGCAATAAAGAAAAAACGATGCAGAAGGGATTTGTTTTACTAGTTGTGATTGTAGAGTTTTTTTTTTTTTCAGTTTCAATTTAAAGCTACGTTAAAACTTACCTTTAACATTTTGTCAATTGACAAGTTGTATTTTCCCAGAAAACTGAATTTAAAATAATTCTATGAGAAAGCGAAGTGTTAAATCATTTTTCGCTATTTTTGATTATGTTAATTTTTTTATTGTTTTAACTTCAACGGTCATTGAAAAATAAATGTCAATGAATTTTATTCAATTTCCATGGTATAGGTATTTTATGAATGAATTATTTGATATCGGTATTGATTGCTATTTTTGTGGATATAAATCCTTGGATTGTCAATTTTTTCAGACAACAGAACCGTTTAGAAAGCTCATTTATTATACTGCATTTGATTTCTATCACATCGGCGGGTGATGGATTTTACAAAATTTATGACTGCACAGTTTTAATTTTTTGTATTTATTAGTAAAAGAAGATTATTCATCAGAGTGTCCTTAAATTAGGTTATTTAAAAATTCTTTAAAGTTTGTATCAGCATATAGTTTATACACATAGAACAATCAAGATGGTTTCAAACTCACCGAAGTAGATGTTGCTAAATGAGTATATCGAGTATTTTATATTGTAATAATTTTCTGTAAAGAATCCGAACCAAACAAAAGTCTTCGGCATACATTTGTGTTTGTTTTCATTTATTTCTCTTGCCTCTTAACTCAAGAATAATTGCTACAATATTAAATAAAAAAAAACGATAGTAACGACAAAGCAAAGTTTGAAACTTCCACATGATTTCTCTATGTGCATAAACTTGAATTGAATAATTCTTGTAATAAGGTTGCCACTCGCATTTGAAGAAAATACACTCGGGCAACAAAAAAAGTCAGTTTCAAGAGAAAACTTAATCCTTCGTTAGATAAAAAAAAAATCAATTTGACACAAAATGGGCGAAAAAGCTGTTCTGGCAGCCAGAAAAAAACATCGAAACAAACAAAAAGAAAAAAACCAAACACACAAAATAATTGGAACAAGTTGCTAGTTTGGCTGGATATTTTTCCAAAAGGATTAATAGAAACAAGTCTTTTCTTTTTCTTCTTTGATATTAGAGTTTCGTGCTTGTAAATAAAAAAAACTTTGCTGTACAAACGCAACAGAAAATCCTTTGGATAATTTGAGTACTTGAGAACACGAAACAAAAAAGTATACAAAGAGAGAATTTTAACAAATAAAAGGGTTCATGTTTAAAGTTTAATCAGGATATCTCAATCACAACAAAATTCTTTTCTTATACTGCCTTGCACACAATCATACATTTTTTAGATGTTTTATTAGAGATTTTTAGATTCTTTTGACTGTACAATGGTCTTTTAAGGTTATTAAAATGACTCTTCATGTCTTGCATTACGAATAAAAAAGAGTCAATAAATTTTTCGAATATTGAAATATTATAACCATCACATGTCATGAAAAACACAAACTCAAAACTGGTGTTCATTTGATTTTTAAATCAGAAACGAAAAGAGTATAAAATCAACAGGAAAATCCATGAACATGCTCTGTATCTACAGGGTGATTGGTATAAGATGCACCAAAAAGCTTGAGCGTGTAGGTGGAGTTAAGACAAGACAAATATCGTAAGGATAGGGGTCTATTTCCCCCCGTTTAGGCGGGAGGGGCAATTTTCTAAACATCATCATCGGCTCGACAACCGGGGTCCGGTCCTGGCCTCCTTCAACAAGTCTCTCCACCTATCCCGGTCTCGAGCCGACGCCATCCAGTTGCGCACCCCAAGGCTCCGGGCGTCCTGGTCTACGCCATCTCTCCAGCGCAAGCATGGTCTACCACGCTGTCGTCTGCCATAGAATGTACCACAAAGAACTTTCCGATCAGGTTCCTCTTCGCTCATGCGAGCTAGGTGCCCTGCCCACCGAAGTCTACCGAGCCTAATTTTTGTCACGATATCTGCTTTAAGGTAGATTGCGTACAATTCATGATTGTACCGTCTCCGGAATCGTCCTTCCTCACATATGGGGCCAACAATTCTCCTTAAGACTTTTCTCTCGAACGCGGCTAAGAGGTCAGAGTGCCTTTTGCTAAGCACCCAAGTCTCGGATCCATATGTGAGTACTGGCAGGACCATGGTCCTGTACAGCAGTAGTTTTGAAGTTATGGTGAGATTTCTGGATTTGAAGAGCTTTGACAGACTGTAGTAGGCTCTGTTGGATTTGAGAAGCCGCCCGCGTATTTCTTCGTCTATATTGTTATCGGCTGCTACTATTGACCCAAGGTATTTAAAGGATTGCACCACTTCAAATTCGTGCTCCGCTACCTTGATTGTTTGACCAACTGTTCCTCTCGCATTCGACGCAACCATGTACTTTGTTTTACCTTCACTAATGTGCAGTCCCAGATTTTCTAAAACATTGACTTAAATCAGAAAAAAATTATTTAAAAACAACGGTGAATGATACAAAGCCTTGTTATATTTTTTTGGAAAGCCAGAAAACTACTCTTTTATTTAATTTTTAAATTAACTTAATTTAAAATGTTTTAACAGTTTTAAAAAAAAAATTTTTTTTTTTTTAAATTTTGAGTTTGAAAATTAAAAACTGTTCACTTAAACAACTTAATTTAAAAATTAAATAAAAGAGTAGTTTTCTGGCTTTCCAAAAAAATATAACAGGGCTTTGTATCATTCACCGTTGTTTTTAAATAATTTTTTTTCTGATTGAAGTCAATGTTTTAGAAAATTGCCTCTCCCGCCTAAACGGGGGGAAATAGACTCCCCCTCCCTTACGATTTTTGTCTTGCCTTAACTCCAATTATACGCTCAAGCTTTTTGGTGCATCTTATACCAATCACCCTGTGTAGAGGTACACTTTTATTTAAACACTTTTTTTTTGTTTTGATAAAAAAACACTTTTATAAGCGAAAATAAGCAAAACAAATTTTCATATTTAAATAAAGTTTTAAATTATATGACAAATAAATTTTTTTTTTCATTTTTTAAGACAAGAAAAATTTAATATGGAAGCTGTTTTTCGTATTTTGTGTATGCAATGATGTGATTTAACCAGAATTAGTCATGTTTTATTAAAAAATTTATTTTACTTTATATAAAGTAGAGTAAAGTTTTGTCCCTAGTAATTTTTATTGGCGGTAAATCCATAAAACCATAACACTGTTTCGAGCTATTGTAGGTTTTACAGTGGTCGGCATAATAAATTATATTATAATAAATTATTTTGACAAATATGTAACTCTCTGTAAGATTTTAAATTAAAAAAAAAACCTTTTAACTTTTCTTTACTTGGATCGATACAAGTTTTTTTACATTAAACTTAAAACAAATAAAAATAAAAATTAAAACAAACACGCTAACTAACTAACTTGAAAGCATTTCGCAACTCTCTTTTCAATAACGATCTTTTATTACAGGTAAGATTTTTTGATAAATTTTGTTTGAATTAGGCTAGATAATTTTATGCAAAATTTCTCAAACCGTCAGAATTAAGGTTTAAGTAACTATTGTATTTATGATGTTTAACAACTGAGCACAGAACTATGTTGGCTAACTATAAACTACCTTATAGATAAATACGTGCTAAATTAACCACGGAAAGTTATAAAACAAACGGACCGTTGTTAGTTATTACTAGTTTTTCGAATCACTGTTATCAGCGTTATCATATTCCGGCATACTGCTTACATGCCATGCTTATGGAATTCTTAAAATCAATATTTAAACTTTGTAAATTTTGTATTTTGAATACAAAATCTTATCTAATACTCCAATTTTCTTAAAAAAAAAACGATCGATTTTGATAAAATTTTATATGAGTGATTTGTTGCCCACGTTTATTTTTTTCAACGATACATCTATTTCGAAAAAAACCTTTCCAATATTATTGCCCTATTAAACAGGTTTTATTTTCAGAACTTACTGACCGATTTTGACAAAATTGTATTTTTCAGAAAAAATAAATTCAGAAAATATATTTTTCAAAAATATTGATCAAACGTATTTTCCAATCGTTAACTAAAAGGTAACTTGCTTCGAGTACAAGTTCGTGCGACCCAGTTGTGCTCATTATACAACCTAGTTGTGCATAGTATACAACTAGTGCACGGTAAGGTTCGTACCTATACTCTCTCAAAAAAAAAAAACCGATAATTTAATTTTTCTAGAAAAAAAAAAATACGGTAATCGATTTTTACAAAATTTTGTTCCTATGAGTGATTGTTGCCAACGGTCATGTGTTTCATCGTAAATATTTGTTCAGAAAAAGCCTTTAAACTGCAGAAATAGAAAACCGTATTTTCGTTAAAACAATCTTAATTAATTTTAAAAGTTCCGCAAACAAAATTGTAGGAATTTTTTTTTTTTGAAAAACACCAGTTTCCAGAAAGCTGGTACAACGACTTTTATTTATTTTTTAAGGGTATGGACGCGTTTCTTAAATACACGCTACATATTTATATGGTTTTCGTTTTTCAATATAATTTGGGAGCAAGTTCGTACCTTTTATTTCTTAGTAATTTCAGCTTATGACGATCAATGAAGGGTAGATAAGTGGAGAAAGAGAAACATGAGCACTCCAACTTTATCCAGAGACAAATCTTAAAAATATGTAGACTTTTTGAGAATTTAAATCTATTCTCAGGAAAGACAATCAGAAAGCGCTTTGCTTTTATCAACAAAGCTATATGGTTCTTTGAAGAAAATTACAATAAGAAGTATCCCTATTTTAGACATATTTAAGACGATTCTTACTTAATCAATTTCCAGAAGAGCAAGGATATATCTTCTTTCTCAATTCAACGATCTCATGGGTAAATTCATTTAACTCTTTATAGCGTTATTTCATCAGGACTTGCGTAAACATTAGCTGTGCCACGTATAGGGAAACTAATTACCCCTAGAATCCACACACATGTCTTTAGACAATTTTATGGAAGGGCCAATTTAATGGACACTTAATTGGCATATTTAAATGTACCTTGGTTTTTAATGCTTGAGACTCTAGTATAAGCGTGTCTGGCTAACTATGAAAACTCTTCTCTAAAATCTTAATATTGTTAATTATTCTAGATTATACAGGTTAATATTGAAGCCCTACACAAACCTTGCAATGAAAGACACAATTTCTCTGTCCTTGTGGACAAAATAACATAAAGAAGCACATATAAAATTTAATATTTAGTTTAACAAAAAAAAAAATAAAAGATATGTGGTAGGAGAATAAATCTATATCTAGCCCCACTCGTACAAACTATGAAAAAGAAAACAGAATATCCACACCAATCCCACCATGACTTTTTCCACTCTTCATTTTGTTCCTTAACCATCCTGGTATCTAAACAAACCACATTCATATGTGAGCTAACCTCCTTCGTGTTAACATAAAGCCTTTTTCATTTATTTATCCGCTTTATGAGTTCCTTACAGAAATAAATAACTCTCTTTTTCCATGATGTGTAGTAGGTTCAAATGTACACTGAATGACCACAGAAAAACGTGGGGTTCCGTTTATTTTTAGATTGCTATCGCGTGCTATGATTCCCTTATCCTGGCATCACAACCAACAGGGTTTTCACTTTTCATGTGGGTCGTTTGTTTATGTATACATTGTGGGAGTTAAGTAAGAATTTGCAATAGATACGTGCATCATGTTATTTCTATAGTGTTGAAAATGTAGGTGCGTTTTATTCTGGGCATGTTGTTCAGGTTAAATGGAATTTTTAATTCATGCAATGCAACACTTGATTATGAGTTGAACTTAATTAATAGGTTGAGTAATAGGTAATTGTTGTTTATTGTGTTAAGAGATATGAATAAAAAAGTTTATGGAAAATTAAATGCTTTCAAAAATACTAAAGACACGGTTAATAGATTTAATAACGTCTTAAGCAATTTAAAGTAAGTTTATTAGTTCAATTAGATAATTAAAATTAAACAAGTTAACGAAATTTAGAAATGTATTAGGAACAAAACAAAGCACTCTAGAAATGTAGTCACGAATCTTATAGAGAAGAAACAGAAAACAACTTGAAAGAATCTTAACGTCGTTTTGTGTTGTGTTTATTATTGTTAGGAGAAGAATCTTATAACAGAAAAATTTAAGAAAGTCGAGTGGAAATATCATTTATTGGAATTATGTTGATAAAATATTAAAATATTTTACCTTTTTCATTACTATACATATTTATTTATTTGAATTTTTTGTCATCAATAAATGTAGATTTTTTGTTTTGAAAAAAACAAAAAACATATTCAATTTTCCATTTGAAAGACTTGTTCCGTTTCTGATCGCTATAACCCACAAGGTATATAAGTTGGGGGCGATAATAAGTGTGGAGGATACGGCCAAACTGTGTCAAGACCAGCAGTGCCCAAAGCGTGGAGACAAATGAGGTTGTGGTATGTATTAAATTTGGTATGTTATACATATGTTTTTGGAACGAGGCGAGGTCCAGCTGTGGGTGCAAGAACCTTCCCTACCATCGACGAGCTGTGCTGTGCGTTACGAACATGCCATAGCCCTTGCAGTGGACACTCTTTTCCCTATCCCGAATCAATCTACCTATTTTTGATCTTCCATACTTACTTCCATACACTTTTATCATTAATTTTTGCTAGCAGCCTACAAATACCAAGCGGATTTATTTTGTGTCTATGCCTATGCTATTATATTTTATCTAAACCCTGCCCCGTTAATGTTTATGATGCCTATTTTTTCGGTAGTAGCCGATCCCAATTTTCTTTTGCTTTGATCCTTTTACTTTCTCTAGCTCCATACCCTCTCCATTTGTTTCATTTCAAATAACGGGCCAAATAAAAACAGGCCTCGGAAAAATGCACAGGTACCGCGTAAATTTCGTTAATTTTTATCAAACTAATAGTTTTGTAGGCTTGGAAATGCTCATTCTGCATTAAACATGCAAACTAATGGAACTCCAACTTGCAAGATTAATAGTTTGGGATGAGTGCACGACGGCACACAAAAAATCTTTGGAAGCATTGAACTGTGCATTTCAAGATTTAAGCAAGAATAAAAACCGGTTTGGTGATGCAATTTTTTTATTGGCAAGTGATTTTCGTCAAACATTACCAGTAATACCACGTTCAATGCCAGCCGACGGACTTAATGCATGTTTAAAGCCGTTATTTTTATATGAACATGAGAGTAGAAATGGAGAACGACCAATCAGGAGAAGTTCCAAACAATCGCTCGATATTGGTAATGGCAAAATACCTGTTGATTTATCGTCTGGATCTGGATATATTACATATACCCTAACAATTTTTGTCACTTTACAAAATCAAAGAACGGAATCATCGAGAAGGTTTTCACAAAAATGGTTATAAAACATAGATTCCATGTGTGGTAGCAATTGGATCAATAGTGAAACATATAATAATGCCAAGCAACGCCGGGTTATGGGTAGCTAGTATAATAATAAATATTAAATATAAACATAAAAAAATTAATTTTCAAACTCAAAATTTTGAAAAAAAACTAAAAAAAAATTTTAAACTGATTTTTTTCAAAATTTTATGTAATTAACTATTATTTTTATTTTCAAAATTCAATGCTCTTATTAATTTTTAGTCAAAAACAGAAAACCGGATGCCAAAATGTATCCTAGTTTTTGAGAAATTAAGAAAAACTAGAAGCATTTTTTTTTCAAGAAAAACACTTTTTTTTTGGTTTTCTCAAATTTGACCTGCTCAGGTCAATTATTAATTAGGGAACTATCCCTTTTTTATTTTTTTATTACATACCATCCGATTTTATAATCAAATAATAAAAAAAACGAATTAACTTTTTACTTTACTTACTAGTTTTACTTTTAATTTTTTTTTAATTTCTCAAAAACTAAGATACATTTTGGCATCCGGTTTTCTGTTTTTGACTAAAAATTAATAAAAACATTGAATTTTGAAAATAAAAATAATAGTTAATTATATAAAATTTTGAAAAAAATTAGTTTAAAATTTTTTTTTTTTGTTTTTTTTTTAAATTTTGAGTTTGAAAATAATTTTTTTAAAACTGTTCACTTAAACAACTTAATTTAAAAATTAAATAAAAGAGTAGTTTTCTGGCTTTCCAAAAAAATATAACAAGGCTTTGTATCATTCACCGTTGTTTTTAAATATTTTTTTTTTTGATTTAAGTCAATGTTTTAGAAAATTGCCTCTCCCGCCTAAACGGGGGAAAATAGACCCCCCTCCTATACGATTTTTTTCTTGCCTTAACTTCACCTACACGCTCAAGCTTTTCGGTGCATCTTATACCAATCACCCTGTATATTATAGCAATCTATTGAGCTTAAAAACTCGCAGAAAATAGATAAATAAATAAAAAATAGAAAGTCAGTAGCCGTTTTTTATTATCAGAGATGATTTATATGCATCCTCTTTTTTTAATAAAACAACTTTGGATCATCGGCTTTGGTTTTTCTGTTGTGGTAGCATTGACTTTAATGTGTATGCCAAAAAATGACATTTGGTAATTGAACAAAATGAAAAAGTAAGCAAATCAAATATCTCCCCAACAGTCCATTTTTTCCTAAGTCATAAAAAAATATATATGTACGTTAAGCTGTAGAAAAAATAAAATCATATCTGATCAACAACTTACAATTTTTCTTTATCAGGATCCATTGCAAAAGCTTTTTTTTTTTGTAATTTTAGTTCATTTGACATAATATTATTTCAACAATAAATAAATTAGGTTCGTTTAATGCACGACAATAAACACAAGTTCTGCTCAGCTAACTGCTCTAACCTTAACTGAATAGAAATCAGCATGATTCAAATGTTCAGTGAGACATTTTCTGCTGTAGATTTGTTTTTTTTTTAGAGTAGATCAGAGTAGATAAGGGTAGGATTTTCTGCACTAGCTTTTGATGAAAATGCAGGAAGATAGTATGTAATGTCGGAATGTCAGAATCAGCTGTTATTGATTTTTGTGTGTGATATTTTTGCATCGTGTAAGATCATTTTAAGAAAATATGTTTCGAAATACTTAGGGCCAGTTGTACAATCTTGGTTCAACATGGTTCAAGTGTTTAACCCACCGATTTTAACAGATTAGCTATAGATATCAGTGGTTTAAAAATTTTAATTACAATGAACCACGAATGTATAACTGGCCCTTAAAAATTAAGGGCCGGTTGTACAAACATTTGAACCGCGGTTCAGCCATTTGTTGATTCCAAACTCGGCTACTTCACTAAGATCTAGTTCTGGTAAGAGCAATATCATGACATAACAAGAGTTGAACGGGAGTTAACCTGCCAAAATCGGTGAGTTAAAAACTTGCACAAAGGCTTAACTACGTTTGTACAACTTGCCCTGACTCAACAAATGAGTTGGGTTAGCTGGGAGTTAACTCTGGTTCTAATATTGTCCTAAAAACGGATTTCTGGCGTAAACTTGAGTTTAATCCTTAAACACCCAGCTGAAAAAATAGCCCTTAAAACATTAATGATTGATTGTATACCAAGAGAATCTATAAGGTGTGACCTTTCGATAAATTAAACAACATGGATCATCAAACATTTGGGTTTTTTTAAAATGTCTATGATTTTGCCAACAGGAGTTCGAGTCGACCATTGGTGTCAGTGACGTCAGAAAACAACCCTTTATCAAAATATCCCATATTTTGTAAACATCCCATAGTTTGTAAAACAAACCTAATGACTGACACAACGTTATGAAAGAAAACAAAAAACGTAGTGCCACACGTGGAAACTAGCAGAACTTATTTTTGGATCATTAAACGTGATCTTGATAAAAAGCAAGATCTCAATTTGTATGGAGATTGATGATTCATATGGATCGTCTCTCATAATAAAAAAAGGCTAATGGCATTATTTATACAATGTGAATATAAAGTGAAATAACTTAGAGTAATCCTTAAACAAAGGCTCATTTTCAATAATCAACAAGTACAGAATACCAGGCTTGTAAAAGATTGCAATCTTTTGGATTGCCAATATTTCAAAATTCATCAATGGCAATTGAATTATATTTATTGAGCTAAGACCCATTAATGGGCAATTATCTTGCCTGTCTTTATATTAATTTTAACATTTAAATCTGATGGTCTCACGTTGGACGCCAATTCAAGTTCAAAAAAAAACTTTCACAGATCAATTAAATATGATTAATTTAAAGATGATTTTATCAAGGAAACACACAAAAGCATCTGGAAAAACTATCACATTTTTAAAAAGACTTTACCCTAGCCCCCGCACAACCAATTTCTCATCTAGAACAAAATACCACACGGTAAATAAACCAAGTGTTATTTTTTTTTTCTCCTTCTACCATACCACACTTTTTTAAGTCAAAACTTTTTTCATTTCTTTCAAATAATACTTTCTCTTCATCATTCCATTGCAACGTCATTACCCAACTTAAATAAATGATTATCCTGTGAGTGTCTACTATCGCCATCAGCACTTCCATTCACAGGGAGTCATCAATTGTGCATTTAAAGGATATAGAATAGAAAAGCCAGAAAAAACAAACAGATTCTTACTCCGTTTTTCCTGAGTAAATACCAAAAAATAAAATAAAATAAAAAAAATAACTGCATTCTATTTGTGGACTCCCCTCAGAGCGGATGTATAGTAGAGTGTGTAGGTGTGTATATGTACTTCCACTCCTCCAAATACAAACCGGATGTCACTTTTGTTGACATTTCATTTATTTTGGTCCCCATTTTGTTTTCGAAAGTTGACTTTACTCTTTTGTGTCTGGGTTTGTTAAGTTCTCATTGCCGTTCCACTTATCATTCTTCTCTATAAACAGACCTTAAGTTACAAATGGCAGCATTCTGAAAAAAACAGAAACTTTCCTTTTATATTTGATTCTGGGCTCCAAGCTCCAATAGACGACAATCATTTGTTTTAATTTCCGGAAGTGATTGTATGGCGATGATTATTGTCAAAAGCCATCATTCCATATGTGTGAGGAGCTCACGTGTAAATCATTTTATAGATATTTTCAATTTCCTTTAAAGAAAAAGTTTCTCGTTTCTGGTAGAGAAGTTGACATCCGGTCTTTTGTTGGATCCAAATAAATATTTCCGTTTTCATAGGAATAGAACACATTATAGAACAATTTACACAAGAAGGAAACATGGTTACAAGGAGCAGTAAAGAATGCCAGACGGATCTTAAGAAAGTTAGTTTTCGGTAAGTTTGGCATTAGTTTTGATATTTTACGCTGCTCTTCATCTTACAATGCGTATCACTGGATAATATGACGAAAATGTTTAAACGATGAGTTATAGATATTGGTTATACGGTGATATCGATCTAGCTAGGATGAAAAATCATTTTTTTTTATTTGGACCCACTTAATATGATTTAAAACGGAATATGTTACGTTGCGAGGTTCATTTCGCAACTACACTCCTTGTATTTTATCATTTTTTCATTTCTGTTATATGGCAATTTTTATTTAGCAAGTTCTCATTTCGGTTTGATTGTTTCGCAAAAATGACATCTTGCATTTTTATTTCGCAGTTTTGATTTAATTATTATTTTATTTCTTTTTTGTGTTTTTTATTTTGCTTTTTAATGATTTGCCTTTCGATCATGTTAATGAAGTTGGCTGAATAACAAAATTCTGCACCATGTTCTTTAGCGATAACCCTGAGAGTATAAATTAGCAGGCACTTTAAGACTATGGGATGATATTATTGTGTCTTGCGCAACCATTACGCCTTCGTTTAGCGTCAGAACATTGAGCGCGAGTCTTAACTTCCGACAAAACATCCGATGACGCGGGTTTTTATAGCATTTGGCTAGTTGTTATATTAACTACGTTCTGTGTTAGTATTACTGTCTCCATATTTACTTCTGTATAGTATCTAACCATGTGAGTTACACTTTTGATTTGATTCGGAGTTCACAGCATTAAACGTAGTTCTGTTAGGATCCTGGAACTTCTTGAGTCATCCTTATAATGAATTTGTCTTTTTAAATAATAGAGTTGATACTTTGAGAAATATAAATTTGCATAATGCATAGAACTTGTAGAACCCAAAATTATACTCGTATAGCAACACTACACAACACATTATATTATGTTGTGAAATGTGATTGCTACTCGTTCCCTTGCAAAATTAATAGTTTGACAATTCGCTGGATTTAAATTCAAAAATTTTTGCTGCACCTAATAGAAAAACTGTCAATATGGGCTTCCTGGATTGCGCTTTTGCAAATACTAGACGTTATGGTACCAAAATACGTCACATTTGAAAACGATTTTTTAATTAATCTGTAAGTTTGCCAACCCTCCGCTGTTGTTAGGTTTGGCCATCATAGGCCGCTAAAGGGACATTTTTTTCGCTGCAAACAAATAATGGGATTTTGTATAGGAATCTTGTATTCAAATCAAAAATTTGCGCGAAATCTTAGTTTTCACATCAAAGCTAGCAAGAGTAGCTATAAATTTTATTCTTTATACCTGCCGTTAAGATATATTGAACGTAATATATGGCGATTTGTTCAGAAGTTGTGTTAAAGAAAATACATCGCTTTAATACAATACCGACATAATAAACTGTGTGTAACATAAAGTTTTAACAAGTGAAGTAGCCTTGCCAGCAGTGCTTAGGTCACGTCACAAAGAAATCGTTTTCAGAATTCACACAATCTTGATGAGGTCTTCTTACAGAAAATTAGAGTATACGTTTATGTTGTTCTACCCACATGGTCCCAGAAAGCGATGTAAATAAATATAGACCCTAAGGTGTTCATGAGGAGGGGTTTTCGTTGGATTTGAAGGAAACAATTTTGTATTGTCATAATATGGGGCATTAAAGGAGGTTGACTGCATATATTGCTCTAGTTTTTTAATCTCCAGCATATAGTAGAAACTTGATGTTTTCTGCAATTCCTTTCGTTTATGTAGGTTTCTACATTCATCATTATAAGGATCGACTTGCTTTTAGAAATAAGGTTCCGTTTATTTCCTAAAAATAAATCTACCTACATGAAATACATAAAATATTGTAGTAGGAAATGCAGTTCCAAGAATCTGGAATAACTTAAAGAAGGCACATCCTTTCATTTCTGATATCTTAGAAAAAGAATTTACATAAGTAGGTAATTTTTGTTTTCTTAGAAAATTATAATGAATCATTACATTGACCGTTATTTCAAAATACGTAATAGTTAATATGTTCTCCATTATATACTAGATAAATTAGATAAATTATCAAAGTACTTTTATATAACATTGAGTAAGTTCTGTTTAATTTTGATTTTAATATGGTTAAACATTTTTGGTTATAAGATTTTAATTAAAATTTTAATATTTACTTACCCAATGGTTTTATTATTTAGTTCTGTTATTCTGGTTCTGAAAAAAAAAAATTAGGTATTTGTAATAAATTATTTGTTAGTTTATTTATTTATATCATAAGTGTGTGTTATGATTTCTAATATCGTTCATATTCCCAAAAATTTAATCCTTTATCGATTTTAAATTCCCGTTTAATTTTACAAATGCTTCAAACCCTATAATTAAATGTGAACAATATTATGATATTTAGTCATAATTTTAAGAATGCAATTCATTTCTAATTTCAAAATATTTGCATGCCGTTCAATGTTCATTGCCTTCAGAAGCAAATAAATTAAATTTGCAAACAAACCCTCCAGCAATTTGTTCAACGCCATTCCTCATAATACAAAAAACGAAATTTATAGTTTACTTTCTCTTGCAATATGCATGCACATTATTTCTACTGCTTATTCGCATTAATTTTAAAATATTTACATTTAAAGGACAAAATGGTATAGTAAAAAATAAAATAAAAATTTCCTCTACTCCTGTATAGAAGGAGCATCAGAGGTATGATACTATTATTGCGTTTTGTTTCTACTTCTATGCATAAATATTAACATATTTTATGTTTTGCAATTTTCTTTAAGTGCATATAATATAGCATTGTTTCTTCTATATTATAATATTCAAAGAAGGTATTTTTGACAATATTTATTCATAAGTGAAGGGTGTAGTTCTATATGAGTATCTTTTAAAATAACACAAATGTATAGGTAGGTATATAATATAGCTTGTTTAAAGAAACAATCGGTATGGGAATATTTATTCAATTTTTTTTAAATTACGAAGAAAAATATTCATCATCATCATCGGCTCGACAACCGGGGTCCGGTCCTGGCCTCCTTCAACAAGTCTCTCCACCTATCCCAGTCTCGAGCCGACGCCATCCAGTTGCGCACCCCAAGGCTCCGGGCGTCCTGGTCTACGCCATCTCTCCAGCGCAAGCATGGTCTACCACGCTGTCGTCTGCCATAGAATGTACCACAAAGAACTTACCGAGCAGGTTCCTCTTCGCTCATGCGAGCTAGGTGCCCTGCCCACCGAAGTCTACCGAGCCTAATTTTTGTCACTATATCTGCTTCAAGGTAGATTGCGTACAATTCATGATTGTACCGTCTCCGGAATCGTCCTTCCTCACATATGGGGCCAACAATTCTCCTTAAGACTTTTCTTTTGAACGGGGCTAAGAGGTCAGAGTGCCTTTTGCTAAGCACCCAAGTCTCGGATCCATATGTGAGTACTGGCAGGACCATGGTCTTGTACAGCAGTAGTTTTGAAGTTATGGTGAGATTTCTGGATTTGAAGAGCTTTGACAGACTGTAGTAGGCTCTGTTGGATTTGAGAAGCCGCCCGCGTATTTCTTCTTCTATATTGTTATCGGCTGCTAATATTGACCCAAGGTATTTAAAGGATTGCACCACTTCAAATTCGATTCGACGCAACCTTGTACTTTGTTTTACCTTCACTAATGTGCAGCCCCAGATTTTGTGCCGACTGCTCGATTTGGATGAAGGAATCGTGTACAGCTTGCTCGGTTCTTCCGATGATGTCGATGTCGTCTGCGTTAGCCAGTATCTGGCTGGACATGTTGACGATGGTCCCTCTTGTTGATGTGCCAGAGTCAGGGATTGCTTTCTCCAACGCCAGGTTGAAGAGGAGGCAGGCCAAACCATCCCCTTGTCGGAGTCCATTAAAGATGTTGATTGGTCTGGATAGCAATCCGGCTATTTTTACTTGGCTTGTTACGTTGGCCATGGTCAACCTACATAGTCGTGTCAATTTATTTGGGATGCCGAATTCTCTCATGGCTTTGTAAAGTTCTACCCTGGCTATATGCTATCATAGGCGGCCTTAAAGTCTATAAACATGTGGTATGTTGAGATGTTAAATTCTAGACATTTTTCCATCGCCTGCCTAAGGGTAAAGATCTGATCAGTTGTTGATTTGCCTGGAATGAAACCACACTGATATTGTCCGATGATGGTTTTAGCGTATGGGGTTATCCGGTCTTGTAGGATAGAGGAGAGTATCTTATAGGCGGTACTCAACAACGTGATACCTCTATAGTTGCTGCACGTTGTGACATCTCCTTTCTTATGTATGGGGCATATTATACCTTTTCGCCAGTCTTCTGGCATTTCTTCACGCTCCCACACGTGCACTATAATATCATGAATTGCCTGACGTAGAGCTGGCCCACCGTGTTGAAATAATTCGGCTGGTATACCATCAGCTCCCGGGGCTTTGTTTTTCTTTAGCCGGTCTATAGTCTTCTCAACCTCTTCTATGCTTGGTGACGGCAACATAGGGTAAAAATATTATATATGTTTAAAATGAATCTTTAGATTTAACATTATCGTTATTATAAAAGAAAAAATCGTTTTTTTTTAACTATGCGACAATGCGGGTCACTATAGGTACCTATGTTCTTAAATATAAAACGGTAACAGGAAGATATATGTATAGTACGTATAAACCGATTAGCTGAATATTAAAGTTATATATTATAAACGAACCTATTTAAATAATTAAAAAATACTTATGTATAAATATACCATTATGAACTATTGTTTTCAATCTCATTGCAAGGGACAAATAAAATTGCATAGGCCCAAAGAAGCAAAAGTTAGAACTACATTGTCATTACCCTAGATTCCTGGACACTATACGATATATACAATGCCTTAAAATATAAATGTCATTATAAAATAACCTTTTTGTTTGTTCCAGTACGGTGTTAAGGAATTAAGCACTTTCCACATGATCAAGTTTGTACAACCCCAGTCATATCTATTATTTTATTTAACTCGCTGTGTAAAAATAGATAAAAATGATATTATATAGGTAAGGATTTCAAACCATTTATATGATTTGAAATGTTCAAACGCATGGTTAAGCCCATGAGAATAATTTCTTTTCAAATCCTCTATTATCGTTAAGTCAATTGAATTCAAGCCACATTATGTATATTCAAGTGTTTCTAAAAACAAAATGCTTTCTTAATTACTCCCTTAGGTCCAAAGTAATGTTATAAAGCTCGCTAATGTGCCAATTACTATAATAGCATGAGAGACATTGCATGTTTGATAAGTATGTATGTTGAGAGGATTTGCATAGTTAAGGATTTTTAACGTAAGATAATGATGATTTAGAAGAAATTAAATGAAGAACATTTTATAACACATATTTGAATAATTTTATAATTTATCTTAAGTTTAGGGTGTACAGATTATTATTTTTGAACCTAAAACGAAGTTTTAACTCATACCTTGACCCAGTGCAGCAGAGTCGTGAAAAATTTTCATTTCGTGGGAATTCTGACCTCATATGGAAAAAGGGAAAACCTGCAGTTTCATGGGAATTTTTCTGCTTCTGAAACATCAACATACAAAGTCAAACATTGTTAAAATAACTAAACGTTGAACCAATATTAAACTTGTGTTAATTGTGAACTTGATGGCCGCCATTTATTATCATAATTTATTTCCAACGGGAATGTACATATAAAACAAAAAAATAAAAAAAAATTTTTCCATGAGAAAAAAAAGTTCCAAAATTGGAGTTTTCTTTGCCCGACTTGGGAATTCTGTAAAAACCAGGTAACTAACACTGCATTGACAGTGGGTATACAGTTGATTTTTTAAGGTAGGTAGACCAAAAAGATAAATCTAGTAGCTTGGCTTAGGGCAAGGCAAAAATAGTATCGAAAAGGGGTCTATCTCTCAACGTTTAGGCGGGAGAATTGATTTATGTTTAATATTGAGTATGTGAAAATTAATTTAACAAAATCTGTTTACTACAACAATTGAACTTTAACAAAATAAAAGAAAAGATCTTTGGTCCTCCAAAAAGGTATAGAATGTTAAGTTTTACCGATGTTTTTAATATATTATTGTTAACCACCGGAAATTTATAGAAAATCGACCCATTTTGTTAGTGCTGCTGATACACTTTTGTCAATGTCATGTAAAGCAAAAAAAAACTAATTAAATGATCTCAATTTAATTGTACCGAAAATGATTTTTAACAATGAAACCTGCTGCTGACTGCTCTGTGACGTCCAGAGAATAATGGTGGAGTCCTATGAATGAGATCACTTGACTGGGGAAGTGGGGATAATGATGTGCAAGATGGCGGCCGTAGATGAACACGTTCGGTGAGCAAACATTAGCAAAAAAAGAAATAAGAAATTTTCTAAGGCAGAGGGCAGGATTGCCATTGTTATAATGTCATTATTCTTAAGTGAACCATTGTTAAACTGTTTAATGAAAAAATAAAGAATTTATCTATCTATCTATATCTAATAAGAAATGTCATACAAATTATTCTGTATGTATTATTAAAAAAACGTCAATGCACTTTCATTTACGTGAAATAATTTTTGTTTCTTTTTATACTCTCAAAAGAGTTTGATGGCATTTATAATGGTATTTGACTTTCTATGCTGCACAAGACATCCTTGTTTTTTGAACATGACGGCTGTAAACTAAAAGTTTTCTTTTGAAAATCATCGTGCTTTCCATATACAAACTCCATGTATGAGCTATAAGTAAAACGTGGGTGTGCACTGAGTGCACGCTTTTTAATGTTTTATTCTTGAATCCTGAGTGGCGGAAATACCTTCAGATTCTATAACGTGCTGGTAACCAAGAACTTTCGACGATTTCGACGTATCCTTGATTTTTGGAAAATATGCAAAGCCTCAAGAATATAGAGAGTGAATCAATTAAAATTTGTATGTTATCACAAGCTTTGAATAACTACAAGACAATGATATGTAAGTTAAAGAACATACAAAATATACCTTTTTTATTATAAAACGTAAGGCTAACATTGACTTTTGATATGAATCGAGAAACAGGAAGTTTGAAAAAAATGCATGAACTGTCTTTGAACAAAATCACATCTTTAATCACATAGAAGCACAAGTAAAACTTTCCAAAAATTGGGCCACCAGATTGAGCTGTATAAGAATACATACAAACACAAAATCAGACAGACAGACAGAACGGTCCTACTTTCTTCGTCGTCTCTATTATCATAACAAATGTTAAACCAAAACACTTGCCAATAGGCGAAACAGATTGTTCGGGGATATACTAGAAAGACCCCCTTTAGTTTTTGACCTCGAGAACCCTGTGAAAACTTGGGGAGGGGCGAAAAACCCCAAATATCTCGGACTTTTTCTAGTTTTTTGCTACTCCTGAAACTAAGCACATTTGTTTACCATATTGCACAACAAAGTTGAAGACCAACAAATTTCCAAAAATTGGTCAGCGATCCAGTTCAGTGGCTCTATATTAACGGAGATACAGTTGATTTATTATTGCGGTCTTCTGACCCCTACAATCAAAGTACGTGTATTGTACAGTAATTCCTTATATCCAGTGTTATTAACATAATTTGTAAAATACTAATTTATCCTTCTGGCTTATTACAAGCATGATTAAAAATATAAAATACTTAACATAAGATAATTTAAACAATCTAAAACTTAAATATATATACAAATATTTTTAACTAAGTTAAAATAGTTGTTTAGGTAATTTTTAATTTTCTCGAAAACTAGAAGACATAAAATAATATAATATAAAATCTCAAAGTTTAAAAGAAAAATACACTTTAAACATTTTTTTTTGTTTTTTTTTCCCAAATTTTGAGTTTGAAAGTAGTTTTTTTTTCAAAAACCATGGATAGATTTGACTTGTTTGAAAAACTGGCTAATAAATCAAACAGAGTATTGGCTTCTAAAAAAGATATAATACTTAATTGTAGGTATTACGTAATGATTTTTTTCCATTTTAGTACTTTTTTCATTAAATTGCCCGTCCCGCCCAAACGGGAGGAGATAGATCCCAACTCCCATATTAAAAAAGGTTTGTATTTGACCCCTCTACAAAAATTAGTTATCAATTGTCGGCGCCAAAGTTATCGTCCTCGTGGCGACAAATTTGAATTTTTGTCTTAGCCCAGCTATAACGGGTACCTCCCATATAACGGTTTTAGTTTTTCCAAATTTTCTCAAAAGCGACTCCATCGATTTTGATAAAACTTTGTGAACGTTATATTTGGAGTATCTTAATAAAACTGCATTTCAGTTTTTTGACTAAAAATGCACATAACGGAGATTTGGTTTCATATAAACTTGACAATACACTTGATAACGGCTGAACGGATTTCGTTAGAATTTGGTATGGCATTAAAGGTTAACATTTAACTCAAGATGGCGTTAACATTTTTTAGCCAAACAACATTAAAATTAAAATATGGTGATACAAATTATAATACATTATTTTTTTTACAGTCCCATTGTTTGCAATAAAAGAAAGTTCCTGCATTTTATTTCTTCTGTGGAAAAACCCCGAAAAATAAATAAAAATTGTGAAAAATTAAACTGTTGTAGAAAAAAACAGATTTTTTGAAAATATAAAAGGTTTTTCTCTAAATTGCTTGATGGTATGTTTAAAGTAATTTTTGTGGAGAACTAAGCTTCAATTTTTACCTTAACATTAGTTTTCCAAAAAGTTCATATATAGTGTCCAAGAAATTCGGAAAAATATGAATTCCAACCCCTTTCTCCACCTCTACAAAATGTATCGCCCAGGTTAAATCATAGATAGGTACTTTTTAGAATTTTCTCAAGACATCAAAACAAATAATGTCTCCACCAAAATCCAGCTTTGTCGTAATTTTTACGTAATTTTGCTTTTTGTTTTTGTCTAATTTTCTGGGTTATTATGTTAGTCATTTAATTAGTGAATAAAATCTTTTAGCTAAACAAAAAGATGAATCACATTTAAGTATGTGCTTTTGTTGATTTTTAATAGTTTTTTTTTTTTATTGTAAGGTAATTTTTTTATAAAACTGCAACTCTTACTTAAACAATTTTGTTCTTGGGTTCAATTGACCTACACGGTCTATTTTATTGTTGCACCTTAGCCAAACACCTTGTATAAACAAACTCTCTTGTTTAATTTTGATGTTCATTTTAAAATTGCAAAGTATATGTACATATTTTAAATGTTTATTTACGATTTTCTATCAATTGTCAATCAAGCTTTGTTACAACTTAAGACAAAATTCAAACAATATTTACCTATAAAATGTTAACATAACATTCTTTTCTATTTGTAAGAGCATCAGTGTACATATATATTCTTAACATGTACAGAAAACTAAGCAATAAAATGTTCAAAACCAATCGTTTTCCCTTGAAGTGTTGAGTCCCTTCAACAGTCTATTTGGACATCGACAAGGTAACTACATTAAATATTTAGCCAACATCAATATTCTCTAGGTGGTGTAGTACCCGAAAACTAGTTGACATAACTCTCTACCACAATGTGAACTTTTTGTGACTTTTTTTGAAAAATAAATAAATAAATATTTGATCCCTAGAACGAAGGTCATTTTTTGTGTAAAATCGTTTAAGATACAGGAGTTTGTGTAAAAAGAGAATCTCTGGCAATAATTTATAGAATTAAGAACCCTTTTCTACTTCTATACGCATTTTTAAACTGGCCGTTATGTTCATATTTTAAAAACCACACCTTTCTCTATCCGAAACTCAGTGGTCATAAAAAGGACATTTGACTGCCAATTTGTGTCACAGTTGTTTTTGCAAGCCCCCATCACAACACCCAATGTCTTTCAATACAACACGATAAAAACCATTGAAACAATCGGTTCGTAAAACTTTCTCAAACTTTGTCCAGTCTTTTGACAAAGTTTTGTTCGATATTAAAATTCGAATCCTTTAGAAAGGACGAAAAAATAAATAAAAATGACTACGTGAAAATTCTTACATTCCTTTGGCCAAAATCTCATTTTTGTTTCAAAGATTCCAGAGTGCTGTTTTGCTGCTTTCTTCTTTGTGTGTATTTCCGTTTTTACAGGATGTGCTTAGAAAACTCTTGAAAGTGGCTTCCCAGAATAATGGCACTACATCTGTTGGTGGTTCTGTTGCTAAAAAGTACTATTATGTTGGATTTTATATATATTATATTTTCTTCATCGTCCTCTAAGTTGTAATACTGTGCCATAAAATTGTATTTTTTTTTTCCTTCTCTTGTTGATGCTGTTGTTGTGTATAGTATACCAAGACACTGTTAAACACTCATAAGAAACAGGGACTTAAGTACCAAGTAATTATTCTTAAATACAGACTATACTCTAAGGGATCATAAGTGATGAAGGGGTGAACATGAACTGTATGAATGGGTATAGAGTTTATGTGTTTTGTGTGTTAAATGCGGTGTTGTTCATTGTTTGGTTTGATATGAGGTCGATGTCCCTGTAAGGACTACTATAGATGGTTCTCATTTGTAGCCATTAGTTATGGTTTGGTATTACATCCATTTTGTTTAAGCTCTGTTAGTGAGAGTTTGAAAGACTTGTGAAAAAAGTGTATAGGTGTATAGTCAATTTAGAAGGATTCTTTTCAAACCTACAATTTTTTTCTTTATATATTAAACCATTATTTATATGTGATAAAACCATGCACTTTGTGTTACATACCTTTTGATTCAGTTCATCAAACAACCAAACATCCTATTATCACAACTAAGCTTCAGCTAAACTATAACCCGAACAAAGACACTAAACATATATTTAGGCATGATTTCCTGTTTTTTCCTTTCCTCTATGCGTCTGGCGTCCCCAATCATAAAAAGGAAATACCAAATGGATTTTATTGCCATTAGATTCATTTAAATTCAGAAGACACAACACAATGAGGAATTAATTTTAATGGTTTTCGTGTTGCTGTGTTAGGCAGGGCGGATCTAGCTAAAGATTGAGGTGTGCTAATAGGTGCTTTTTCGAATGTCCTGAATGATAAAATTCCAGTGAAAGGGATTTGTGTTGAATTTCGAGACAAATGGAGGAGATTTTAGATTTTTTTTTTTTTTTGTAAGGGAACTTCTTACGTTAACGAGTGGGTTGGTATTTTAAAGCTTTGAGCCAATAATAAAGAAAACTAAATGAAAATACTTTTTAGAAATAATATAGTCATATTAACACATTTATGGTAAAGGTTGTCTAACACAAGACATCAAGCCTTAGAATAATGTCCAACTCCAAAAAATTATTATTTATCAGTTGACTAACTTTAGACAAGCAACATCGGTATCTTAAGATTGTAAAACAATTCTGTGTGACTTTGCTAAAATATATTTTTCAAGATATCAACGCTAGTGAAGCCGCAAGTAAAAGCAATTTTTTTATAAACACTAAATTTTCTTTTGAAGAATTGTTCAAAGTTGTTGTTTATAAATTGGCTGTTTATGGGTATTGTATATGTATTACTATTTCAAATGGTAACTCGAAAAAAAAATTCTTGTTTAAAGTAATTTTTATAAGGGACAACATTTTAGCTTCTCCCATAGGAACCGGCCATGGGGTTTCTGCGATATCTAGTGCCCCATACATCTACCTACCTTACCTACCATTAATTCACATTTTTTTGTCGTCTTTAAGGCGTAAAAAAGAACAAAAAATGTCCAGTCATTAAAAAATTCCCACAGGAACCGTTTATTTTTCGGGGATAAAAGCAGCCTATGGGCTAAGTCCCAAATTGCATTCAGATCCATTCAGCCGTTTCTTGCGTGTTTGAGTAACAAACATAAATCCATACAATGTTTTGCATTTATAATTTTTCCTGTTTGCATTCTACGATATTTTTTACTTATTATGTTAAAACTCTTTCAAGAGATCCAGTTTTCCGGCCTTTTTTGTGAAGTTTCATCTCTATAAATTACGTTTTTAATAATCGATTCCAATTTGTTATCGAAACTCAGAGCAAATACCAAGCGCGTTTATGTCAATACTATATACAATTTATTTAGAATGTATCAGAATTCTTTCTTAGTTAATGGCTTTTTTCATGTTATAAAGGCGGATTCGTGAATTAAAGTCAATTACAGTCGAGACTCGATTATCCGGGATGGTCGTGGGACCAAGCTGATCACTTACTTACTTAAGATGGCGCTTACAGTCCAGGATGGACTAATGCCTCAACCAACATGTCTCTTCAGCCAGCTCTGTTCCTAGCTATTTTGCACCGCAAGTTGGCTGAGGTCGTTTTTCACTTGTGTGCGCCATTTTTTTTTAGGGCTCTTCCAACGCTGCGTACACCATCAGGAATGGACTCGAAGATTCGTCGGGCCAGTGCGTTGGTGTTCATACGTTCCACGTGACCCAGCTATCTCAGTCGCTGTTTTTTCAGCTTCTTGACCAGGTTAATATCGATGGTATATAGCCCGTATAAGCTCGTCATTGAATCTTCTTCTTCATACTCCTTCGATACACACAGGACCGAAAATCACTCGAAGAATCCTTCTCTCAAAGCACCCAAGTAACTTCTCATCCGAGTCTTTTTAAAGCCCATGCTTCCGCCCCATACAGCAGGACTGAGATGATCAAGGTCTTATATAAAGTTTCTTTGGTTCTATGAGAGAGGGCCTTACTACTTAAATGCTTTCTCAGCCCGAAGAAACAGAGATTGGCAAGAGTAATTCTTCGTTTGATCTCTGCACTGATGTAATTCTGCGTAGTTATATTGGAATTCAGGTAGACAAAGTCTTTCACTACTTCGAAGTTTTATCTATCCATCGTAATGTTTTGCACTAGTCGACGATGTTGAGATTCCTTTCTCGTTGATAGCATATATTTAGTTTTGTCTTCATTAACAGCTAATTCCATCTTTGCCGCCTCCGATTCAATACTGGCACCAGTCACATCAGCTCACTTATTTCGGCCGATTATGTCTATGTCATCTGCACACGCGAGTAATTGAACGGACTTTTGATAAATTGTACCAGTGGTGTTGAAAAATAAATAGGTTGCATGATATCGCGTCGCCTTGTCTTAGACCTTTCTTAACATCAAACGGTTCGGTGGTGTTTTGACCGACTTTGACAGAGCAGCGAGATTTCTTCATCGTCATCCTGCACAAGCGGACGAGTTTGACAGGGATGTCAAGATACGACAAGGCTCTGTACAGTTATACAGTTCCAAGCTGATCACGAAATATCGAATATCCCAGTTAATAGAATTTTCACTGAATTTTCCACAAAAACTGAACAAAATCAACATTAGTGGCAACCTCCAAAGATCTACTACACATAAAGCCAGTTACTCTTATGTGCCTGTCTGATTGGTGCAACTCAGCAAATACAAAAACTCTCTTAGTTTTTAATAGTGAAATAAACATGTTTGATATTCTATTCTTATGTACGAATATTCGATTTAATCCCGGAAAAAAAATTAATATTTTTTGACCGAAATTTTGTGTGTTGTGTTACGGACACTATCGTGAATGCGTGTTACTAGAGTTAAAATACATACATATAAAATAATTTTTCCAAGAAACATCCCGGTTTAAAGTGTACCGGATAATAGATTCTCGATGTATAATCTAAACATGATTTTAAGTTGTTGTGAATTTTATAGTAGAGGTTTAATTTGATTCAAAAACATACTCCATATCATAATCTGAATTTATTAGATATATTATATATATTATGGTGTTGTATCCTTTATTGTTCACTTATGTTAAGTTTATTTGCAGAGAGAAAAACGAAAAATAAATTGCACTGCTTGTCTTAGTTACGCCTGAGTATAGAGTAGGTATACTGATGAGTGCATATATAACTTCTTATATCTATTCGTAGACGAAATTCGTAGTTAGTTTTATATTTTAACCAATTAGAACTAAACTAACAAGTCAGGTTTACCTTCATTTTTCCTAACTAAGGATACAAATTTCAACAAATTCATAATAGAACGTTTTGTGAGTGTTTTTTTTTTGTTCATATTTAACACCTCGTTAAACAATAAAAAGTGTACACAGAAAGAAAAACAAGAGTCCATGGAGACAAAGATAACCGATTTTTAAATTTTGTTATGTCATGTATAATTTTGTATATGAACTCACTATGCAATAAGCGTTTTTTTTTTATTTTATTATTTGCAATTGTTTTTGTAATAAAATAGTAATGAAATAGAGTCACTTTTTAACAACAAAATAAATTCATAAAATGGTAGGGTAGGGTGGGGCAGATTAGAAACATTTTCTGTAAAATCCGTACAATTTTTTTTTAAAACTCATATTTAATCTTTGTTTTTATTTCATTTGAAGCTTTAATAATGGTACTAAAGAAGTTAATAATTTTTTAAGACATTACTCAACCGTAATAGTTTATGAAAAATACTTAAAAAAAACAACCACCAAAATTCGAAAGTGCCCCATGGACGGGGCAGGCTTGTAAACGATTGCAATCTTTTGGAATGCATTCATTAAAAATCATTCACTGAATTCAATTTAAGTATTGCAATCATTGACTTCACATGAGACTTCAACGTAAAAATTCCCAATCCACCAATTATTTTAAATCAAAATGATTGAAATCATTTTTCCCCCATTCGTTTTCTAGCAATCAATTGAATGCAATCATTTGAGACTTTATGAATTCCGGACATTCCTTTGCAGTCCTTGCATTCCTATTGCATTCCAAGCATTCCTTGGCAGTCCAGCATTCCTTTGTATTCCACCAATCCTTTGCATTTCAAGCATTACTTTGCAGTCCAGCAGTAACATAAGCTTGGAATGCGGAGAAATGCTGGACTTCAAAGGAATGCTGAACTGCAATTGAATGCTGGACTGCAAAGGAATGCTTGGAATGCAAAGGATTGGTGGACTGCATAGGAATGCTGGACTTCAAAGGAATGCTGGACTGCAAATGAATATTGGACTTCAAATGAATGCTTGGATTGCAAATGAATACTGGACTTCAAAGGCATGCTGGACTGGAATGATTTGCTTGGAATGAAAAAGGAATGCAAGGACTGAAAAGGAATGCCATGCATGAAGTCTCAAATGATTGCATTCAATTGATTGCTGCAAAATGAATGGGGGAAAAAAATGATTGCAATCTTTTTGATTTCAAATAAATGTCGATTGTTTGGAAGATTTTATGTCGATTGTGAAGTGGAAGTCTCAAAGAAAAATTGGTAAATGCAATCTTTTTTATTGAAGTCATTAAAGATTACATTCATAAAAGATTGTATTCTCTTACAAGCCTGGGTGGGGCACTTTCATCTTCATAGTGGGGCACTTCTGACACGAAATAAACTTTCACCAAAAAAAAAGAACAAATATGATGTATTTTGTCTTTGTTATAGCAAATTGCTTTATTTAAATAATTCAAATAATAAGTAAAATATGAAATTATATGAAATGAGAACATAAAATAAAATAATTCATACTCAATAAATGTAGAAACTTTTTAGTTAAAGTTTTGAAAACGTTAAAGTAAAGTTAAAAAAATCATTGCATTTTGTATTCGCTCATGTCAAAGTCTTTAAAAAAAGATAACGTTTAAATATATAGATAAACCAGATGGGTGTTCTGGCAATGGCAGCCTTATGTGCGTTTGTCGAAAGTTTGTACAAAATACTTTTTTTTGAAAAATTTATAAAAGCAAATTGTTAAAGAGAAAAACAAATCCTATGTTAAAAACACAAACAACACTTATAAAATATCGCTTACCTCGTGTCTGAGCAAAGCACAAAATCACTTGAAATTCAAAAAAATTGTCTTGTTGCAAGATAACTGTGAAAATACGTATGTTATATAAGAGAATAGTGTTGCCAACAATGTTATAATTTTTTTTCTTTCAAAGTCAATTGTATTTTTACAATTGCTAAAGTCAAATGTGCCCCATCGTCGAAAGTGCCTCACCCTACCCTACGTCTGAAATTAATTGAGTGAAAGTATAGTACTTCTCATTTTTCACCTTAGGATTGGCTATTTATAAATCCATTAACAATTTTTTCAGTGTAATCGTCTAGGTAACCTACATAGTTAAGTTTTCTTTGAAACATGCATTTCAAAGGATGCGCTTGATTCCTATTGCAATGCATTTTTACTTGTTTTATAGCTGTAGAACAACTCACATAACACACAGTTCCTTTTTTCTCAACTTTGTTGCAATTGCAAAAATGGAATGAAGCAAAATTTATATTCATTACTTCAATGGTTTATACTTTTATGTATGCACAATGCACATTGCCCATTAAATTTTTTTTTTTTTTTTTTTTTAATTTTCTTTCGATGATTTCAATATTGACACCATCAACGACGCAAGTTTTATCTTTCATTCTCTGTATAAAAAATTCTTTTCAATATACTTCTTTGTTGTGAGGGGTGAATTCTGAAAAAAATTATAGATAGCTTTTGCATTGTTCAGCAATGTTAAATTTATAAGACAAGACAAAAATCGTTTATGCTGGGAGTGTCAATTTTCAAAAAAAAATTCCTTAAATCAGAAAAATTATTATATAAAAAAAATCTATGTTATACCTTTTAGGAAAGCCAGAAATATTTTTTAATTATTTAATGTTTTCAATTTTTGGATGAAAGACATCACCATCGACAATAAATCAGTCATACAAAATTTTATCAAAATTGATCGGATTTTTTTCGAGAAAAATTGAATTCAAAAAACTAACTTTTTAGGAAATACGTTTTTCCAAAATGTTTTGTTGCACTATTATATGAGGTTTACCAGAACTTTTAGGACATACAATTTCGTTAAAATCATTGCCGTTTATAAGAAAATCGGGGCCAAAAAAGTACCGTTCTATAAAATAAAAATAAGAGTTAACATAAAACATAAAAAAATTTTAAAAACACATAAAATTTTTAAAAAAATTAGTTTATTATTTTCTTTTTTAATTTTTTTTTTCAAAATTTTGAGTTTGAAAATTAATTTTTTTTAAACTGTTCACTTAAACAACTTAATTTAAAAATAAAACAAGACAGTAGTTTTCTAGCTTTCACGTTTGTTTTTAAATAATTTTTTTTCTGATTTAAGTCAATTTTTTAGAAAATTGTGCCTCCCTCCTAAACGGGGGGAAATAGAATATCCTCCAGTTCGATTTTTTTCTTGTCTTAACCCCACCATTTGGACTTCCATTTTTCTCTGGTGTTATACCTTCAAACAAAACCATTGTAGGCAATGTATAAAAAGCAAAAATCATGTCTTCTATACAAATGCTCTCAAATTATTTTTTATCCGATAAGCCTCCAAACATTCGCCATATTTTTTTAGCGATCCATATCCAATTATAAATTTGTATGGTTATTTTGTTTCAAGAAAAAAGTGTCTTCCAACTGACCTAGTTATCGATTTTGAAATATTAAAAAAAAAATATAGTATTTGTCGGATTTTGTTTATTAGTTTTTTCATTGGAAAGAATTTTTTTAATGAAAATATTATCTGTTATTTATACTTTCTTATATTATATCTATTAATTAAAAATAAACACACAAAGAAATGAAATAAACCAATTTATTGCGTAAAAAAAAATAAATTGTTATTTCTCTGGGTTAAAATTTAATTTCCCCACTTCTTTCAAGCATAAACAAAATTCCATTGTTTTCCCACAAAGTCCATTAAAAATTCTCATCACGCACAATTTACGACACCCTAAGGAACAATGTGGATTCTTGTCCTATTTTATATTTTTAATTTCTTTTAACTAAATCCCTGTTGGTTCACAGAAAATGAAACAAAAAAGAAATGATTTATTGATGAAAGACGGAACTGAAAAAGTTATAAAGCATTTTTGTATGTTTGGTATATTTTTTTTGATATATTTATTTATTTAAGTAACACAGGATAATTTCTTTTATTTTCTGTTAGATATTTACTTTTATTTTTTTTTAAAGTTAGGCCAATAGTGACCAATAGTTTATTTATTTAAGTTCTAATCAAAGTTTTTTTTCAGGAGTGTAAATTCCACATTTCAAAATTTATTACCATCTTTGAAACATTTAAATTAAACGCAGTATTTTAATAATTTTTTTTTAAAGAGTTTGCTTGAAATCTTATAAATCTAACAATAAAATTTTAAATTTTGTACCCAAATTCCAAACAAGACTGTCAAGATTTTTCAATAAACAATACAATTAAACTTTTTTATCACGTTCTTAACATAAATCCTTTGACCAAAACACCTTAACCGCTATTGTGTTTTATTCAACGCGGGACACGTGCAAACATCATTTCTATACATCGAGCAACATTTCTATCTTCTATCTCAAAAGGAACAACTAAATAAATTAATTCAATAGCTTCCTTCCGTATCTCAAGGAATGTTGTTCTAGTCTTTTTTTTTGTACCAATTTTGTCTGATACTGTATAAGAAATAGGGTTTAGGAAAACACATTCAAACTTTTTCAAAGAAATTCAAGAGAAATACAAGGTACAGCAAGCGCAACTTTCAAGGCGATATCATAAATTTTATTGGATAATTATTTTACTTCTTTGGCTCTAAGGAATCTTTTGGGATACTAAATAAAAGCTTATACATTTTCTTAAAGGAGTCACCGGAATCCTTTGAAGAGTAGGATTTAACAATTGTATTGCATTGGCAAGGAGAACTAATGTTGGAAGCTAGTACAACAATTCGTATAAAAGAAGAAGAACAATTCCAAGAATCTCTAATGGGTTTACAACTGAGTTTTTGTTTTTTTTTAAAGGACTCTACCTATATTCAATTGTTAAAAAAAAAAGGTTATCCGAAACTAAATTTCTCGTAAGTTTGAAAGGAGCTTTGAGATTTTCTCATAAAATGTAGTATAGACAAATCCACAGCAAATTTTTGGGTCATAAAGGTAACCGACAAAAAAGTATATGAGTCGATAGCAGGTGTGTAGGTCATGATATAACTCAAGTCTTGCAGTTTATGATATCGGCTTTTGTGAGTTATAGTAGTTTAAAAAATCACTTAAAAAAAAATGAGATAGTTGATATAACCGATCAAATTTAGTTTTATTGTCAAAAGAGCTCTCATCACATAGCAAAAATGCTGATCCAAGACATTTCAAGTGTGGCAATGCTTCTGTCAGATTTTTTAAAAAGTGACTTTTTGACATAACCAAATACTTTTTGCCGCAATATATAGAAAAACCTCCCGTCATACAAAATATGAAGGTCTAATAAAAAAAGGCTCGTTTTTATTTTAATAATACTGAGATAAAAAAACGGTATTAGGAATAAAATAATAATTTTTGAATACAAGTTATATGCCAAGTTTTAAAAAAAAAATATTTATTTTAATAGCGGTGATAGTGCAAAATAGTTTTATTCTTTGAGTAAAAATCGTAGCCGTTCAAATTCGGCGGATATTTTATTTAGTTTCAGATGTTAATTCATTTCTTTAAATCAAGTAACGCAACAAAGGGATTGGTACGAATTTGTAAGTGATGTTGCGACTGTTAATCGCTCAACAACACCGTCCCTTGATGATTTTACTTATGGAGAGAAAATGAGAAGGGAGAAACTCGCGGAGAATGGAATCTCGAGTTTTGACAAATGAAAAAAACGTATACTTTATCTTTATCTTTAGCATAAACAATGAACAGTAAAATGTGTTAGACTTACGTTAGAAAAACGATTGAAGCAGATAACTCAAGAACATTTGAATAAGAGATAATGCCTATTGAATGAATTCCTTCAACTAATACTTTCAAACACAGTTGTTTCTTTGACAAATTCATCATCGTTATGCAATTAAAAACTAAACTTAACGCATATTTTAAATGTTCAACAGCAATCTCAAATATTATATTGATCATTAATCAATTTTCCTTATACAATAATCATAAAACACATCGAATAAATGTCTTTGAAATTTTAGACGAAGACAAGATTATATCAAAAAAAAAAAAAAAAAATTAACAACATCCTCACTGACAGCTTACGCACATTATGAAATTATACTTGACAGAAAGCTGTCAATTATTCAATTTTGATATAAGAAACATCTCGAGAGGTTGTGTATATCAGTGGCACTATCTTCACTCAAATTGTCAGCATCTGTTGCTGAATCATTAAAATAATATTAATCATTATTTAACACTTTTTCCTAAAGTTGTATTGACCAAGGACTCTATTTTAAGACAATTCGGCTATAGGTCATAAGAAGAAGTGTCAAATTGATTGATAGGATTATCCTTATTGTCTGTTATTAAAGGTGGTTGAGAGGTGATTAGAATATGGTTACATAACAGAATTATTGACAATGTAGTTTGAAATTTTGTGGGTGGATATGAAAACAAAGAAGTAATTTAATTTAAGGGAATTTACAGAATTTCATTTTAACCAATGAAAATGTGCAAAAATTAATGCATTGTTTTTTTATATATTTTTGAAAAATGGTCGAGGTACCTGTTTACGACTTAAGTCTATTAAAATTAAAAAAATAAATAGAAAAATAAGAAAAGAAGAAGTACAATTAAACAACAACAAAAACCGAGATTATTAAACTTAAGCCCCCAATTTACATTAACTGCCATGCTACGGTCGATACCTGAGTTTCTACAGACATAAACTCAAAAAAAATATACAAACAATTAAAATACTAAATTAGATTTTAATTGGTTATAGAGACAAAAAATATAAAAACACTGTATCAGTAAAAGAGGCTTAAGAAAAAATCTCTAGCACGTTTAAAGTTGAGCCTATAATGATACTTTTTTTTAGCATTTGTCTAACTCATTTAATAACTATTTATAACAACAAATAATAAAATAGTAGTTTAAACTAGAATAAAAAATCTAACAGAAAATCTGCATTTGGTGTGGAATACCTATAGAACTTAAAAAGTAATTTAGCTGGAAACGTCATCTGAAGAGCCCATAAGCCGGGCGAAACGCTATTTTTCTTGGACTAGTTGTAAGCCCACTTAACGTATCATAATTGAATTATATAATTCAGGAAGTCCACTTAAGATCAAGATGCTGAGTCTTCTACTTGGTTGCATTTTCTTCAATTAATTTTCACATTAGTATATAGAATTTGTATCATTAATAAAATTCTTTGTCTTAATCAAAACTGTTCACTCTTCTGATGATAAGGATGGATGTATGAAAGTTTTGTTCATAACATTACCATTCATAAGAAATAATTCAAATGAATACTTCATGTTATTGAACAAACTTAATCTTATCCAACTTAAAAAAAAATGTTTCCAAAAAAATGTTTCCTAAAATGTTCTAATCTTACATATTATGTATGTAGGCTATTTTAATTCATTAAATTATTCGTAATCGAATTAAATCAAATTCCAAATTTAATTGAAATCGGTTCAGCAGTTATCAATATATGAACAAATTTGTAAGAACCGTTAACCTGTCATTTGAATTTGTAGCTAAAATCCGGAAAAGCTGACACAAACTTCAAATCGTTGTAGAAATTTTCCAGAAAATTTGGAAAACCTAAAACCTTTATTTAAAAAGTACCCGCTATACTAAATATTATTTTTTCTCTATTTTGTCGAAAATTGCTAAAACGGTAAATAAATTAGAGAAAAACATATTCAGGAAATCATTAAGGATTCACAAAAGACACTCCACCAATCGTCAGCCATTGCGATCCACCTATTAGTTGCCATTGTATAAAACCATTTAAGAGCATAAAGAAGAACAGCAGTTTTAATAAAAGCGATTAAAATATTAGTATATAATAGAAATTAATATTAATTGAATAAATTTAATACATATATAATATAACTACGAGCAAACGAAAGCGAAATAGTAGATAAAGTTTTAAGAATAGTTTGAGAAACAAGTCACTTTAAAGAAAGTGGAAAAAACTTGAAGGTAGAACTTAATAAAAATAAAACAAAACTTCGGGCTATGGGTACGAAATTCGGCAAAATAAAGTTTAAAAGTAAAAATGAGGAAGTATTATTTACAACAAAAATTCTTAAGAAAGAAATCAGTTGAGACAGAAAGCAGAAGCAGAGAAAAACAAGAGAAGCGAAAAAAGCTGGGGAATCGTAGCAGAGGAATTCGATCATGAGTCCGATGAATTCCTGGATGGGTGGGAACAAAGTTACGCTACACTGCCACTAGCAGTGCCTTCAAAGTGTGGTGAAATTAGTGGTAAATAAGTTTTTAATAGGTGTGGTCTGATCCATGCGGGGTAAGATCCATCTTCATCATACATGACGAGCTGGGACAAGCATGATTGCATGCATGCCCTCGTCTCACTTGAAGACATTCCGTCCCTTTCCCGTACTTTCTCTTTTTCTGTTTTCTTTTATATTTGTTTTATTTCTTATTATATGAATTTTTTACATTTTATTTCCGCTTTACTATCATCCTTAATTCTGAACGAAATCAAAGAGATACTCAAATTTTAAACCAACCTATTATAATTTATACACCAATTTACAAAAAAAAAAAAAAAAATAATAATATAGAACTGACGAAAATTATTCTCTATCATTTTCACACACAAAACCCACTTAATATTATCAATATCTAGAAATCACTCAAAGCCAATCCAAATTCGTTTTTAATTGAAAATCTTTCATCCATTAAGAGTACCTAACACACAGAATGTGAGGGAATATATGCAACAGCAATTCCATCCAAAGTATCTGAATCAATTTCTGCTTCAATCCACTTTATCCTTTGAGCCTAATTCTCGCAAAATTCAAATTTTTTTTCCAATCAACCGGCAAACGAAATCCTTTTCCCCAAAAAAAATCCTTAATGCATTAAGCATCAATGCCTAAATTTCAATGAGCAATCCATACCCACACGCAATTGAATACACATGAATGCGTAACTTTATTTTATGTTAATCCTTTTGGCTCAAGATATTAAGATGATATGAAGGGAAGCACTGTATATAGCTATAGATCAATAGTAACGAGTACAAAGCATTCAAGAAGGAAATAAGGAAAAATTTTCCAACTTGTTAGAATTAGAAATTCAGTTCACGGCCATTGCCCATACTAATCTTCTACTTAAAATAACAAAATCCAATTAAAAGACTTTTTCAAATTGACTATATTGACTTCAATCTATTGACAAGAACATAACTTTGGAATTAAGGATGCGTGCTTGATTAATTCAATCGAATATTGTCCCAGAAAAAAATATATATATAAATGAACGACTAAATGAATAAAAATCACTCAAGTACAACTTCTTCTACAAAGGTCCCACTTTATTGGTGAATTTAAAGAAAAATAAACTTGATGTTCGTATTCAAGACGGCCTGCCCTTTTCGACACTGTTGCACAAGTAACAAGTTGAAAGGACGTGTTCTTTCATTCAAGTGATATGGAATTGCATATACCTTAAGATTCCTTCTGTCGTTCATAGCTTTTAATTTTGCTTAAAAAATACTTGCAAGAATATATGTAGATGTCTACTGTCAGTATCTCAGACTATTTATTGATGTTGAATTATACTTATTGACAGCGTTTGGGAAATAAGAGGACATTTAAATTAAGATGTTGTTGAATTGTTGATAGTTGATGTACTTCAGTTTTGATTTTCTTAATTATGGTTGTGGCAGAAGAATAAAGTGAAGCAAAGTAATTGGTCGTATGAACCATTAAAAACCTTAGCCTTTTTCACCGCACTTCCAATAATTGATAAGGGTTGATTGACTATGTAATTAAAAACATCGTATTAGCATAGTAGGCGATTCTCCCATTTCAGAATTACCAGTGAAGATCACCTGACGTTCACCGAATCATTCAAATGATCAACTAGAAACTGGATTCATAACATTGCAAACGTTTGAAGGTACACGAAAAAACCTGCGAATTTTCAAAGCAAACTCGCAACTCGCAAGTCGCAACCGCAAGTGGACACAGTCCCGCGAGTATACCTCGCGGAAAGTTGACTTTTTGATCTCGACATTAGTAATTTATGAGAGTCAATCGCAAGTGGACATATAACTGTCGGAGACGAGGTCGGGGAATTCCAACACGTTTCGTATTTTGAGAGTAACTGTCCGAGAGTAAACATGGCAAAACAATAGACGTCGGCGAAGACAAATCAATTTATAAGTCAGTGTCCATTTGAGAGTGAAAATGATGCTAGCGACCGTAGTACCAATATTCAAGCAACTCCAACTTTTCGCTGGCAAACATATCACTGTCACTACTTTCAATTCCAACTGATAACTAGCAGAAAAAAACTAATATCCAGTGGACAGGGTAACGAAAGTTCTCTCAGAAAATATACTCTCGGAATTCGCTGCAAGTGTTTAGATCCCTAATATCTAACCTATTGTCAGTATTGTCACTAGCATCTAATGCAGAAAACTGTCGTACACAACCGATGCGTTTGGTTTCACGCCATTTAAAAAAGTTACCACTATGGTTCGATGATGAACATTAACATACTCAAGCAGCAAAACAGTGTTTTTAAAATGATGCTGTGAAAAGAATCTAGAGCTGCTACTGAAATTTAAAAGCAGAACGGAAGAGCAGTAGACCGGGTTCTAAGGAGAAAGGAAAAAGCACACTAAAGAAACCAAAATGCGAAACATCTTTCAGCTGAAACGAGATCAGTCAAATTTATAGGAATTAAAAGAAGATATTCTAAGATAGTGTGGCAACACTGTGATGTAGAACGAAAGAATAAGTTGAAAAGGACTAATCGTTAAGAATTAAGATAGACAGTGTTTCAGTTTCGATCGAGCATTCAAAGCGTTAGGTAGTCCTATTGAAATTTTGTTATAAAGAGAAATAAAGAAACCTTTCTTTTTTAATTAAAGTGTTAATTTAATGACCTACTATAGTAAGTTCCGTACGAAAGCCGCCATAAACAAAAAATGGGAACGCGCTAGTCAAAATGCATTTGGTGCTGAGGACATGAAAATATTATTTTTATAGTTAATAGGCTTTTAAAAGATGATGGTGGACAATATTTAATGATTTACAACTTCATCCCCAAAGGTCTATATGCCAAATGCAATGTAAAGAACTCCCGGAGGGAATAAAATGAAAAACAATAGGTAAATCTATATTTTTGTTCACACATTAGTGATCTTCTAAGGAATACATCTGAGAAACTATTGAAGATTTCAGAAAACTACACAGCCATTTTTTGTAAGAAATTTTGACAGCTTTAATTTTGTATACTGAATTTTTTTTGTAAGCATTTTCAAGTTATAAGCGAACAAATTAAAAAAGGACTTTAAAAACCCCCGTATTAAATACATTTGAGTATGTTTAACTCCTCGCTAGTCCTAATAAAGCTTTAAGGATAGTTTTTCTGTCCCAATTCTTTACGCTGGACTATTTTTACTTGCTCAATAGGGCAAGTATCGGTTTCGTGTAAAAAAAGAGATTTTAATCAAACCTGACTTTACGATGATAGAGAAGCCAATAAAAGTATGTTTCGTCATGCCGTCTAGTTCAAATTTGGTATATAGCACTTTTTAATTATTCCCTAGAAGAAAAATTCGAATTTTTGTTTTAGCCCGGTTATAACGGGTACCTGCCATATAACGGTTTTAGTTTTTCCAAATTTTTTCCAGAACGGCTCCAACGATTTTGATAAAAATTGGTGTACGTTACATTTGCAGTAGTTTTAATATAACTGCATTTCAGGTTTTTCAAATAACGGAAATTTTTTTGGTAACGGTTTTTACAAATTTAACCATAACTTGGTAACGGCTCAGTCATTCTTTTTAAATTCGGCACAGATTTTATACTTGACATTTTTCACAAGATGACATATTCAGTTTTTTGAGAAAGAGCCGTTTAATGATAGCTGCCATACAACTTGATCTCAAGTTAAGGCCATTTTTTGATATTTTTTCCAACTTTCTTCCGAATTTAATAAATTTAATCTTTTTAAGTCCCATAGTTTGCTACAAGAGCAAGTCGTGCATTTTATTTTGGTGACCCCTGCAGTGCATTTAACCTTTGTTTTTACTTCCTCGTTCATATCTGCATATCTCCATATTAGATCTTGTGATTTTTTATTTCTGTTTCAAAATCAATAAACACGGCGTGCAAATCATTTGAGAAGAACATTTCACCTTCTTTGAGTATCAATTTTTTAAGATAGCTGCGCCTTTTTCAATGTTGCTGGCATGTCGAAGTTCTTGAAAAGCCTGGTTTCCTTTGAAGATATTTGTTCCAAATACCGATGTATTATGCTTTCCGTACTCTCTGCTTTCAGTTGGGCTTTCTATTTGCAAGCACGCTTTAGAAGCAGTTTTCTCTAGCTTTCACTGGCATATTGGCTTCAGATTGCTCCACAAGCAAGTTCCTTTCTACTTCCATGAAGTTATTTCCAAAGGTAAGTTTCCTTGATATTATTTGATTCATCCAGATCTCTCTGTTTGTTCGTTTTTTTTTCCTCGTCTCCATAAAAAAGTTCAGTCACGGTGTTATTGGGCTATATTGCTTCTCCCAGTATCACATTGCAATCCATCACACTTGGCTTCATGAAACTGACTATACCAATGGCAAAAATTAGTTGTCATTCCCCTCACTGCTGTAGGTGTAGGTATACTTTGACTATGATGCCATATCCTAGAGCACCACTATGGTTCTCATAGTCCTCGTTAGAGTTTTCGACTTGTGCATTCAAATGCACACTATCAAAAATGTTCTTAATTTTTTTGTTTTTAACTTGCCAAACCATTTTTTTGTTGGCTCACACTCAATTTGGGTTATGCATTATGCTCCACAGTCCGCACACCCTTACTTGCATCACCAGTTTCAAAAAATTAAAACGGTCACTAGACTATTAAATATCCAAGACTCTATACTCGTACCTACCGAGTAACTCTTCTACAACGATGATGTCTTATTCTACTCCCCAATAGGACATCTTGTATTTGTATGCATTACAACCTGCCTGCCTGCCTCTGTTGCTTTTTGATTCTGATCAAGAACTTGATAATATCCTTGGATAAAATTTCCCTCAGGGACTATTAAGCTTTGCTTTTTTTTCAAACGTTATACAAGTACCTAATATTAAAATTTCCCAACCGTCTAAAAGATTTCTACCATAATAAATTCATTAACAAACAATCAATCTTCTACATTATACAAGTCATCCTCGGTTGTTAATCTTGGTGCATATCAATTTTTCTCTGCCAAATTCTAACAAAACACAAACGTCAACTTGTCTACATATTCTCATAATGCCACATGAAATATCATCCGTTGCCGTGAATCCATATGAATCCTTTTAAGCCTTCTCTGATAAGCCAATCAGTTACAACGACCGGGAATGTGAAACAGATGATGCTTTCGTGTCTTCCGGAAAACCATTTGCCACACATCCGGACGTCACAAGTGGGTGTGTGTTGTTTTGTTGTTTAAATCGCGTTATACGCTTTAAAACATTTTGAAGTTAATAAATGATTGTCACATAAGAAACGACACTACCATGTTGAAACATTATGTACACCCATGTTAAACATATGCACAGTACAGTTCAGTGTTTTGAATATGCGTGTCATCAGTGACATAAACGTAAACACAGATTTCCGAGCTTGTAAAATATTTATTTTTTTACAACATCACTCACGCTCAGAACCACTTACTGTATAAGTTGTGCAGTGGAAAATTAATCTTGGTAAATAATGCCTGTGAAACAAATTTAAATTAAAGTTTTGCTTTATGAAGTTTATTTTGTTTATTAGCTTATAACGGGTGATTTTTTAAGAGGTTTAGAACTTAAAAAAAAAAAAAAAACACAAAAAATTCGAAAAAATGAATGAAATATTTATTTGAATCGATAGTTTGAACCTTGCAATTTAATGTTTAAAGATAATTTCATGCAAATGTTGACCGCGGCTGCGTCTCAGGTAGCCCATCCGCTGAGTCCAATTTTGGCATACTCTTTCACACATATCGGCCGGTATCTCACGAATGAATGCATGGATGTTGGCTTCCAGTGCGTCAATCGAAGCGAGCTTGTCCCTATAGACATTAGCCTTAACATACCTCCACAAAAAATAGTCTAATGTTGTCAAATCGCACGATCTAGGCGGCCAATTGACCGGCCCGAAACGTGAAATTAATTGTTCACCAAACTCGCCTCGCAATTGCGCCATTGTTTCGCGTGCTGTGTGGCATGTGGCACCGTCTTGTTGAAACCAAATATCATGCAAGTCAAGAACTTCCATTTCGGGCAAAAAAAAGTTTGTTATCATCGCTCGGTAGCGTTCACCATTGACAGTAACGCTGCGATTCGCATCATCTTTGAAGAAATATGGCCCAATAATGCCTCCGGCCCATAAACCGCACCAAACAGTGGCTTTTTCGGGATGCATTGGTAGCTGTTGCAATACTTCTGGCTGATCATCACTCCAAATGCGGCAATTTTGCTTATTTACGTACCCATTCAACCAAAAATGAGCCTCATCGCTGAACACAATTTTTCGATAAAAAAGCGGATCCTCGGCCAGCTTTCCAAGAGCCCATTCACCAAAAATTCGGCGTTGTGGTAGGTCGGCTGGCTTTAGTTCTTGCACCAGCTGTATCTTAAAAGGCTTTACGCCCAAATCCTTCCGCAAAATTTTCCACGTAGTGCTGTAACAAAGGCCTAACTGCTGGGAACGGCGCCGAATCGACATTTCGCGATCTTCTGTCACACTAGCTGATACGGCCGCAATATTTTCTTCACTACGCACAGTACGTAAACGTGTTGGTGGTTTAATGTCCAACAAAGTAAATTTGGTGCGAAATTTGGTCACAATCTTCCGAATAGACTGCTCAGATGGTCGAGAATGCCGATCATAAAATGGAAGCAGCGCGCGATGAACATTTCGAACCGAGCACGAATTTTGATAGTAAAATTCAATAATTTTCAAGCGTTGTTCATTTGTAAGACGATCCATGGTTAAATTGCAAACCAAACTGAAGCTGTTTGACAGTGACACAAGGTACTAAACACACGTCAGCTGTCAAAACCAGTGTTGCCAAAACCAAACCAGCTAAAAAATCACCCGTTAGTTTGTATTGAAGTTTAATTGAATATAAATAATTAAAACCAACTTTGCCAGAAACGAGAAAAAGATTTTGAAAGGTGTTTTGTATGATTACATACTGCAGTTAATCTGCATAGTTTGCGCTCCATAATTCAATTTACTTTGAGAAGTTGGTGAATAAGACAACAGCAACCTATGGACACAAAAACTATTTTTGGCAGGAGTTCAGCTATTTTATGGCTGCCAACGCCAACCATCAGACTTATTTTGTTTATTAGTGATCTCATGTTTATTCCAAACACAAAAGTAATTGAATTTTTTTGCCTCGGCCAGGGCAAAAGATTGTTTTGTAGAGTAATCGTGTTCAGGTTGAGTTGCCTTCTTCGAAAAATTCTGAGGAATGAAATATTTATTTGAATCGATAGTTTGAACCTTGCAATTTAATGTTTAAAGATAATTTCATGCAAATGTTGACCGCGGCTGCGTCTCAGGTAGCCCATCCGCTGAGTCCAATTTTGGCATACTCTTTCACACATATCGGCCGGTATCTCACGAATGAATGCATGGATGTTGGCTTCCAGTGCGTCAATCGAAGCGAGCTTGTCCCTATAGACATTAGCCTTAACATACCTCCACAAAAAATAGTCTAATGTTGTCAAATCGCACGATCTAGGCGGCCAATTGACCGGCCCGAAACGTGAAATTAATTGTTCACCAAACTCGCCTCGCAATTGCGCCATTGTTTCGCGTGCTGTGTGGCATGTGGCACCGTCTTGTTGAAACCAAATATCATGCAAGTCAAGAACTTCCATTTCGGGCAAAAAAAAGTTTGTTATCATCGCTCGGTAGCGTTCACCATTGACAGTAACGCTGCGATTCGCATCATCTTTGAAGAAATATGGCCCAATAATGCCTCCGGCCCATAAACCGCACCAAACAGTGGCTTTTTCGGGATGCATTGGTAGCTGTTGCAATACTTCTGGCTGATCATCACTCCAAATGCGGCAATTTTGCTTATTTACGTACCCATTCAACCAAAAATGAGCCTCATCGCTGAACACAATTTTTCGATAAAAAAGCGGATCCTCGGCCAGCTTTCCAAGAGCCCATTCACCAAAAATTCGGCGTTGTGGTAGGTCGGCTGGCTTTAGTTCTTGCACCAGCTGTATCTTAAAAGGCTTTACGCCCAAATCCTTCCGCAAAATTTTCCACGTAGTGCTGTAACAAAGGCCTAACTGCTGGGAACGGCGCCGAATCGACATTTCGCGATCTTCTGTCACACTAGCTGATACGGCCGCAATATTTTCTTCACTACGCACAGTACGTAAACGTGTTGGTGGTTTAATGTCCAACAAAGTAAATTTGGTGCGAAATTTGGTCACAATCTTCCGAATAGACTGCTCAGATGGTCGAGAATGCCGATCATAAAATGGAAGCAGCGCGCGATGAACATTTCGAACCGAGCACGAATTTTGATAGTAAAATTCAATAATTTTCAAGCGTTGTTCATTTGTAAGACGATCCATGGTTAAATTGCAAACCAAACTGAAGCTGTTTGACAGTGACACAAGGTACTAAACACACGTCAGCTGTCAAAACCAGTGTTGCCAAAACCAAACCAGCTAAAAAATCACCCGTTAGTTTGTATTGAAGTTTAATTGAATATAAATAATTAAAACCAACTTTGCCAGAAACGAGAAAAAGATTTTGAAAGGTGTTTTGTATGATTACATACTGCAGTTAATCTGCATAGTTTGCGCTCCATAATTCAATTTACTTTGAGAAGTTGGTGAATAAGACAACAGCAACCTATGGACACAAAAACTATTTTTGGCAGGAGTTCAGCTATTTTATGGCTGCCAACGCCAACCATCAGACTTATTTTGTTTATTAGTGATCTCATGTTTATTCCAAACACAAAAGTAATTGAATTTTTTTGCCTCGGCCAGGGCAAAAGATTGTTTTGTAGAGTAATCGTGTTCAGGTTGAGTTGCCTTCTTCGAAAAATTCTGAGGAAACTAATATTGTGATATTGAAATAGAATATAATATAGTGCAAACACCTACGGTATCTGAGATTTTAAATTGCTAGTATTATAAACAAAAATAAAAATTATTTTTTGTATCTTCCTGTTTTTTATTTTTATAAAAAAAAAATAACCTTATAATAACCTTATTATAGTGACCGTTCATATAAGAAACTTTTTTTTTTTTTAAATTAATAGAAAAAAGTGTCTGCGTCCGTTTATTGGGTTGTCCGTTTATAAGAACGCATTTTGTATGAGAAATTAAATACAAAATTTGGTTCCCGAAAATGTGTCCGCCTACAAAAATTGTTCGCTTATCGAAGGTGACCGCTAGTAGAGCTTTCACTGTAGGTAGTTAAATTAAATTTATTTTAATAAAAAGTAATTTGTTTTTAGATTATGAGATTAATGTGCGGAAAATGTAGGTATGTATTAGTGGGGTGCGGCGTGCGGGACATTTGGACGTACATCGTTTCGCAAATCTCATTTCGCAATTATCAAAATAATTTTTAATTGTCTCGCAATAGTTAATTGGCAAAATATCTTTTAGTTTTGAATCAATTCGCAAATTGATCATTTCACAAAAAAATTCAACGTATTTTTTGTATCGCAAATTATAAAATGGCAATTTATTGCTTTGTAAAAACTTGTTTTGCCAACCTAATAAATTTACGATATCGAGTTCTAATGTTGTTGATAATATACCCTCAAAGTCAGTGAAACATAACTCGTGCAGAACATTAAATTGAACTTTTAAATTGTTTTGCCCTTTCGATCTTTTTACATGTTAATGAATTTCGTGCGAAATTCATGTACATGTAAAAGATCGAAAGGCAAAAGAATTGAAAAGCTAAATAATAAATAGCGAAATAAGGATATGCCGGATGAAAATCGCGAGGTAAGAAATTGCGAAATGAATTTTTGGGAAGCAATCACATTGCGAAATGAGATAAACAATAAATTGGTAAACTATCAAAACATAATAATAAAATGCCAAACAAAAAATGGCGAAATGATTATTGCGGAGTGAAAAATGCCAAAAATGGCGGTCAGCCATCAGACGAATAGGGGGAATAACATGTAGCATACGAAAACATGCACGTGCCGTAACTATTAGGGACTGGTGGAAGTGTGATCATAGCCTCTTCGCGCCGCCGCTATAGCAACAAGCCTTTTAAAAAAGGTTTGGCTATTATGATCAGACTGGTTCCTCAAGTTGGAAACAGGTTAATTCCCTGTTCCGTAAAATTTAGAATTACGAACCACAACAAGCCTCGGAAACAAACTGATCTCACGACGACGACGGTGCAGTCCTTTAAATACCTTGGGTCAATAGTAGATAACAATATAGAAGAAGAAATACGCGGGCGGCTTCTCAAATCCAACAGAGCCTACTACAGTCTGTCAAAGCCCTTCAAATCCAGAAATCTCACTATAACTTCAAAACTGCTGCTGTACAGGACCATGGTCCTGCCAGTACTCACATATGGATCCGAGACTTGGGTTGGGTGCTTAGCAAAAGGCACTCCGACCTCTTATCCGCGTTCGAGAGAAAAGTCTTAAGAAGAATTGTTGGCCCTATATGTGAGGAAGGGCGATTCCGGAGACGGTACAATCATGAATTGTACGCAATCTACCTTGAAGCAGATATCGTGACAAAAATTAGGCTCGGTAGACTCCGGTGGACAGGGCACCTAGCTCGCATGAGCGAAGAGGAACCTGCTCGGAAAGTTCTTTGTGGTACATTCTATGGCAGACGACAGCTTGGTAGACCTTGCTTGCGCTGGAGAGATGGCGTAGACCGGGACGCCCGAGCCTTGGGGTGCGCAATAGGGTGTCCCGACAAATTTTTTTTTTGGATTTTTCGAACAAAATACCTCTCAAAACTTGCGTAATTGGACTTAGATTACAAAAATATATAAAAAAAATATTAAAATTTGTCTAGGGGGTTGTACCGACCCTCAAAATTTTGACAAATTGATATTTTTATGCTTTTTTTCCCTTCCTTAATTTCTGTTCCTGAGCTACTATTTATTATAAAATATTAACTTTTTGATCTTATTAGGTTTAGAACATATTTGACGTTTTGATTTAAATGCAACAATACGTTTCCTGCGGTTCCAAATTTATAAGGTTTTAAGCTAAAAATACCCCCAATATGTGACCAAAATTGAATTTTTTTAATTTTTGGCGCATATTGCTATTATCATCATTTTCCTGGAACTTGAAACCACTGCTCTATAAATCTGACACAATTTGAATTAAAGTTTCTATACCTATCCGATTTTGAAGAAAAATTTGTTTATAAATTTGAGGCCTACCTGCACAAATGGCTTAATTTATTGATGTCCTTTAAGGATATGGGTTTTTACCTGTTTCCTACCTGTAAAATACACAACTCAATCCGGTAATAAAGTCGGATTTAAAACTGAAGGCTGTTTTCTACCTGACAAATATCTACACAATTCAATCCGGTAATAAAGTCGGATTTAAAGCGCAAGGATTTGAAAAGTGGGCGTTTTGTGGACAAATATGGGAAAAACCACCAATGTGGTTTATTGAGGAAACGTAGAGGTTTTTCATTCACCATTTATTTATGACTAAATGGGTTGTTGATTGTTGAACTCCATAACTTGTAGACCTGATCTGTTACAAAAGCCAAAATTTGAAGTCCTTAGTATTCATTCAAGATCCTCAACGGGTTGTGTAAAGTGCGTTGTAACAGTTTTAAAAGCAATTTTTGTGATTTTTTTAAAATAATGAGTTCAAGACGTAGTGGGACTACTTGTGCTATATTGGGATCATACAAAAAACTTGACGATCGGCAGCTACCAACTACAAGAGATGTCATTAAATTCATTTTGTTTGTAAGGAACGAACTTAAACTTAAATTCAACGGAAAGGATCCTTCCCATGCAGAAATATATGCGATTGTTTTTGAAGAAATCGACAATATTTGGGCTAAAGCTTCGATTCCAATTGTAACTAAGGAAAGAGTTATTCAATTACTTAAATCCTGTTTCGAAAGGTACAATATTGTGAAGCGATACCCCAAAGGCAAACAAAATGCTAGTTTCGAAAACAAACTGAAGTGTTTTTTAGAGTCATCTGAGAAGCTTTTCGACGTTGCTGCTTGTAAATGCACTTCATTTGAAACTTGTTCGTGTTTAAAACCAAAGAAAGTTCCCATCCATGAGAGAAGTTTTTTGTTGGATCAAAGAAATGAAAGGAAAATGGTTATAAGCGGGGTTGACAAGAAAGAAACAAATATCTTGAAGAAACGACAGCAGAGGCAAATTGAAGAGTCAAAGAAGGAAGCAAAAAAATGGTCTACGCAGGAAACGGATATTGTCTCAGGAAACTGCAATGAAGAATTGGTGCGTGAATCTTCCCCAGAAACACATTCGGTAACAGAGGCATCCCCAACAAACCCCCCTTTGACAGAGGCACCATCGACTTCAAGAGCTTATCGCAATAGATTGATGTTGCCAACAGTTGCCAAGGTATGTGATCGATACGGTTTATCGACGCGATCTGCTGCTGCTGTCGCTTCTGCTGTTTTGGCTGATGAGGTAACATCACCCCCGGTTCTTCGACATATTTCTTTTGAAGACCTTCACATCATGGCAAAAGATAAGAGCTTGGAAATTGTTGACTTTCCCTGTCACACCCAATCTGTGGAAAGATGTGTTAAACTGGTAACAGAGGCATCACAGAGTGTAACTGACCCTACTTCTAGAGATGGCTTTATTAAAAACAAGTTGAAATCTCGTGCAGAAATGCCAAATTTTGGACACAAAAATAAGTTTAAATTCTAAGGTTATGTCATTAATTAAAAATTATTTCTTGCTTATTTTGTTATGTTTGTATGTGTTTAAATAATATTAATAATAAAATACGTTTAAAACTTAATTTTTTTATAGTTTTATTCAAACGGTTAAAGTATGTAAAAACATGAAATTTAAAAATCTTCAAAGCCCGGTACTACCCCCAAGATAACATGTTCTTTCAGTTTTTTTGATGTTTTCTTTATCTGTATAAAATTACGCAAATTTTGATACCCCTTTTGATAGTGTAGCTCGAAAAAAAAAAATTCTCATTCATCGACGGGACACCCTAGTGCGCAACTGGATTGTGTCGGCTCCAAACTGGGATAGGTGGAGAGACTTGTTGAAGGAGGCCAGGACCAGACCCCGGTTGTCAAGCCGATGATGATGATGATGATGATGATGATGAAAAAAGCCAAATAAAAATCCGCCACTTAAGCCCTACCCTTTAAACTGGTGGAATTTTATTTGGCATGTTTCATTTCCCAATGATCATTTCGCAATTTTTTGTTTGACATTTTATTATTTTACTTTTAATTCTTTGGCAATTTATGAGAACTTGCTAAGCATGTTCAAATTTCGCAATGTCATTGTTTCGCAAAAGTTCATTACGCAGTTATTTACCTCACAATTCTTATCTGGCATTTTATTATTTCGCATTTTATTATTTTGCTTTAAATTTGCCTTTGGATCTTTTACATGTTGATGAATTTCGCACTGAGATACGTTCTCACAGATAAATATAAAACTTCTTGATACAAACAATGTGTTCATTCATGTCAAACAAAAATATTTGCAACATTTATCGATAAAACCTTTGAGAACAAACGCTTTGTCTATTGAAAGTCAAGTATATCTCAATTCATTCAAACATTAATACTTTTCGCTACAAGTAAATAAAACTTCTATTACATAAGATCTAAATCCATAAATACAAAATGAATTAACATTTGGTCCTTTGTTTCGATTTTTTTAGGGTGCAGTTCAAATGACATCCAAAAAGACATTCCTTAAGCTTTTTCTAGAGAACTTTTATTTTTAAAATTTCATATTTTCTTGCAAACACCAAAATATCGAATACATTTTAAAGTGTTCAATAAATAAAATCAATTTTTTTTGTTATATACGAAGCACTTACCTAAATCCCACTTCTGATCTCATAAAATAAAATTTAAAATTTGCTAAGATCACTTATTAGATATATCTTAAAATACACGATACAAGAATTACAAATTGCTTCAATCCCACTTCTGAATTTAAAAATAACTGCACTATTTTAGTTCTTAAAGTTGAATTCATAATATTTTTATTTAACTGTTTCCATATATTATGAAAATATATATATTGCAAAAAAAAATGATTATCTCGCATTTTAAATTCTTGCTATCTTTAAAAAAAAGTCCTTTACACCTACAACACTTTCTAACCTATTTCATTTTTTATTTCAGCTGTTCTGTCGTGCAAAATCAGTTTTCTACAAAACAAAAATTGAAATTTTCGGTTGCGTTTCTTCAGCAGTTAAGAACAACCAAAGAGGTTAAGGAAAATCATTTGATGACAATTCGCTGTGGAAGTTGTTCCAAACGCTGATGAAGCCCGTGGCTCAGAAATGGGCATTTAATTCTTCAACAGCATGAAACATTGAGTTTAACTTATTGTATGTACAAATATAGCTTTGTTAAACTTGGACTAAGAATCAATAAAACTTAGATCTGGCAGCTGCCGCAGTCCGGGCCTTTGGGCATGGCAATTATTTGAATTATATAGCTTCTTAGATATACGTTATGAATTCTGATGCCAATCTGCTGATGAGCCTGCCAAACATTCCTACAAGGACAAAGCGCATAATTTTGAAGTGAAGTTCAAAACCTGTAAAACAGTTACTTTAAATTCAAGACTTGAGATTATGATAGATGACAGTATATAGTTAGCATAATCATTATTTAAAATAAAAGTTAGAATTTTTTGTCATGGTATAATTGCAATGTTTCTTTTTCTTATTTTCAAGCTGTAAGGCTTAAAAAATGCTTGAGATTTACAAGAATTAAATATTCTTATTTTTAAGTTAAAGAATTTCGGTCAGAAAAATTTTGAGTTATAAAAGCGAGTTGACAGAGACGAAAAACAATATCAGGTCATTTCTAGATTCTATATCTATATCATTTCTAGATTCTCCGAAAAATTGTTTGAACATGTAAAACGCTTATATGTTTTATAACAAAACACCTAGCAATACATTGAAATGTATTGTATTTTAACTTGAATAAAGCTAGTGATGGATCCATACTGTGATATAATTTCTTATATGAAAACATGAATGACAAATCTCTCGAAGTAATTGCATGTGTGCGAAGTATTTTTGGGTCTTCACACCATGAAAATTTTGCAAGCATATTTTTTTTTTGTTTCAATTGCGAAATAAACTCAAATATCAATAACTGAATTTTTTCTTATCAAAGTTATTTTCTTTATTCACAGTCCTCATGTAATATATAATCATGTATAGCATTTTAAAAATAATATACATATAAATACCGTGCAAAGAAATTTTAATTATCATTTGCAATAACTGTATCCGTTACTGCCAAATTGTATGTAAATAACGAATACATTCCAAAAGTTTACGACCTTTCGTGTTCTTTATTTCGTCATGTCAAAAAGCATTAAAACCATTTTTACAAGCAAAACTGATTGCAATAGAAATTAATGCAAATATTCAAATAAATGTAAAAAAAAAAAAATGTATATACTATCAAGCAATGGAAAGGAGTTTACCTTTAAAGTTCTATAATGACCTGTCATAAAGCGTGAAGTACACTCATGTAATTTCTTTGAACATGAATTTCGATCCAACCAGACTGCAAGTCGACAGTTAAAGGACTTTAAGTCTCGTACGTTATGTTTAAGTTCCTTTAACTTTAATTTAATTTATTTTAAAACATAAAGCTGCGGCATATAGCGTGTCCTCTTCAAATGCCAGTCGAACATTGAATTTGTTTTAAACACGAACAGTTATTTACTGAGATTTCATGACACGGATAATGAAACCTTTCAATGCCTCTTATTGATATCTTTTACTGTGTTTAAGGTTTTAAGTGAATTTGATTAAGTTGAAACTAAAACTATGTAAATGTTTAGATATATGAATCTCAGTTTTCAGGAGTTTTTGATTTTGAATTGATGGGTTTTAATTTTTGTTAACATATATTATATTAAAAATCTCAAGCCATTGTTTATTAGCTCATTGGGCATTTTTGTCTTTATAGTGGAATTGATAACGTAAGAGAATACGTCTATAGTCTATACAAGAAACCTTATTTCTATATACATTTCTTTTTTTTTTCTAATAGGTATTTTCATTATTTCGAATAGAATCAAAACTTTTAATTCACTGCTTCACCTAAGGTTTTGCTTGTTGACCTAGCAGTCTAGATCCTTTATGACATCCTCATGTCTCCTAGTTTTGGATTTTTACGTTTCTGAGGACAGCAGCAGGTTAGAGAATGCAACGCTGACATATATGTACAAAAAACAAGAGCCTCACGCCAGCTGGGTATATACGCATAAATAAGAAAAAATGGGAAACTCCAGCTGAGAAAAAAGAACAAATAAAAACAAAATAAATAATAATAAAAATTCTATTATAATATGAAAATTAATTTAATTTTTTTTTTGTTTTTTTATAAAAATATTCAATTATTCATTTTATTTTAAGTGGACTTTTCTAAATTATTATTCAAAATTAAAGCATTTAGCGGCCTATAGCTCAAGCACCTGAGCGAAACGCAATGTTTTCTGGGACTCATTTTAGAGCTACAGAACATTTACTGAACGTTTACATCGTAGCTGTAATGTTTCAGGCGTATATGAAATGTTTACTCACTGTACCCAAAATGTAAACGGTTTTGGGGAATGAAATGTCGTGTTGACAGTATATGAACAAATTCTATTTGATGTACTTGATTTGTACATTTACAAATGTAAACGTTCAAAAACTCTTCAAAACACATACAAGACAACTTACTTTTTAGTAACAAATCGTTTACAGATACTATTCCTGGAATAGGTATATGAACGTTTACAAATGTAAACGTTCAAATACACTTCGAAATAAATAACATAAAAACTAACTTAGGTACAAATCGTTTACAGAAAAATATTAAACTGTATAGGTAAATACGTAATGCCATTTGGGATCATATTACTATATGTATACAAACCAAAACTTAAACAATTTCCATCTTGTTCTTGACATTATTATTATAATATGGGAGGTATAAAAATATTCAATAATTATATTTTTCGTGCAAGTAAAGGCAAAATATCGAACGCGAGAAATATTTTCTACCAGTTTTGTAAAACAGGTCGATAAAAATAAGGGGCCTGTAAAAACTTTCTTATTTTAGAAATGATTTCTTATAAAAAAATTTTAAACAATTTTTTTTCCCACAAAAACCATATTTTTCAATATTTTGTAAGATAAATTTCAAAGTCCTATTTTAATCAAATCCGTAACATTCTTTGTTTTTACTAAATATCAATAAAAATAGATTTTCAATGTTTTTGGTTTTCTAATTTGATAAAAAATGGAAACATTATAATGGCCGATCAATGCTATACGTGTTACATTATCTGTAAATGAAATGTTTTACAGTATGCTTACGTTTGAAGATGTGATGTGACTATACACTGTAAACGTTTTGTAAGAGTAAAGTTTTGATAATGGCTTTACAAAACTGCTACAAATGTAAACGTTTCGTGATATTGAATTTACATTAACGATATTTGATTTACAGTACGTTTACGTTTGAAGATGTGATGTGACTATACACTGTAAACGTTTTGTAAGAGTAAAGTTTTGATAATGGCTTTACAAAACTGCTACAAATGTAAATGTTTTGTGATATTTATTTTACACTCTCGAAATTTCGTTTACAGTACGTTTACGTTTGAAGATGTGTTGTTTCAGCAACATTTTGTGTGTTACAATTTGTTTACCAATCATCCAATTAGTTAATGTAAAAATACAAAACATTTTTTCAGCAACTGTATATGAATTGTAAACGACATACAATATATTTGTAACATAAAAGGTACAAAATGCTACTTGGGTAAGCGCGCTAAAAATAAAAGAATAACGGTGTACAAAACATGAAGTTGAAAAGATGCTTAAGGAAAATTAGTTGCATAACTTTTATAGAAAAATAAAAACATTATAATATGTAGGTATGCCACGAGAAATCACGGAAATCATCCTATAGATGCTGAAATAGAGCTCCAATACCAAACCTTGACCAAGGTAGTTATAACTTTGCCTAAATCTGTACAATTCAAGAAGTTCTATAGGCACATACGAATATGCAGAAAATATATTTTGTATAATTTTTTTTATAATAGAAACTGTATTGGAATTAATTTCTGTACAAATATTAATGTCGCGGTTCATATAAAATCTTTTGTAAAAAAGACAAAAGTTATGTTATGTTTCACCATCGCGATATTATGTAGGACGTAGGTTAGATTTGTAAATTCCTAATACCATTACTTTGTACAGTTATGGTCTCTGTTCTATTAGAATTAGACTAACGAAGCGACCTTAACACGGTCAGTCAGAGGACTTCAGTCATCTACACATATAATCAATCATCAGGCAAAATCAAAAGGGTTTTGATTTTTTGTCAAACAAATGCACTCATACAGACTTATTTTAACAAACACTATATTACAGATTGACGTCAAATGACCGACCGTGTAAAAGTCGCATAAAACTAACTCCTAAACTTCTTGTTTAAAGTAACCAAATGGAAATAAACATATATACATCTTTTAAATATAATATGTACAAAACATATTCATCCATGCATATATCCGTTTTCCGTATTCTTGGAATAAGGGGTGCACATCTCATTATAGGTTGATGTTTTCTCTATATCCTTGATGGTTTCCAGCCCAAAACCTTAATAAAATAATCAACATTTTGGTTTTATTTCATGGTTGGTGTGAGCTTAAAAGCTCACTAGAAAAATATTTAAACAAAAAACATAAAATAAAGAGAAAGTGTGCACATTTACAAGAAAACAAATATCACGTGGGATTTTTATGTAGGTAAATAGAAAATTATTTGCTTTGGGTAATACCTTTAATGCAAGTTTCCTTACCACTACAATCTTGCATATTAAATAGAAAAGAGATATAGGATGTTTTTGTTGACAATTTGTTTGTTGACAGTCATCTGTTTGTCGTGATTTTACCTACCAGTTGTTTGTATTTTATTTTTGTTTTTATTCGTTTTGCTGATGATGACAAATAATTTGTCGAAATGCATCTAAATAAATAATTTTTTTTAAAAAAATAAATTAAAAAAAAAAAAAAATTGTACTTGTGAACTCAAATTAAGGTATTTTATTGATTTTTAAACTTTAAATTTGTTGCAATTTTTCCCGCGCGACGATCGAAACTGAATTTAATTATTATTATTACTATTGCACTATAAAAAAAAGAAAACTATCACGAAAAAATATTTTAATAAATATTAATTTATACACGACGTCGGTGGCTCGCAACGAAGATCAAACTAAAACAATTACCAAAAAAAAGGAGGCAATTGATGCGTAGATAACAAAAACTGTATTTTCCGGTTTTGAGATAAACAACATGGGCGAATACAAAATTGCAACCAGTAGCAAGGATGATGCTGCTCCCTCAGCCTAGCTCAGCTGGTCGTAGGTTTGCGAATTATTTGATCGATAAATTATAGGTAGAAAAAAAAGAAGAAATATAAGATAACAATACAACATCAGGTACTTACTTTTATATTCTATTGAATATCTAAACCGCAAGGACGTATATAAAAACGTCAATGGGGGGTTTGGCGCCAGGAATTTTATTTTTATAAATAATTAAATTAAATCTCTAATTTGCCCAGGAAACCTTTCAAACAGGATTAAAACCTGAGATCTTTTTAAAACAAAATGAACAAAAAAAAAAGGTAGGTATTTAAATTAAACTAAGATGGACCACTATCGCTTGGCCCCGAAATATCAAAAATGAAATTAAAAATAGGTCACGAGTCCTGCAATCTCAGGAAATAGCGAAAACGGCACGAGAAACAATAATGGATTTTTGTAGAACACTCCAATACAAGCATTTTTCACTATGGGTGGGGGGTCCATCTCCCCCCGTTTGGGCCAAAGGCGATATTTCGTGAAAAAAGTACTAAAAATGGAAAAAAAAATATTAAAAAATAACGGTTATACATAGCTACTTACAATTAAGTATTTTACATTTTTTTAAAGCTAACACTCTGTTCTAAAAACCAATTTTCTAAATCAAGCAAAATCTATGCATATTTTTTGAAAAAACGAGTATAAAACCCAAAATTTGGGGAAAAAAAAACATCAAAAAAATGTTTAAAGAGTAATTTTCAAAATTTTGAGATTTTATATTATTTTTTTTTTTTAGAATTCGTGGCTCTTATTAATTTTTCATCAAAAACTGAAAACTAAATGATTTTATGTCTTCTTGTTTTTGAGAAAATTGAAAATTACCTTTTTTTTGTTTTATAAAATTTGTTTTGTTTGAGTATTTACGTTTTTTGTTTTGTGTGATAGTAATAATAGAATATGGGTTAATTCTTATACAAATAACTCTTTTTTTTAAACACATTGCATTAAACATTATTACAAAATTTATACAAACATTAAAATGTAATGCATTGCTCAAAGTTCACATTACCGAGATATATACTGTTGTAATCTGTTTTTATCATGCATTAATACATATGAATTGATACAATTGCTAAAGTAATTTCCAAAGAAGGTATACATGTATACATGTATACATGTATATGTAGGTGCAGGGAAATAACTCCACGAGCAAGTGTTCCACATGGGAATTTATTCGACTTTTAATGGGAATCTGCTCCACTTTTCAATATGGATTAATTTCCCACTGAAGATTGGAATTTATTGCACTTTTAAGTGAGAAAGTAGTTCACTTTCTAAAGTGGAGTTGTTTTCCACTTATTTGGGATTTGGGGTGGGTGCGGGTTTTGGTGCAAGTTTGGGTATGCAAAGTTTATAACTCATTGGTTTATACTACCGGGAAGTAAAGTAGGACCACTGTTTTTTTTTTTTTCTTGCATTTATAACAACATTTTTCTGCATTGAGGTCGGAAAGAATAGCACACTGTTTACTGTGGAATACAATCTCACTACGAGTGGGAATCAACTCCACATTGAAAAGTGGAGCAGATTCCCACTTAAAGTAGAATAAATTCCCATGTGGAGCACTTGCACGTGGAGTTATTTCCTGCGCCTACATATATACATACATAATACAACATAGAAAAGAAACGGCACAAACTTTCAAATTTTGTCGAAATGTAAGTCTACCTCCTCATGATGCATTCTGGCTAAAGCTTAAATGACTAACTGTACCAAAACGAACTCACCCCCCTCCCAAAGTAAAAAAATGCTTGTATTGAAGTGTTCTACAAAAACCCATTATAATTTCTTGGCGCCACAGTTATCATACTCTCCCCGCGAAATCAAAAGCCCACCGAATATTTACTCCTTTTTATAACAAAAAAAAAGTGCAACATATAAAATGCCGCACAACAACGAAACCACTATATGTACTTATCTGTACTAACTGCCGAAACTCACTTTCCTTATCCTATTTGTCTGTTTGTTTTTATTTCATGGTTTGTGTTCTGATGACGCCTATTCATATAAGATTTAATTTAATTATACAATAAAAGTTTTATATCCTAATAAGGATAGTTTCCACAAATGTTTTGTTTTATTTTTCGACATCTACCTATTAAAGAAATATTAGTGTTTCTCCATAAAGTTTAAGAGTTAAATGAATTCGTAAAAACTTCAAACCTTTTTTCGTGCTTTTAATATTTATTAAAAATATTTTATCCAATCCTGCGATTTTTACTCCCTGTTGCATACTTCAATCGTCTACCGTTACAAGCAATAAACTATAAAAAAAGGCAACAATACCAAGTCATGCAAATGCTTCATTATTGCAAAAGTTTGAACGTAAAGTGAAAAACACTTGTATAGATTTTTGTTTTCCTTTTTTTTTTAATTTTCTTTTTATTCAACTTTTTATGCTTCTTCTCTTTTGAATAAAAAAAAAATGAAGTGAAACTTTTGTAAGCCAACATAGTTTATTCTTTTATTCTATCGATCATCGATAGGTTAGCTACCTCGACTTTAGACCGATACTGGAACTTAAGAAAGAGTAATAAAAAGTTTGATGTGTGCTGGGTTTTTTGCCAGTTCTTTCTTGAAAAGTTCACTTTCCACAGGAAGAAGGAAGTTGTAATGTTACGTTAGTAACCCTTAGTTGGTACTGTTACGTAGAAAGAAAATTCCTCCATAAAATTTAAACATTTTAAACGAGAATCCAAAGTCTTCAAAAATCGCGCAGTGGAGCGATACCATGGCATGATGCTGTTGACCTAAGACATGAAACCATCCCAAACTGACATGCAGGCCGAGTTCCACTAGGCAAAACTCAAAAACAAATTCTTGGGGCAAAGTATAGTAAGGTTGAAGAGTAATATCTACATTTACAGGGTGATTGGTATAAGATGCACCAAAAAGCTTGAGCGTGTAAGTGGAGTTAAGACAAGAAAAAAATCGTACAGGAGGGGGGTCTATTTCCCCCCGTTTAGGCGGAAGGGGCAATGTTCTAAAACATTGACTTAAATCAGAAAAAAAAATTATTTAAAAACAACGGTGAATGATACAAAGTCTTGTTATATTTTATGGAAAGCCAGAAATTTACTCTTTTATTTAATTTTTAAATTAAGTTGTTTAAGTGAACAGTTTTAAAAAAATTTAAACTATTTTTTTTTTAAATTTAATGTTATTAACTATTATTTTTATTTTCAAAATTCAACGCTTTTATTAATTTTAAGTCAAGAACAGAAAACCGGATGGCAAAATGTATCTTAGTTTTTGAGAAATTAAGAAAAACTAGAAATATTTTTTTCCAAGAAAAACCCTTTTTTTTTTTGGTTTTCCCAAATTTGACCTGCTCAGGTCAATTAATAATTAGGGAATTATCCCTTTTTTGTTTTTTATTACATACAATTCGATTTTAATCAAATAATAAAAAAAAGACGAATTAACTTTTTACTTTAATTACTAGTTTTACTTTTATTTTTTTTTTAATTCTCAAAAACTAAGATACATTTTGGCATCCGGTTTTCTGTTTTTGACTAAAAATTAATAAGAGCATTGAATTTTGAAAATAAAAATAATAGTTAATTACATAAAATTTTGAAAAAAATTCGTTTTAAATTTTTTTTTTTAGTTTTTTTCAAAATTTTGAGTTTGAAAATTAAGTTTTTTAAAACTGTTCAATTAAACAACTTAATTTTAAAATATAATAAAAAAGTTGTTTTCTTGCTTTCCAAAAAAATATAACAAGGCTTTGTATCATTCACCGTTGTTTCTAAATAATTTTTCTTCTGAATTAAGTCAATGTTTTAGAAAATTGCCCCTCCCGCCTAAACATGGGAAATAGACCCCCCTCCCATTCGATTTTTTTTTGTCTTAACTCCACCTACACGCTCAAGCTTTTTGGTGCAACTTATACCAATCATCCTGTATAAAGCATTTCTAATTAACATGTTACATCGAGTACCGAATAGCGGATGTCCAAAAATTGCATAAGATGTTTTCTTATCAAAATAATGAAGATTTATTCGTAGAAAGACTTCTGGCGTGTCTGTATTGCTAAAATTTGATTAAGAACTTAGTTTGGCAATATCTGCCATGACCCTACATTTTTGGATTTTCAAATTGAATGCTTTAAAAAGAATTTCAAAAAGTTAAATCCAAATCATTTCCATTTGCCACCACAGTGTCAAAGGCTTTATATTTGCTTCTTTTCATGCCCTAAAGCTAAAATTGAAGGACTCCCAATTGAATTTCACTAAAAAAAAGTTTTTTCACATAAAATATTTTCAACAATTAAAGGCCAACACACCCCGAAGGGCCCATCAAAATTATAACAATCCGATGCTGTTTCTAACTTTCATTCGAATAGAAAACCCACATGAGTAACTATGTACTTATTTTATTCTAACTTCTATCTCCTTTACTTTTAGTTAATTAAAATTTTAGCTATACTGACATTTGATTACCTTTTTAAGGAAAAAGTTTCCTTCAAAGTTGTTGCCGAAGGACCTTCACTTTATAAAACAAAAGTAGAAACTATTATATATTTGTTACTTTCCGTATATATCAACATGCAAACTCATTCATATGTCTTCACCCGAACCTTTCATTGATATCCCTGAATTTCATTTTTGCCTGCGTATAAATAGGATTAGAAATGAACTACCAACCAAGCAACTAACCGACAACCTTCAATAAAACTTTTCACACAAAAACCGATTCCACATCTCTACTGCCCCATTGTCTTTATATTACATCTAGATGACGATTCAAAACTATACTGCGACGACGAAAAGGACGACTAGAAACGCTCGAAAGAGTTTTGTCCACAGCCACACCAATGCAATGTTGAGTGTGGTTTTATTTTCTAGTTCAATTACACAGTAACCCAAGGACATTATGTTATTACAAGCTTTAAGGATTTCGTAATTGCAAAAGTTTTACTCCAATCACACTACACACAGATAAAGCAGAAGAAAAAGATAGACTTATAGTAAAGGTATAATGAAATGAGAGAGATAGAAGAAAAAAAATAGCCAAAAGTCCCTTTTTAGTCTTGAAACGAAAAAGTCATTTAAAAGTGTAGTTTTCTGTTTAATTAATGATCAGGATGAGGGTTCATTGTGAAGATGCGTTGCGTATTTTTGAAACAATTGTTGGTTGTCGTAGTAGTTTTAATTTTTCAAAGTCAAACAAAGGAGTTATTTTAAAACTACATATATAGGATTACTGAGAGCGACAACAAGAGATTGAGTGATGAAATTAAGTTTATGTTTCTTTTTTTATCAATAAAATAAATCATGCATGGAAGAGTGAAATATTGAAAACAGCACATGTAGTGTTGTTTCTTCGGCTTGAAGCGAAATTGCTAAAGCACACAAAATAAATGGCACGACTGGGTCGCACAAACTTGCTCTTGGGACAAGTTACTTTCGTGTTTACGACTGGAAAATTTATTTGGCCAGCATTTTTTTTATAAAGGAAAGATTTTCAGTATTTTATATTTTGAAATATTTGTTTTTTTTTTTTTTAATCTTTAAAAAACAAATGTATGGAATAAAAAAAGTTTTATATGAAAGATATAGTTTTCGGTAAAAATATAATTACTTACTTGAAATTTAATCAAAGTTTATAGTTTTTTTTCGAATAAAATTAGATTTTTCGGTTTTGGCAAAAAAAAAACTTTTTCAAAAATTACTTTTTTCAAAAAGTTTTTTGCAATTTTATTTCAGTTTAGCAGTAGTTTTTGAATATTAAATTTTGTTAAAATCGGTTAAGCCGTTCAAAAGATAGCACCGTTAATAAACTGATTCTGAAAAAAAATTAGATGGTGGACATCACCTTTGGGAACAAATCACTCATATAAAATTTTATCAAAATTGATCGTATTTTTTTCGAGAAAAATAGAATTATCGGTTTCGCTTATATGGTAGGATTTTTCCGTGGATTTTTCACTAGGAATAGTTTATGACAAATTTGAAGAAAATCGGCCCAACCGTATAGGCTGCGGGTATCGATACATCAGGAGAGACAGACAGACAGACAGAAAGAATTGTCGGACCCACTTTTTTCGTCTTCTCTATCATCGTAATGTCATGTTTGATTGTTATCTCGAAACTTTTTTTACGAAAGCATAACTTGCCTTAGTATCTATAATCGCAAGTTAAAATAATTGAATTTGAAGTTTTGAATAAAAACTTACTAACACATTCTTACATGCATGATGAGAATGATTGACCTGTGTAGGTATATGATGGAGCCTCTTTAGCCGCGACTAGAAAACTTCTGGCAGATATTTTAAGAAAAATCGAGGTTTGCCATTCGATACAAATTATGGAAATTTAAGAAAACAATATTTTTAGATATTTGTTTACATTCTAATTTTGAATTATTTTCTTTCAATATTTTCTTTATTTTGTATCTTTGCGTTTGCAATAACAAGTATAAATATATGTCTAGTACTCCAGGCAAATTAGCGATAATAAGCAAAAAAAATTACAATTTAATGAAAAATCGTAATCTTGTAGAGAAAGTGGGAAATAACTTTACCTCAAAAAAGTGAAGTTATTTCCCTGCACCAAATCAACTGCAATACTAACAAGGTCATCTGATACATTTGTAGAAAGCTATAAAACTCTTCTTTTATTTTATTTTCAAACAATGTTTTTAACAAAAATATTTTTTTTTTCAAAAACTCTTCCCGAAAAATCATTGTGTAGAAAGGAAATAGAAGAGATTTCTGGCTTTGCAAGTATTATTACATATTGTAAGTATTACCGTTGATTTTTAGTAATTTTGCACCTCCCTGTGAAATAAGGGGTAATAGACGCCCTCTTCCCACGCAATTCTTTTAGTATTTTTTTTTTCGAGAAATTAAAAAATAAATAACTTTTTTTTTTAATTTTATTTGTAGTATTACTCAAGTTTAGCAGTTATTTTAGAAAATTAAATTTGGTCAAAATCGGTGCAGCCGTTCAAACTATAGGCGCAATAATAATAACGGTTATATGGCAGGTACCGTTAATATGCTGATCCTAACAAATATTATAGATGACGGACATCACCATTGGCAAAAAATCGCTCATAATCGAAATTGATCGTATTTTTTCGAAAAAAAAAATTAATTTAGCGGTTTATGGTTGATATGTTGTTATTTTTATACCTAAGTCAAAAATAAAAAAACGTGCATGTTTTTTTATCTTCGCTTTTAGAGTATCAGCTCATTTATAGTTCCAGACCAATATTTTATATCTTTTATTGCTTGAATCTATAATTAGGTCAGAATACTGATTTTTAACTGTGGAAATAAATGTCAACTCTTCCAAATCCGTAAGCCGACAGTGATTCGTCGTTCTTTTGATTTTGGATTTGAATATTCCTATATATATACACATAATATTCTTAAGGAAAATTCAAATTCGCTACCAAAAGATCGGTTTCTGGATCTTTTTCTGGAATCGACGATAACCGCAAGTTAGTTTATTTCAAACGACCTGGCATCTTCACGCCGTCGAAGACTAATATGCTCAGCTGTGCAGGAGTAGCACACTCAGCCTACCAAACGGAATAAAACTTTCAACTAAAAAAGACGTCAAATACTTAGGACTTTAACAAGATATTCCGGTTCAACCCTGATGCAGCTGCCACACTAAAAAAAAGCAAATTTTGATTTCCACAGCATCTATTTACTTATGCAAAAAAGGGAATGGACTCAGCCAGAAGACAAAGGTTCTCCTGTACAGACAGCTCATTAGTACAGTAATCACGTATACGTATACATAAAGTGTATATTACTGGTTCCCCATCAGGTTCACGATGAACACTCCCCCTCATTCCATCCGTTTAAAATAGTATTATATCTACTTAACTCCGATCTTTTAAGAAAAAACATGCATAAATACTAAATATAACTGCAATTATTCAGATTAACATGTGTTTTCTCGGCAGTAGTATGAAATTTTCCACTTCGCCCTTATAATTCACACAGTTTTTTAGCCAAAATTATTAAAAGGAAAAGTATCAATAATTGTAAGTTTGTCTTCTGCTTTCCGTGGTTAATACCAATTCCAAGTATTTAAGTCACGAATATTTAGAGAAACAAACTTAAGGTCATATAATACTAAGTGTTCCCAAGCAGTCAATCTATAGCTTTTCTGTCGTGGCCTTCCTCAAAGAGCGACTTCAGATATTGAAGGCTCCTGCTCCTGCCGGTTACTTATCTAGATTTGCTCACTAGAGCCATAGGTTTAGTTCATTTAGGAGCAGCCGAAGGTTTATTCTGTCGTGTGATTTTTCAAAGCAATACTTCAGATAAAGGATCCCTTCTGGCTTCCTCAGATAACTTCTTTTGAGTTTAGTGCTTACTAAATAACGTAAGAGTGTCTTTAGTAAAGTTTACGGGCCAAGAGTCCATAATGTACATCTGTCATCTTACTCAAAAGCACGTCAAAAACTCAAAAGTCCATAGTCCAATTATGAATTTTTGACAAACACAACTGGTTTCCAAGCCTTCTGTAGATTTATGACCCTGCGCCACATATTATTTATTATATAGTACCTACCTAAATAAGGCAAAACCAGATGTATGTTTCGTTAGAAGAAATAAAACAGATCCTAACACGTTTAGTAAAACATTGAATACGGCAGTGTTATTTAAAATCCATTTTACAGATAGTGAAATACTTTTCAGTTGTAAAGGATATTTTTAAAATTTACAGCGAGGATTAATTTTTATTTCCCTTGAAGAAGTCTCCGTACCCTTCAGTTATTATTTTTGAATAAATAACAAAAACGTATCTTACGATTTAATTATTCAATTGATGAAAACCCCTAAGCTTTATAATAAAATTCCATCAAAAAAGATATGAAAACATTTCAATCTCTTTTATATAAAGCAAACTCCAAAATCAATGGTAATTTGTAAAAACCTCTCTTAATCAACCAAGAACCGCCTTTCAAGATGAATTCTTGACTAAATTTTATAAATTATTTTAAAAAAGGGAATACAAACGTACATTCAAAAGATATAAGTATATCAGTTTAGCTTTTGCTTCAAGAACATAAGAGTTTGTGTATACTCAAGTATCCTTGGGCAATGATGATATATTGAAATTGTTATTCAAACGATTTGAATGTGGTTAGAAAATCAATTTTTCAACCTAAAAACTTTATTAGATTTATTGCAGGCATTTTATCAATTTACTTATTCACTTTCTTATAACTCAGCAATTTTACGTCCTTGAGAGTATCTGTAAAACCAAGAAATATTTTTGACCTTTTTTCATTCTTGGTTGACATTTTCTCTTAATCAAAACTTATATTTATATAAAAGGAACATGTGTAGGTTGATTTTTGATGACAGCCTTGTAGGAGAGGTATATGAATGAGAAATGAGCTGTTTTTTTTTCTTATTTACCTTTAGTTTAGTTAATCAAATTTATTATTATGCTCTTGTCAGTATGAGTATAAATGCATATATGTATGTGAATTATTGAAGGCATAATTATAGAAATTTATTTGAAAACTTTTATAATTATTTGTATAGGAGGGTATTGAGTGGGGTTTTTGTATGATTTCACTGGGGGAAAGGATCCTCCTTTTGCTCCACAAATAAATTTTTATTCAGGGTTGTTTGAAATAACCAATAACAACAGTGTACAGTGACTTATTTTGGACATATATAGCTATTATAGCATTGTCGTTATCTGCCGGGCCGATCATCAGGCTCCTTTTATGCTATAGGCATACAAATGTCAGTTGTACACCAAATAATCGAAACGTTATTTTTTAAAATAAAATCCAAAACATTTACAAGAGTTCTTGTACATTAATACTTAATGCCTTTGAAAATTTTCGAATGAAGATGTTGATTAAGATAAGATACATTCGTGTATTAATAAACTTTAAGAAAAAAATATAACATACAGGAAATATAACAAACAAACAAATATAATTTTTTATTTCAACCAATATTCTATACCACTCTATCTCATAACGCTGTAAAAGTAAAAGATTATGGTCTTTTTTTCTCTAACACAGTTATAATTACATTGCTATACATTGATGTTTATCATAACCAGAGTCTTAGATGGGACGGTTTAAGCTCCAAGTTACTAATATGGATTAAAAAATCTTTATAAATACGAATTTACTCGACAGTGAATAAAGGCTGAGTAAATAATTTGACGTTGGGTAGCTATAATAAACCGTTCAATGACATTTTAGCGAAATCTAATATATATGGCTGTTTTTGTTTCAACTATTGTTGGGTGGGGTCAGTAGTGGGGTCAGTATAGGACGTCGAAGATACGTCGCATTAAGTGGCACGATAGTTTCATAAATCGCTATTAACGAAAACACTGCCATAATATCAATGAATTGATCTTTTTAAATAATAAATAAAATACGAAAGTCCTCGCCGTCGTCAGGTCACACCGCGAGCTTCAAATAAATAAGTCGTCTAATGCCCATTATAGTTATTTTCTTACTTTGTTAATATATTGTTCTTGTTTTTGTAACGAACTTAATGTCAACAACATATTATTTCTGTTCCTATATGTGTCAGGCTTGTTTTTATTTTTTTAAATCCCATATTATGTAGAATTTCTATTGTCAACCATAAACATCAGAATTAATTTCGAAAACCAATTCAATGATGCTATTTTAGAACAGAATATATCAGCCATTGTTATAATATAATATGCATAGATAACTAACGGGTGATTTTTTAGCTGGCAACACTGGTTTTGACAGCTGACGTGTGTTTAGTACCTTGTGTCACTGTCAAACAGCTTCAGTTTGGTTTGCAATTTAACCATGGATCGTCTTACAAATGAACAACGCTTGCAAATTATTGAATTTTACTATCAAAATTCGTGCTCTGTTCGAAATGTTCGAAATGCTTTTTTATCGAAAAATTGTGTTCAGCGATGAGGCTCATTTTTGGTTGAATGGGTACGTAAATAAGCAAAATTGCCGCATTTGGAGTGAAGATCAGCCAGAAGCATTGCAACAGCTACCAATGCATCCCGAAAAAGCCACTGTTTGGTGCGGTTTATGGGCCGGCGGCATTATTGGGCCATATTTCTTCAAAGATGATGCGAATCGCAGCGTTACTGTCAATGGTGAACGCTACCGAGCGATGATAACAAACTTTTTTTTGCCCGAAATGGAAGTTCTTGACTTGCATGATATGTGGTTTTAACAAGACGGTGCCACATGCCACACAGCACGCGAAACAATGGCGCAATTGCAAGGCGAGTTTGGTGAACAGTTAATTTCACGTTTCGGGCCGGTCAATTGGCCGCCTAGATCGTGCGATTTGACACCATTAGACTATTTTTTGTGGGGGTATGTCAAGGCTAATGTCTATAGGGACAAGCCCGCTTCGATTGACGCACTGAAAGCCAACATCCATGCATTCATTCGTGAGATACCGGCCGATATGTGTGAAAGAGTATGCCAAAATTGGACTCAGCGGATGGGCTACCTGAGACGCAGCCGCGGTCAACATTTGCATGAAATTATCTTTAAACATTAAATTGCAAAGTTCAAACTATCGATTCAAATAAATACTTCATTCATTTTTTCGATTTTTTTGTGTTTTTTTAAAAAAAAAAGTTCTAAACCTCTTAAAAAATCACCCGTTACATCACAAGGTATATAAATGCCTCGATAAATAATGCCTTAAGGGAAAGCAATATTTACGTTCTATTTCCCCCAGAAGGCATAATTTAAATTAAGTGGTAATTTTTCATCAGAATTGAGTACTTGTACGTTATAGCACTTGCATTGATAATTTTGTAAAGGAACACTATATGCAGTCTTATAATGACATTAGTCGAATATGATATCTTTAAGAGATACTTTGAAGAAGTATGTTGATGGTCATTTATTCAATTAAAGAAGTCAAACAAATAATAATATGTATATCAAACGATACAAAGAAAGACCCAAAATCTGATCAATTATACTTATAAACAAAACATTTATATGTATGCATATACATCATATTATATCTAACGAAAGTTATGGCTTTGTGTTTAATTTTTCCAATGAATATAGTTAGGTTTATGTAAAAATTATATTTCCTATTCCTATATTATAACATGGTTCAGATTAAATTAAAATTAATTAAATTTCAAAATTATAGGTAATTGGGTTAGTTCTAGAAGCCAACCCTAATCCATTTGATTTAACCGTAACAATTATGTATAACCAAAGTGACTCAATTATTCAACTAACATTGCATTAAGAGGCTCAAATTAACACCTCTCTCTTTCTCTGTTGTAATAATAATATGTGAGTGAAATGTCAATTAGGCGATTTTGACATCAAATGTATTAGTATTATTAGAAAACAAGCAATTGACAAATGATTAAATAATTATATAAAAACATTTAATTTGGTTCAATATGAATATACCTAATTATTTTGGTCAATTTACTTTCTTTAATAATTTAAATCTTATCATGACTGTTGTTTTTATTATTTTAATTTGTTTTCTTTAAAATTGCTTTTATTACAGAAACAAAATGTTAAAGAATCAAAATAACAACGATGATAATAATGATTTAAGAAGAAAGTAAACATACCAATTTGAAATCTTGAAAAATAAGTAAGTAAAGAAGAAATTAAGTTTGAATAAAGAGGACATAAATTATTGGCATACCAATATTTTTTTTTTTTTACACTATCAGACCAAGCATCAACATATGAAAGAAAGATTTGCCAACACATATAATGTGTCCCACTGGCTCATCACTTAGTGCAGGTGTTAGTTGTCAGTAAGCACAATGGTACAAAAACAAAAACACATGCACATAAATACAACATAAATACATTATTACAATACAACACAGAGACAATTATGATCGTGGAGCACTGGTTCTAAAGAGAGTTCTTTAAATATTTTTATTTAAATTAAAGTCTATAAGGCTCTCATTCAAGTTATAAAACTTACTCATCCGTGTGAGAGGCTCATGCATGTCATAATTAGTTCTTTGGAGTTCAATATTCAAAAGTTCAGATCTTCGTAGGTGTTAAGACCCTCCGCGGTAGTTTAAGCCAATAGAAGATAACAGGTCCGAAGCATCAATTTGTCCGCTGATAAGTTGATGAAGAAAAATTAAATCATTATTTACCCTTCGTTGGTGTAAAGATTGAATCTGCAAAAGCTGTATACGATGTTCATAAGGTGGCAGATTATAAGGATCGGCCCAAGGAAGGCCTTTAAGAGCAAAGCGAATAAACTTATGCTGCACTGATTCAATACGGTTCTTATGGATTTCATAAAAAGGAGTCCATACTTATGAGGCATATTCAAGATGAGGCCTTACGTAGCAGTTGTACAATGAGAGAGTGACGTACGGATCGTTAAATTCTTTTGCCCACCGTTTTATGAATCCAAGCATAGAGTTCGCTTTATTTACAATAAAATTAATATGTTCAGAAAATTCTAGATTAGCACTAAATTTAAGTCTTTGAAACTAACCACGCGACAGATTTTATTTTGAGATATACAATATTCAAAGAAACTTGAAGATCTTTTCTTTGAGAAGGTCATTGTTTGGCATTTTTTAGGGTTAAGAGTTAACCCGTTTTTATAACACCATTCACTGAAACTATTGACATCAGCCTGCAGAAGATTGTGGTCATTAGGAGATTTGATTGTTGATTAAATATGGAAAAAAAGGAGAAACGTGATACCGCAACAATATAATTTTGTCGTTCTTGTTGATTACAGAATAGCATCAGGAGTTCTTTTAAGGGAGTTGCCTTACAACAGAGCACTTACTCTATTTTGTGGCGAAAGCACCAAAACACGGATTTACACCTAGTAGGTGTGCTTTGCCTTTCAACGAGCCTCATATAGATCTAGTGTAAAGTTAATTGGTCGACTCTCAGTCCAAATGGAATCACCCAGCACACAGTGTAAGCTAGGTTCTTCCCTTGGGACTGTGGGCACAGTCCAAAAACTGATCCCCTTAGCTTAACAGTCACTACCACTATATCACAAAAAATTAGGTCAAACGAGTTATGGTATATTCGGAACAGTTGTTCTGCGAAACAGCCATCTTACCTACCTACCTACCTGCCTTACAACAGAACTATCTTCTGGTGACAGAGTCATTTATAGAGACGATCGCAAGAAAAACGAAGAAACAATACACTTCTGTAGAAATCAAGTAGACAAAACAAAAAAAGAAACATAAAATATCAATCCATCAACAGTATTGAGAATGAAGAGTGTGAGGTAAAAAACACAAGGAATTATATGCCAAAAGAACTTGCCTTTAGAAAAAAAAAACACTTAATACTAATACCTGTGCATGGACACTAATAAAACTCACAACATCTCACAACATAGATGAAAAAACACGCCTTGAAGAAATCAACAGACGTTGGAAGAAAAATGCAGTGTTGCCAACTTTGAACAGAGAGTATACTACCAGGCTTTTTAGAACACTGAAATATCAAATTCTTTGAAATTGATCAAAGAAGGAGAAAAGCTCATGAGATTTGTTCACCAAATTTCATAACAATGCTTAATTCTTCAAATAGATCATGGCGATAGTGTTTTTTGAAGGACTTGGAACAGTTTCACAGGCTATTGGCACTTTGCAATAGCGACACCTAATCGCGAAGAAGTGCTCGACATCAGAGTCGTGAAGTTAGTGCAAATATAGAAAAACCTTAAAAAAAGCTATTGCACTCTGGAGGAACACGATTCGTATCTCCATACTTATTAGCGGTGACTAGGGATTTCAATCCCGAAACTAATTTTCAATCCCGGGATTCCGGGATTTAAAAAAATGAATCCCGGGATCCCGGGGTATCCCGGGATTGAAAGGAATATTTTTTTATTGTTAAGTTGCTCAAGAAATCAAACCAAAAATTGATACATGGTTCAAAAAATTGTACCTATGTTAAGAAAAATAACTTAAAGAATTGCTCACTAAAATAAGTGCGTATGTAATCCTTTAGTTGAACCTCCTAAAGTTTTCAGAACAGCCTTACATTTTTTACATTGTGCACTTTTTCCATCTTTTGAGGTGAAAAAATGATGCCAAACAGATGGTGAAGGGATTCACAATCTTTTTTATGTTTCATAAAAAGAGTTTCAGTTGACATTTTTGAAGTCACAAAATAATTATATAGGCACTACTAACTTTATTGAAAATGCGTGCGAGAGCATCACAAACATAACAGAAACTAAACCATAACTGCGTTATGCGCTTGTTTCTCGTGCAGTAGTTTTGAGTTGCACTTGCAATTTCGCTCTCTCTTGTTCGAAAACACTTGTTTCTCTTTATTCTTTAAACAGGTTTTCATGTATATGTATGTGTCTAAGCAGTGGAAACCACCCTTAGTTGCATGCGCATTCACTGTAGGTATTACATGATTTTCAAAACTTGTTTTTCTTTCCTTGAAAACATTCTTCTTTTCCAAAAAACTGGTTTTCGTGAGCACCACAAACACAACAGAAACAAAATCATAACTACACTTGGTGTTTTGAGTTGCACTTGCAATTTCACGCACTTTTGTTCGAAAACACTTGTTTCTCTTTCTTCTTTAAACAGGTTTTCGTGTATGTGTCTAAGCAGTGGAAAACATTTTTAGTTGCATGCGCACTGCGCAGTCACTCTAGGTATAGCATGATTTTCAAAACTTGTTTCCCTTTGCTGGAGTACTTTCTTCTTTTCTAAAAAAAACTTGTTTTCGTGAGTTTAGGAAGTGGTAAAAAATGTGGTAGTGTTTAGCGCCATCAAAGTTCTGACATACACTCATTGTTGCGATGATTATTTCCTCTTCATTATTTTTGGAAAGGGGTTATTTCGATCACAAAAAACTAATCATCTAAAGCTAAAATTATTTATTTATTTGCTTAAATCTGCTCTCAATCCCAATCCCGAAAATCCCGGGATTGCCAGTCACCAATCCCGGGATTTTCGGGATTAGAGCAAAAATCGTCCGGGATCCCGGGATTGATTTCCCTAGCGGTGACTAAATGCCTACTTAGTGTAGTGAAAATAACCTTTTTCCCATATTCAAGGGGAAGATTGTTACCGAAAAATACTATATGTATTTACCGTTCAACCAAGATGGTGTCATAATACATTATTATAAGGTGTATTACTAATGTATCGAATGGCTCCTGGAGAAATAACTGCTTTCTTAACAACTTGTTGTTTGTTTTAGGTAAATCAACCCACATATGCGATCCAGGATACAAGAATTAAAATTAAAATATTTCTCCGCAAACAGTCACCAAAAAATTTACAAAATAAAAGTTGGTGTTCAGCAAGGAAGCATCATGAGCACTTTTCTTTTTATTATAGATCTTCATTATCTTCTTGAAAATAAATTGACGAACTAGGAAGCAAATAAGTTATTGTGTTTATGACGTTGGAGCCACCATAAGTGACGTTTCGGAGAGAGAAGGGTATAAGCGTATAAAATACAGAATACAGTGACCAAAAACAAATGCTACCATAATAAGTAAAAAGGAAAACATTACAATTCAGTTATTCTATCAGTCCATTTATATGACTCACAATGTTTCACACTGTAAATTTATTTTTCAAATAAATTAAATATTCGGTAGAATTCTTAATATCTAAGCTCCATTTTAACAAATTCACAGGTGTAATGGTATAATTCTTCTAAAATATATTTTGATTATTATATGATTATAGAACGAACTTAATTTTTTTTTGCAATCGTTTTGTGTTCTCTCTCTCTCTCGTCTAAATATTACACAAAAGTTAAAATTAATCGCCTACGGGTGTGTTCGTTAGATCATAATTTCAATTATTTCTTTTCGATTAAGTTTGAAAAAAAAAAATCGTCCGAAGTTATGGATAGAAAATAAATTACTATAATATGAATCGGTGATGTTAATTTCTCATCTTTTTGCGTAACGAAAGTTTCTTTTATAGAAAAAAAGTTGCTCGTGGCTTCTCCCACTTGTTGCAAAATTTCATCAGAATTATACTAGGTATAAGGTTATAGTATCTTTGATGGAGGTTTATTTTATCTTTTTTGTATTGCTATTGCAAATGCTATTATAAGACGAAGTTTCACATAATGACTTTTAACTTGTTACTACATTTAAAATGAAAATTCTGGTTCTTATGAAAAAGGAAAAGCATTCAGGTGAGATATTAAAATTTCTTAAGAAAATGAACATCTGGGGGTATTACAATAGAATTCAATTCTGCATGGAATAGCAGAATTGAAGTAGTTGATTAAAATTAACATATTTATTTTTACTACTAATTTATCTCTTGCTCCAGATCAATATATACATTATTACTGCCTGAGACACAGGGACCTTCCTAATAGTACAGGCCTTGATAATAATTCCTTCAACTCACTAACTTACCAAAACATCACCAACGCTATGTAAAGAAATTTTCTGGTAAGTCATCAGATCATATGACCATATTCATAGGCTTTTTTGTAGCCAAGCCTCGCTATCTCTTCTATACTGGATACCTACTGGAAATGGTTCTGTATTTTGAATGGAATTGTTTACATCTGACTAGGTTATCTCTCTGTTTCGAAGAATTTATGTTCAGTTTCTTAAAGCCAGAAGGCAGTTGCTTACTCTTATTGTAAAACCTTCGAGACTCTTCGATCGCCTTAGGTACAATTTTCTGTTAAAGGTTTCTTTTTTAAACTATATGTCGTTGTTGTCAAAACTTTCAAAATGCTCTGTCACAACCATAGAACGCGTGTGAAATTCTTACTACACTTCCAAAAACACCGCCGAATTGTTTTGTTTTCAATGGCTTTCTTTTTTACATTGGTAACACTGTGCACTTGGTCAATCGTCATGTGCTTGCTTCTAAATCCAAAATTGTGTTCTGTCGCTAGGCATTCTGAAAATTTCTGCAGAAATGACCGAAAAGCCAAAAACCCTAAAAAAGTTTTCCCGAAATCCCGAAAAATTATTTAAAATTAAAAATTTGCGCAAATTTCCGAAGAACTTTTTTGGGATTTTGTGTTTTCTTTTAGGTGGCAATTTTTTTGATTCACAGTTCATGGTTCAATTATAGTCCAAGAGCTAGCGGTCTTTTTGGAGGAGGTACTTGAGGCACAACGAAACCATTTTATAACGGTTCCATATCGATATCTGAATATGGAATGGAAAGTCTGGCTAATAGGTAGCGGGTCTAAGCCGAGCTACAAGCTTCTAAAGTTGGATAAAATGGACCAGAAAAACTCTTCTTGAAGCACAACGAAACCTAAATAGGATCGTAGTTTAGGGTCTAACTAACACCAATTCAGCAATGCCAGACAATCTGTCCGGGTCTTAGAGGTTGCCACATAACGTCAAATTTGCATTTTTGCGACCCCCAAAAACTCTTCTTGAGGCACAATGAAACTTTCACAGGATAGTAGTTTAGGCTCTAACTAACACCAATTAAGCAGTGCCAGACAATCTGGCCGGTTCTTAAGGGTTGCCAGACAATCTATTCAGCAAAGACACGGCCAGATTATCTGGAATTGCTGAATTCGTGTTAGTTAGAGCCTAAACTATGATCCTATGTATAAATTTCGAACAACTAAATGTCGAACAAAATGAATGTCGAAAAAATGTAACTTTTAGGTTGTCTGGCAACCCTAAAGACCCGGCCAGATTGTCGGGCATTGCTGAATTGGTGTTAGTTAGAGCCTTAACTACGATCCTATGAAGGTTTCATTGTGCCTCACGAAGAGTTTTTGGAGGTCAAAAAAATGCAACTTTGAGGTTGTCTGGCAACACTTAAGACCCGGCCAGATTGTCTGGCATTGCTGAATTGGTGTTAGTTAGACCCTAAGCTACGATCCTATAGATAGTTGTGCCTAAAGAAGAGTTTTTGGGGTCTATTTTTTTGCAACTTTAGAAGCTTATAGCTTAGTCTTTTAGGTTTTCGGTCTTTTGGATTTGTCTGTCTCCTTTTTTTAATGCCTAGTTCTAGTAAGATAGTTAAGACTTATCTTATTTTAATGTGGAAAGATGAAAATACCAAAACAAAAACAGTTTTTGGTTTAAAATATATAATAAATACTTAATGTTTCTTTTTCAATTAGCTTACAAAGTCCTCTAACTAGGTACTTAAAAGAGATTTAATAATCTCTGATGAACTTCTCATATGCTAAGGCCTAACGTTCTTATATACGTTAACAAATAATGTGCTTTTAAATTTGAATGCACCTACTTTTAACCTAAATATATTCATATATATATTTTCTTGTATATCTTACGGTAAAAGAAAAATTCCTAGAAATTGAACAAAACACGCTTCAGTGCATTAAATGTTATACATCCTATTTGAATATCTATTTCATCTCTACTCTATTGATGCGCATGTAAATCCTTATAAGAGAAAAGTGGTAAACCATTTGCTATTACAGACACCATAAATGGGTAACCTATATATAAATATATAGATATACATTTATACATATATGTACATATATATACTTCCATCAACCTACATATTTTGTATAAAGAAAGATGAGTTAGAATTGCTATTGAAAAGGATTTCCGGGATGATTTTGCATTTGCAACAGATGCCGAAGTGCATTTCACAAAAGAGATCGGATTTTGTACTGCAGTTGCAGAGTATTAAGTTATTTGCTCTCATTCTCTTTTTGAAACTAATGAGGATTTAGATTGAGGTTTTAAATTTTTAAACCAAAGAGTCCTATGGTAGGTACTCATCAGTTTTCTGTTTAAAGGATTGAATTTTAATTAGTGCGTGTATGGCAATTCTATAAAGAGCTTTTGAAAGTGTTCTATTTCAACAAATTGAATGAATGAAATGGCAAGAGAAGAGTTGGTAGATGAAAGTACTTTAAGTTCATGAAAATTACATTTTAAATCAAAAGATGTTTTCCCTGCATGATTGATATAATGTTTTTTTGTTCTTTTTAGAATCTTTTTTTTATAATAGGACGAATGAATCCCGAATAGGTACATACACACATTTTTGTGAACCATATAACTTTTATTGAAAATAAATATGTAATTAATTTTATTTTAATAAAGAAGATTGCATGCATTCTTGAAATTGCGCGCTTGTAGAACCAAAAAAGAAATGTCTTTGTTATTTCTACAGTCCGTAGTAAACTTGTGCTTCAACGATCAAGCAACATGTTTCAGCTCCCGTTTGGCGAACCACGTTTTTTTGTTAACTTCTCCTGGGATGGTCACACCACACGTATAGGTACTCCTTAGAAATCGAGCAAAGTTAACTTTGATTATCCAAACTATTTTGAATCCATTAAATACCCAATAATGCATACTTCTCTGCCTAGATGGATTTAACGATACAAACACTTACTAGGAGTTCTTGGCAAACAATTATCTACCTATACAAACCATGGAACGAAAATTAATCGAAGGGTGTTTGGCTAAAAGCTATACCGACCACTTCTTTATCCGATCTTGACATTGCTTACGTTTCTGCATCATACTAACAATAGCTGTATTTTATTATCCCCTCAGATCTGATCCGGATTGGATTTGCGTCGCAAATTACACGCAAACAACAACACAAAATCCAGCTTTGTTTCTAGATCTTGCAAAATTCCAATACATTCTAGATCAGAGGGGATAATAAAATACGGCTATTGATGTGATCAAGGTCTTATATAGTGAATGATAACTTGTTTCTTTTATTGTGAAGGAAATAGAATGAAATGGAAGAAATATAATGTAACATTCCTTAGCTTGGGCCTATGATGACAACATATACTTTGTAAAGCTCTCATTTATCTGAATCCTGTAGAACACAGTTTGGCTTCATGTAATAACGTTTGAAATAGTATCACGTGAACATTAAGAACCGAAATGCCACCTCACAAAATCCCGAATACCAAAATATTGAGTCCAAAATCCGATTCTAGAATTCTGACATAAAAAGCACGACTAACAAAGTATTTGTTGATTTATTTGAAAGTTGATTTTTTTTAAATATTATGAAATTGGTAATTTCAAGGGAAATGATAGGAAAATTGAAACTCTTTAAACAATTCAGTTAGTTTTTGAAAGATTGTTTGCTTAAAACCATACCTGAAGACAAGTGTCAAAAGCTTTCGTATTCAACAGCAACAAGTGTGACAATTAATCTGGAAGTCTGCTAACTCGGTGGTGGGTGTGGCAACCATGCATTGTTAAATTTAAAAAAGTAGGAGACATTTTTGTTCGCCTTAAGCTGATAATGGGATCTTAAGCATATTTCGTTATTGGGAGGTAGGTCTATCTCGCCCTAGTTCAAGGGCAATTTTCAAAAAAATAAAATACCTATACTTTATATGTTTGGAAAATTGCACATTCTCACTTAACAGGAGGAGAAGGACCTCCCGTCCCCATAGTGAAATGCTTGTTTATATTTTGTGTCTATACATTATCACATTATTAGTTTTCACCGAAAAAAAATTCATATAGGTATTCTATCCCCATACAATTTTAACACCTTCATAGGTGCGTGGGGACCACATCCATTACTAGGGACTTGGCAGACTTCCGGATTATTTATCACACGTGTTTTGGGATGATAATAAGACTCATTATTTTCGTTATAAAATGACGTAAGTATCTTTTTCACTAGCTCTTAGACTAATAATTTCCTTTCTGAAATCAGTCCCGCTCGCGCAACTTATTTGACCGGCTTAGTGTAAATTCAATGGTCTAAAGCAAAAACCTGTTTCAGTGTCTTTTTCAATTTCAATTTAAATTTTCAACGTTTGGCTTCATTTTGCTCTGAGGAAATGAAATAACCTCTTACGTCAATTGCGCAATAAGACCGAAATAAGAAAACGTTGCCTATTTTACTTACAAGCCCTAAAATTTATATCATATTGAGATTTACGAAAGTCAAATTAGGCCGAATTTTGAAATTCTATTTCGTTTGGTGGTATTTCACTCAAGGCCGTAGCCAGAAAATCATCTCTGGAGTGGTGCTGTGGTAATATACTTTTTCGAAAAAAAATTCATAGTTTAGCGTGTAATCGATATAAATAAAGTGCTCGACTCAGTCGAACGAACTTGCGCTAGTAGAAAACAAACGTTATGTTTGGAGTAATCTTTTTATAACTGCATTTCAGGTTTTTAGCTAAAAATGCACATAATGGAGATTTGTTGTTAACGATTTTCAACAAATTAGGCCTTAAATTGACAACGGCTTAACCGATTTCATTTAAATTTGGTATCGTATATAATCTAAGCATTCACAAGATGACATTTAAAGTTTTTTGCTTAGCAACCATTTAATGATAGCTACCATACAACTTTACCTCACTTTAGGATACTTTTCAACATAATTCAGCAAATTAAATTTTCCCAATCAAATAGTTTGCTACAAGAGCAAGTTCGTACGACCCAGTCGTTTATTTTATTTTGACTCATTTCTACTGGAAATTCCATTGGAAGGCAAAGAGTTGATCTGTTTAACAACCTGTCGTACATGAAAATAAAAGTATTAGGGCTTTTTAACAGGCGGCCATATTCTCATATTTCCGCTCTTTCATACCACAGGAGTTCTTACAGGTAAAATTCTGTTTTCCTCCAGTTGCCTTAATTTTTTGGGGTGATTTTCTTGGTTTGACAGATTCGTAATGGGTCACGCAAGTGTGTTCTTCTGTCTTGTTGTTAACACAAAAAATTATATAAATGTCCGGAACTCGAAAAAATAGGGGAGAAAATAACTATTTTCAACTTTTTTTATTGTCAAAATACTTAAGAAAAAAAAGAAAACTTTGCATTAACAAAAACACGTTAATAATATACAAGAACTGATAACATTATTTACTTCTGAGACTTTAAATCTTTGGTTCTGAAAATCGTGATTTTATTAATCAATTTACGAAGTATTAGTTTTTTTTTATTTTATTTGGTTCAGAAATCATTTTCCTCGCCTGCTCGGCTGTAGGTGATACAATTTGACGTTTAAAATTAAAACTTTATCGCCTTTTGATCATACAGAACATCGTTTTATGCCACTTTCCGATATATTCCAAGCGAGGAAATTATCGATTGTCCTAGTTACAATTTACAGAACCTCATTGAACCGATAAAATGAGTTTCGTTCCAAATTTCATCCTTTCTCAATAAATTATATCTATGCGATAGTTACAGAACATGGATACAGAAAACAATTCTTTTTTTTATTTGTTTGAACTTTTCCAGATCGTTTTTCCTGATCGCTATAACCATCCCCTTAGAAAAGTTACATTTCATCAAGAAAATAAATAAATCCATATTTTACAACGAATAATTATTAAATTAAACTTTTTTTTCGCACAAAAAATTCTTAGAATTAGTGTAGCATTTGTGTTTTAAATCAAATGGAATCATATAATGTAGGTAATATTGATTTGAAAATCTTTCCTTATCGTTACAACCAGCCCATAAGCAAAGATATGTATGCTTGCGTTTGAGAACTGTTTGCTTGGAATATTTTGTGCAGGTATTTGAGTTCAAATAGCATTAGAAGCCAAAAGTATGATTTACAAAAAAATATCGGGGGGGGGGGTCAAACCCGATGATCCTCTCCCCCTTAGCTACGGTCTTGATTTCACGGCGCCTGACCAATAAAAGACCAACTTGAATATTTCGAGCATGTGAAACAAAAAGTTTTCTTAAAAGTTGGTATTTCTCAAAAAAGTAAATCTCGTTAAACTAATAACAATTGTTTTTCTAAACCATTATTGATAATGAATCATTAATTAATTTATTTTTATACTTCGCTTTGCTTTTGGACTAGTCTTTTAGTTTGGCCACCAATAAACTTATCACTTTAATTAAAATATTTATGTTAAAATCGGTAATGGCACAAATTTAACCCGATCACAAAACGTGGTGCTTAAAAATCGAAACAACTTTTTTTGAAATAAAACAGATATTATTCCATGAAAGCATTGCTTTAAATATTTAACCATTGTATATAAATTTCTATAGTACAATCATGGAGCAGCGCCATCTAAAAAATTTTGTGAACCGCACATTTGGAGGTTCTTACATTTACTAAGTGTCTATTCTGTTACCCTAACAATAGTCGTCAACAAAACAAATTAACAATATTTAATGTATTTTATTGGCTCTAAAATCCATATTTCCTTGATAAGAGTCGTAAACAAAACAAAAATCATATATGTTTACGACTGTTGTTAGGGTAACAGAATAGACACCTAGTAAATGCACAAACCTAAAAATGTGTTATTCACAAGTTTCTTAAGATGGCCAGGCGCTGATTATTCAGCATGAAAATACTATAGAAATGTATATACAATGATTTAACTAACAACAACTATTTTTATGTTTGTTCGAAAACTGAACTCATTTTCAGATCAGAATTTTATTATTCGCACTTATTGAAACAACAAGTAAACCAAAAGATTCTTCTGTATATTTAACTTTAAATTTAAATATATAAAGAACGGCTGGAACTTTAACTATTTCAAATGCAAGAACTGATTCCAAGATTAAAAATAATTTCTAATAATAAAATATACAAGATTAAATTATAATAGGTATAAAGCTATAAATCACAACGAACATCCTGAATGCCACTGTAATTATTGAACAATTTCCGTGACTTAAAATTATAAGCTTATCTGACATGAACTAACTATATAAGGACTTTTTACGATACACCAACATAATTATTCTTACGCATCTAATTAGACTTTGGTCGTGATGTAAAAAAGGCAATTTGAAGAATAAGGATAATAGGTGAACCACCTGACAAAAGCTCTTGGGAATTTTATGATAATATCTTGTGTGTGGATGTCTGAGAGTTAAAAGAGCAAGAACCTAATAAACTGTAAGGATATGAAAACTTAACTTCACTCTTTGTGAATGCAATTTTAATTTTTTTTTTCTGGACTTTCATCAGGGTATAAAAATTTACCTATAAAATGTGAATAATAGTTTACGGCATAAATGAATAATCTACTGAGTGCCTTCGACATATAAATATGCGAAGATTTCTACTATATAGAATTAAACATAAAAGCTTTTGTTTTACAATGTACAAATACTTAAGCAGCGTTTTTGTCTGACATCATAAAATCCAAATGGTCACACATACATAACAAGGGTAGGACTCACTCGTGTTTTATTTTATTTTTCATATCCAGTGAAAATTGACTGGTGTGGTGACAGTTACCATACCTACTTAAGAATAATTTATTATGGACAAGTAAAAAAAAACTGATTGTTTTCAAAGTCTTATGAGGTCAGATAGCGCAATCTTGCCGGCCAAAACTATATAGACATCTATTATAATTGATATAATTGATTTTTGCCACCTTTTTCCTAAAAAATACTAATCGATTGGTCTTCGTTTCCAGTATGTGAGTATAATGTGTGGTTTCAAATGAGGTTAAAAAAAAATCCATCTTAACCGATATTCAAAAACTATAATTTCTCTATACCCAACAGTAAAATATATTTTATTCATTTTAAATATTCTCATTCAAATTTCTCATATAAAATTCTATATAGCTATTATGATTTCAAAGTTTCATATCAATTCTTGTATAGAATATTTGTAACGCATTTATGTACGTTAATATTTATTATGTAGATATAATTTACATAACCTCAAACCGAAATTGAAACTCTTATTAAACCACAACCATACAAACCAAATTCGGAACGACGAAGATATACAGTGAGTGACCACATATATTAACACAACCATAATTGGGATACAATTTGAAATGTATTTGAGTATTCAAATATTATATTGTATGTGTTCTGATTTGATTGTGTCAGGACTAATGAATGAATTCAAAAAAATATTTTTGGTTTTCAAATACCTATTTTCATGTTTCGAATTGTAAATAATTTTTTTCTAGTAGTAGGAATGTTCTTTTAAATTTTAAAAATAAAGTTGTATAGTACTCTATTAAAGAAAGTAAATGGATTGTTTGGGTAAGTGACTTTTTTTTTATAATTAGCGCGCACTCAAGGGGTTATGACCACCCGTATAATGTTGATACACCAGCTCGAGCGTTTCGGAAATGTGGAGAGAATTTAAAAGGAAATGCCGATGCACATTGGTATTGCATACCTGAACATTGAAATGAGAGGGAAAAGTATTGTGAGGCAAGGCATTCCACAAACGTGTTGTTCGGCTAAAGAAAGAATCTCTGTATTTAACAGTACGTCCGAAGTTGGGCTGAAGGGTGAACTGATGAGCATTCATAGCTAAGCGGGTATTACGGCGGAATATTTTAAGGGGAGGAATGCAACTGGATATTTCAATTGAACACAAGAAGCGATAAAATAATGTTAGACAAGAATCATTTCGGCGGTGTTCTAAGGAAACAAATGTTTCAGTAATGGATCTGTCTCCGATAAGTTTTAGGGCTCTTTTTTGGATTCTATCTATAGAAGATTCAAATGAGTTATAGGAGCACCTGCCCATATATGAGAGTTGTATTCAAGCTTTGGACGAATGTATGCCTTATAAATTGTAGCCAGATCAGAAGGGGAGAAAAAATGCTTGCATCTTTTTTGGAAACCTAAGCATTTTGCTGCGTTTTTCGCGACTTCAAATATGTGATCATTCCACAGTAGGCGATCTGTAATACACATACCGAGAACGCAAAGCTTTTCGGTTTCTTCGATGCAAGTGCCATCCATTGAAAGTGGCAATGGTGGTATATTTCGCTTGGCCGACAGAAGACAGCATTAAACTAAATATATTTTTCGATATTTTTATTTATAGTGATAACAAAATCTACAAAGACAGATTATTTATATTTTTTTTTCTCTGTTAATTTTATGTTAATTATGTTTAAAAAAGCGCCCCTGAGTAAGACTGAAACCTCAGTCGAAATTTTGGGAAAACTAATGATTTTGTTTCATTAATTAATTATCGAGATCAAAAAGCCGAAGGAGAGAAATCTTCAATTTTTTCACATAAATTCAACTAAATTGGTCAAAAATCAAACCTTTATGTTTTGTATAATCTCTATACACGCAGATCCCTATTGTAAAACAACTTCAAGTGTGGAGTGTTATATGATGCGAATCGATATTATGAGATTATTCGAATAATTAATTATTTAATACACATAGAAGGTTCTATTTCAATCAGTCTACAACTTCGACTTCGACTTCACCTTATGATTAAGTTCACAACAATTTGTCACCTGAAAAGCAGAACTGTTAAAAAAGTCTTAACCGAAGTTTCATTCATAATTTCTTATGGAAACAAAATCATAAAGAAGGCATAATGAAACAACCTCAAAGGAAACATAAAACTCTTAATGGAATGAGTGATAACTCCTTGAATAAATCTTTTTTTAAAACACAAATTCTATTTTATTTTTTATTTTTTTCAAACAATCCATTTCGTTTATTTAAGTTTTGCGGTGAATCTCATCATGATATATATATTTATTTTTTGGAGTATGCTTTCTATAGTGACCAATATTATGCGTTTGAAGTTCCTCTCCAAATATCCTTGACAATGGCAAAGAATATCATCCCGCTAAGCTATCAGCTTAGCATAAAATTACCCATTCCTTTAAAAAAAAAAGAGTGAATAAGTATTCCTGCCTATATATTTAGGTGAAATTTAGACATCAAAGCAAATAGTTTAACAAGAATGTTGGATAAACTTGAATATATATTTTTTAAATGAGAACGAGAAAAGAAGATCATTTGGTTTTGAGTGGGCATTTAGGAAATTGCCAAAAGATTTCTTTAAATTGCCCACATAAAGGTGAATCAAAATTTAAAGGAGCTTTGGTATAATTTGTGTTTTGATAAGCTAATAAATTTGTAGTTGGATATTCCTTGACGAAATTAAAAATAGAAGAAGGAAAATTTTCAAACTTTCAAACAGTCGTTGTTTTCATTATTTTTTATCAAAAAGATTTTCAAAGAACAAATATCATAAAAATCATAAATATATAAATTTCAATAATTTTAATTTAAGGATCAAGAAATATATACATGCATAAGTCAACAGACAAAAATAAAAATGAAAAGAATCTCCAGAAAATGTTTTCTTTCATTTTATTTTCTAATTTTATTCGGGGTTTGTGGCAAACAAAAATATAAATTATATTATTTTTCTTTTCCAGAAACATACAAAATTATTGTGTAGGTGTTGATATATGAAAAGGTGGAGGTGATGGGAATGAATAATTGATATAATTTGGTTAACGTGCAGAGGGACACATGGGAATAAAACTTATTATTATATCTTCGAAAAAGGAGGAAATCTGTTCCTGTATGCCTGTCTATTGTAGATATAGCTTATGAAGGTCAACCTTTATCAAGAGACTAAAAATAATTTTTATTTGGGTAGTACACAGTACACCCTACACATGTCTTCGCATGAGTAAACGATTATGTAAGTAACCTTTCAAGAGGAGTTTTTGGCAAAAAAGTTACCAACTATTTAGGTAGTATATACTCCAAACCAGTTTATTAATGGAGGGGTGGGAAAAAAGAAACGCTGACTTCTCATGCACAAAGAGCCCACCAAGCGGGCGGTGGAGTATATTTGTTATGTTACCAGCAGTGGTGACGCTCGAAATTTCTTTGAAGTTTGAAATTTACAGTAAAACAATCTAACCAAGGTAAAAACCACAATAGAAGCGTGTCAAGATTAAAGTTGGAATTTAGTAGATAAAGGGATAATTTATTGTCTATATACTGCTAAACGACGAAGATATCCATAAATTCGTTGCAACGTATAACACATCATTAAACTTAGATTATGATAGATGTTTCCATTCATTCGGCCAACATAATGTGCCGCTTCCAAAGTTAAGTAACACAAACAAAGATGCTGGTGCAGATGTCCTAAAGGTATAAATATATTAATTAAACTATCTATAAAAATCAGCGGCAGATGATCATTAAAACTTGATTGATGAGTTTCCCAATCATGATGTGATGCCGTACGCAATATCGAAAGACCCCAATTGAATTGGGACCCTCAAAAAAAAAAAAAAAATTACGTACGGCAAAAAATATTAGTGTCCCAAAGCATGTAAACATTTTTTGTCATATGTAAAAATATATTAAAAATTCAACTTCTTTTGCTCACGGGCAAAGGCAAATTTTTTTTGCAGCTAACGTTGCCAGCGATTAGCATATGAATTTCCTGTTTTATTAAGAGCGTAAACGGTTTTATGGGACAAATCTTCTTTCGTACCCGCACAGAAGCAAGAATCCTAAAAGATCTTGAAATACACAAATCTGTTGGCCCGCAGATGTTACATCATCTTTTATTTTGAAGAGCTGTTCTTCTTTGCTGGCAAAACCACGACGTAAGCCCTTCTTTCTTCAATATTCTTCTTGACGCTGAAACGCTGATCAATATTGACAGCAGGAGAAATATCTTGAAGAGCGAAAGCTTCTTAATGACCGCACAGTACGGCTTTCGTAGCAATAGGTCCACTGGTGATCTGATGGCACTCACCAAAAAGTGTAACCAATCATTGCACCAATTTGGTGAAACCAAAGTTATTGCATTTGGCATCGACCAAACTCTACTTCAATGGATTAGAACTTACCTTTTATGGGTCGTTCAATTCAAGTTGTTTTGAACGGTTTTAAATCTAATTTACAAAAAATAAATACTGGTGTGACCCAAGGCTTCGTTTTTTCTCCGGCTCTCTTTTTAATATTCATCAATGACCTCTTATCTGAAACGTACAATGCATTAAATTATTTCGCTGACGACAACACACTCAGTTTTTTTTTATATTTGTTCCCAGATTTACATCCTGGCTCTTCGGATGTGGAACTGGAAGGGCATCATATGTTAAGCTCATAAAATTCCGAGCTTGACAGCACTATAGAATGGGGGGGGGGGTAAATTAATGCATCCAAAGCGCAATGCTGTCTTCTGTCTGCGAAATGATCCACTTTGGCTCTTGCTTCTAAGAAACTGAAAAGCTCTGCGTTTTCGATTATGGAGGCAGATCCATTACTCAAACATTTGTTTCCTTAGAACACCGCCGAAATGTTTCTTTTCTAAAATTATTTTATCGCTTCTTTTATTATAATTGTTTAATTGAAATAGCCAGTTGCATTTTTCCCCTTAAAATATTCTGCCGTAATACCCGCCTTGCTTATGAAACAAAATCCCGTCCATATCCATAACCCCTTGAGTGACCGCTAATTAATAAAAAAAAGAAATCACATCGCGTCAATATTTTACATAATTTCGTTTTGGAATTTAAAACATACATAGGTATAGGTATATGTTAGTATAAAACCAATGAAGAAGAAATACAGGAAGAGCTGCTATGCGAGAAGAATGCGGCACTTTGATTTTAGTGTGAGTTTTTTTTTATAGGTATATGCATTCGACATCAGCGGTGCGTGGTAACTCGCCTCCTCCTGCTGCTCACGCCATGCCAAATTACATTTAGGATGCGATGAATAAATGTATATGCATATATTTTGGTGCCTCACGCATGTACACTATACGTGTGCACAACACCCGTTCCTTTATTTTTTCTTCTTCATTGTATAAAATCATAGCATAGTTCTGATTGGTGAATCATTTTAAAGAAATAAACGTTATGTTACTGATGAAACCGAAAATGTTTATAGTTTCTCTTTCCTTCAATTTTTGAAAAACATGTGATATGTATGCTAATGTCAACACTAGATGATTTATGCTATCATTTATAGGGTGTGAGCAAGAGTGCGTGCAAGGACTAAATCCTATGTAGATATCTATAATGTTCCCATGGGTAAATTAGAAACTGAACACGTTTTTAACATTTGTATGGTGTTTATTGATAAATTAATATAAATCTAATGTTAAATGAAGAATTTTATATGAATTTAACATGCAACTTTGAACTATTAAAATATAAATGACTAGAACGCACGAACTTGCTCCAAAATAATAGTAAGGTAGATATTTCGACCCCAGTAGCTATACAGAGTAGAAACTATAAAATTAAACAAAATCTATGCCCAAACTTGTTCTTGTACGAATTTTCGTATGAGCTTAACAAAAGTTGAATGAGTTGAAAAATCTTCGCAAAAATCTTCGCAATATTATCAAACAAAATTTTTAGTGTCTCACGATAGTTATTTGGCAAATTTTATTTTCGCTGAATAGAACGGAAGATATTTAAGAACGTAATATGTTTAAGAACAAAACGTGGTGAGCGTATTGTATCAAACAATCGAATCGAACTTGTAAGCAAACCTGGTGTAGGCAATTATACGTTCTGGAGTTGATGCTAATTTATTTTCAATGTGCCTTACTTATAATCAAATTTAGTAACAGCTTAAATAAAATCTCTACACTATAGACAAAATTTGCACCGAAATGTTTGTTAAGTGTGGAGATTTTTTTTTAAGCTGTAACTTAATTTGATTATTAGATTAGTAGGGCCCAATGGCAGAACCATTTTGACTGTTTTGCTTCCTTATACTCTTTAAGGTAGATGATACAAAATTTCGCGCGAAATCTATAACAATTCAAAGTAAATATAATTCTATTTCATTCAATCCCATAACCCTGTAACAGCTTATGGACGCTCTCTCTCTAACACTGTGAACAACCACAATTGACATTTCATAATAAATGTTGTTGCCGTTGTGTGTTGTTGTTATTGGTTTTAATAAAAATAATAAATAAAAACAAAGGTTATTTTAAATAACCTAATAAAAAAAATAAATAAATAATAATGCGAAACATACACTGCACTGCAAGTAATAATGATAGACGCAGGCATATTTGAGAAGTAAACACTTATGTTACTACCGTTATATGCAAGTTATACAAAAACAGGAGTATGGAGATCAATAAAGTAGTGCATTGCATTCAAAACTAAATAGAGAACTTGTCTATTTTTTAAAAACCTGGGTTAATAGAATTTTGAAGGCTGGCTTTAAATAAAGTCAAAAATAAATTAATTAAAATGAGCGACGCTAACGATTTAACTTCCTAACAACCACTGCCAGAAAAAGAAGTCAATGACAATCTTGTAGCTTACACAATTTCCTACAAAAAATGTCTTAATAGTTTTTTTTCCCAAAAAAACCATTTAACTGTTTTTATGAAAAACTCTCTTCCACTATCTGGTGCTGCTCTTCCTCTCCTATCGCGGTGCCATGACATTTAGCCAAGCGTCATATGGCCATATTTACAAATTTGGCCATTTGACAATTTCACAATGCGTCATATGGCCATATTTGTAAATTTGGCCATTTGTCGCTTTGCCGAAGTGTCATATGAACTTTTTTTTTGTGACTTTTAGCCATACTCTTTAAGATGGTCAAAAGGCAAACAGTGAAGGGTTATTAAGGGCATGTTGCCCCCTGCAACCACACTGATGCTGGGGCTCACTGTAAGATTTGGTCTAGGTGCAAGGCTGGGTACGATAAGAAACGAAGAGCGTAGCTGAAAATTTTTTTCACGAATGGAGGATTAATTTGGGGTGTGAAAATTAAAAATTCGCGCGAATTTTTAATTTTCACACTCCAACCTTGCACAATAGAAAAATTCGTGCGAGTTTTTAATTTTCACACCAAATTGATTCTCTGTTCGTCAAATTTTTGTTCACCTACGCTTTTCATTTCTCACCGTACCCCGTAAATGCGATCGAATTTAAAATTTTCACACCCCAAATTAATTTTCTATTCATCAATATTTTTTTTCAGCTATACGCTTTTCGTTTCTTACCGTTACCAGAACTACATCCGCCACCACTTTCCCCTGGAATATTAAGACATTAACCATTTTTTGGATGAGCGCTATTTCATAAACTGCATTTGAAAGTGACATTATGCCAAAATGGCCAAATGACACTTTCGTAAAGCGGCAAATGGCCATGTGTACAAATATGGACATATGACGCTTGGCCAAATGTCATGGCACCTCCTATCACTACCAAACCTAGCAGAATTAATTGCTGGGTCTATCTGAAGACTGCCCGCAATTTTCATCAAAGTCGGTCCAGACGTTTTGGAATCCATAGCGGAAATCCATTCACACTTCGATTGCTATATACAGGGTGATTCACATAAGGTAACAAAAATTATAAATCGCGCAAGGAAAAATTATAAACAAAAGTCTGCGAGATAACCAATTTTCTAACTCCTCCAAAATCACTGCATATTCAAATTTTAATTAAAAAATAAAGCTTTTTGTAGATACCTAATTGTAGTTTAATTTTGTATTTGGTTCAAATTCAAATAAAAACATTTGTAGATTATTGACGTTAAATCATGGTAGCTATAAAGTCTAGACTTTGAAATCAACTTTTTTTTTACATCAAATTCCAATTATTCTTGTTTATTTAATGGGATTTAAATATAAGATGAAAACAAAATGCAGAACACAATGGGATCACGAAACCAATTGACAAAGCAATTAATTCCTATCCACCATTACAACTGTCATGCCAACTTAATTATATACCGATTAAGCCGTACAAATGCTTTTCAGAATGTGGGATTGACTTTTTCAGTCAAAGACATTTTTTTTATGTAGCTTGTAATATTTCATATTTAAAATAAATTCGAATGATAATATCGATTTCTGTATAAACTTGTATTTATTCTTTATTTGAATTTTTAATACAATTAGGTATTATTTTGTTTAAAATCGATTTATTGTTGTAATATCGTAGGACCATAATAAGATGTTCCAGAATTTGTATGAAATAAGCACCTTTACACTCCGACCGATGTTCTGAAACTGAAACTTGTCTGGCAATAAAATTCTTTCAATTTTTTACAGCCGAACGGTGTTCTTGGTTGGTGGCAATCGAAAAGGGAATTTTTTGATGCGCATGGTCCAAAGCTAAAATGAGAAATTTGTTTTGAGTAAATAAGAGACCGGTCGTTAAAAATTTCTATAGGAGTAGGTCATGGATAGTTCTGGGATTTGGAAATATCATGCGAATTTTCGAACTAAATTCGAAGAGTGATGGAAATTGTTCCCTGTTTAATAAAAGAAGAGAGAAAATGGGAAAGGAATGGGAAATAGGATAGGTATTAAATAAAAAGGTTTGGAGCTCGGGATGAGTAACAAGAGAATTAAAGATACCTTTTTTATTTTTTTGAAATGAAAATTTGAATATTAAATTAGATCAAATATTATGAATAAGTTTCCATTTATAAAAAATGAGTTTGTTTCAAAATAAAATAAATATCTTCTTATTCCAGTCTCTGTATTCAAAATTCTGACCGGAAATAGAAAAAAAATTCAACACTATTCTTTTAATATTTGTTGGGGGATGTAGTAGAGGTTCGTCAAACTAACACTATATTAAAAAAGAAAAAGTAGGTTTCCAGAAATTAACACAAAGATGTTAATTTTCCCATCCCGACGATATTCAATCAAGTAACACAAAAATACACACAAATCTCATAATAATTCCTTTTCCTATTGCGAAACGCAACTCCTATGCCTTTCGTCAAAGTTTGAACGGTGAACTTCACTCGTTCTCAGCAACGCCCCCATTCGCACCACCTTAGTCCAGTCACCTTAGTATTAAAAAGGAGCCAAACCTGACACAAATTAATTACAAGTTGAAACCACTTTTAAAAATTTTCTTTTGGTGACTAAAAATAGCTTAAAAAATCAACTTTTAAATAAAAAATAAAAAAAAAATTTGATAAAATTCATATTTTTCGTAATTTGTTAATAATTTTTTACGCTTACAAAAAAAAAAGTGGTAGACCTATTTTTACTCCACCAAAGAAGTGGTTTCAACTTGTAATTCATTTGTGACAGGTTGAATTCTAAGATGACTGGACTATTTTTTTATTGGACGCATAAATAATTTGCTCGATAAAATTGAGAAGCGAATAAAATTCTGTGAATTTTTCAATGTGTGTTCTTCATGTAGGTAAGCTTGAGACAAGAAAAAAATCGTATCGGAAGGGGGGTTATATCTGCCCCCGTTTAGACAGAAGGGGCAATTTTGGAAAAAAAAATTACTTAAAACAGGAAAAAAGATATTTAAAAACAACGCTACACTCCCAAAATGCCACGCTATACTTTTTTGAATATTCAGAAATCTATTCTTTTATGTTCTTATGAAATGAAGTGGTTTTGAAAAATTGTTTTTGAAAAACTAATTTTCAAATTCAAAATTTTGAAATTTTTTTTTTTTTTAATTTCAAAGTAATTTTTATTAAATTTTATGTACTTAAGTATAATTTTTCATTTCAAAATATATTTCATTTCAAAAGATATCTTTTAGTGTAAATTCGTTTTGTTTAACGATCTCAAACATAAGCCAAACGGTAGCTAAAGTGCGTCTCTGCAAATTGTCTTCTAAAGTATAGTTTGGCATCGTAATATGTTGAATATTAAACATTAAAATTGAAAATAAATTCTTGAGATTCGAACCCACGCATATCAGATTTGCTCAGTCTTCGAAGTCGTATGCACTACGCATTCCACCGCTTATGACCACTGAAGTGACAGGTCGAGATGTTATGTGTGTTTATCAAACGCATTTGGATCATCAGTACGGGATTGAGGTTGGAAAATCCGTAACAGACAAGACTATTAAGTTATTGTTATTGTTTTTTGTACTATTCATACTAGTTGTTTTGGCTGACCATTCTTTGTTCCATCAATTTGATTTTTTTAAAACAACAACAACCAAAAGGTGTTACCACCAATTGCTTACGAATTTTTTTTTTTTCTTTTTTTTATTTTTGGCTGTAGATGGGTGAATATTTCAAAACATTAATATTTTGGACAAAAAATGGAAATTTCGTAAAATAAACTAATTTCGTTTTATTATGGTAGGATGGTAGGTTTTGGTTCATGTTGGACTAGGAAAAGTTTTTTAGCAATGAGTCGCCATTTTATTATTTTGTATAAGCTTTAATTTTTATGGAAAATAACACTTCTGCCACAGAAATGACAAAAAAATCCGCCATTTGATTAACACAAAATATATCATCATTAAAAAAAAAAACTTGAACATGATTTTTGAACGTAGATATACGAAAATAAAAATATTTATAAAAAATTATACAAGAGTTTAAGATTAGGTTCAAATTAATTTGTTTTTCTTGTAACCCACGTCCGGAATTTTTTGAAAACAAATTCGTCATTTGAGCTTGAAGAACGATCAACATGGGTAAATGCAATTATTCCAAGGTCGTGATACCCAAAATATTTCTTGATTTTGCCATGCAAGTAAAGATGACCATGATAATGACCGCTTTGAAAATGAGGCGTGGGTGTTTTACGAGAATAAAATCAAATTTAAATTTAAATGTTTAATTTTAAATTAAAAGAAGTTTATTATATAGATGCAATTAAAATACATTAATTGACAAAAAAAAAATGATATCAATGAACGAAGACTGTAATTATCTATTCAACTATTATATTTCTGATTGCTTTTGTGTAGTTCCAGAGTGAATATTCAAAAAAATAAACAACAAATACCGTTATTTATACGGAAAAAGAATATTAATATATTGAAATATTCACCCAGATATACTAGCTATTTCAAGGGATACCAAGATTTATCATCAATCTCCATATTAGTGGTGATGAGCTTATAAATCCAATTTTTTATAAAAAACTTAATAATTCTTTAATATTCATTAATTTAATTAAAAACAGTCAAGTGAGTACTAAAAAAATGGTTCCACTGAAAGGGGTTGTTGATGAATTTATGCAGTGTTTGTGTGTAGTTACATTCCACAAAAGCGATTTAAAGAGAGTGAGCAGTCATTCTATCAGAGATTTTAATGTGTTGCATTAAAAATATAATGCGAAGGTTTGCTGTTCTTAAAGTTATACAACTTCATTAAGAAAATGTATGTGCTTTATGCATTATGCCGTTTATAATACGAATTAAAGTACTTTTAACTAAGTTTCACATTAAATTGCTATTATTTTCGATTAAAATCGAATTTTGGATATAAAAATTGTACTTAAATACATTTATTTATTTAAATTTATTTTATTTTTTTTTTTTTTAATTTTAAGTTTGAAAATTTATTTTTCAAAAACTTTTTACAAAAACAATTTTTTTTAAAAAGAATAAAAAAATAGATTTCTGACTTTTCAAAAAGATATAGGCTGGCATTGTAGGTAGTACCGTAATTTTTTTGTCTATTTTAAGTCAATTTTTTAGAAAACAGACGTTTCTGCCTAAACGGGGGGAGATAGACCCCCCCTCCGATACAATTTTTTTCTTGTCTAAACACAACCTATTCGCTTCATCTCATTGGTACACCTTATGTTGATCACCCTGTATGTAGGTATACGTAAAGGAACATTTTGATCATTATTGTTTTATTTTAAATTTCTTTCCATTGCTCGATGTTCAACTTAACACTATATAAAAACAAGCAGTTGCTCGATCGTGAATCGTTTGTGAAACTGGTGCAGTTGCAGTTGATTGTATCTATTTCAGTACAAAAAGTCAGTTAAATTGACAATGTTTGTTTTTCTATTATTTATTTAAAAATAATTTTTAGTAAAAAGATACGAACTGAAAATATTTCCATTTTTTTCCCTTCCTTTTAAATTGCCAATAATACTACATTCATTTTGAAAAAAAATCACTTTAAGGTAAAGTGAACGGATGTTTTTAACATTTCGAAGTGTTTTCGAATCGAAAGGTTACAAAAGCCATATTTTACTATCTCTTTTGATCTTGTTTTGTTGTTGGATGCATGGTATTTTGCGATCCAAATCCATAATCTGGATCAGATGAGAGGGAATTCAGATCCATTTAATTTATTTGAAATTTATTGCATGGGAATAAATTTACTTTGTTAAAGTTGTTGTCAATGTCAGAAAGATGGGGAAAGAAACATTTTGTTTCCACAACAAACTTAAATTCGTTTGAGTGACCTTCGTCGAAATGAATTTCTCTTCAAAAACAAAATCAACTTTCGTTATATATATTCTTATCTCTTCTATTTTATCTTATGCCAAGAAATCAAACGAAAATATTTTGATTTCAAAATTGATTTGATATAATCTGGGAGTGCAATTTCTTTCACCCGCGTGTTTGTTTTGAAAAATATTCTCCCCTAACCTAAGCCATCTAAGAACACATGCTATATGTTTTTCATTTTCTTCAACTCAAAATCACCCATGTGTTATTTTGATAAAAAAAAAAACAATAATAATAGGAGAATGAAAATAACATTTTGTGTGACAAACAAAAATACTGAATTGGCAAGATATAATTTTAAATTACATTTGATCATTCTTATGTTATTGAAAATTGAATACAATTTACAGCTTTGCGACATGATATCACGAACTAGAAACATTAGTGAAAAGGATTTAACTTTGTAGTAAGTAGGTATACCTATGTGTTTGTTTTTCACCATGTTATGACTAGGTATTCTTTTAATACAGATGCCGGTTCTTAGTCATTCATTATTTCATTAAAAAACTAAAAAAAAAACTTCAAAGGAGGTTAGAGAAATACTCTCATTCAAAAATCTCACTCAGAAAGATTTTTCTATAAAAATGCAAAAGTTGTGCAAGAATGAAAAAGTCCTTCAAAAGTGTTCCTGATGTGCTTTAAATCACAGGTTATATCCTTCTATCTCTTTGAATAAGATCTTTTCTAAACATAGGGAAAACTCGTTGAAAGCGATTCCATGTACAAAAAACTCTGACAACGTCATCCGCCAGGGAATACACGACTAAAGCAGAAATAAAAGCAGATATATAGGTATACGTGGTGTACATACTCATCAGATTGAATCACTGCTTCAAGTTGATTAACCTAACATGAAAAAAAATTCGTATTGAAACGAAGTTTCTATGCATATGTTCCGAAATCCGGAGTGTTAATTCATTACATAAAAAGTGTTACTTTCAATGATGAAAGTAGAAATTATATTTTTCAACAAGAGAAAATTCAAATCAATCAATGGTAGACATAGAATTTGTATAATTTTAAATCATACGTTATGCTTGTGAGATCAAAATAACAGCCTTATTATTTGAATATATTTTTCAAGCTAAATAATTTTGCTAATAATTAAAAAATTATTAAAAAGCACGAGTGTTTTTGAAAAAAAAATTTTACGAATCAAAATAAATGTTTTTAAGGCTATCTTTTGTGGCAAATAGATAAGAACAAGTTGCTAGTTTTTACTCACAATCTTCATTTTTTTATAGGTACGGAGGGTTGGTCTATTTCCCCCCGTTTAGTCGGGAGGGGTAATTTTCTAAAACATTGACTTAAATCAGAATTACATAAATTACATAAAATTTTGAAAAAAATTAGTTTAAAAAAATTTTTTTTAGTTTTTTTTTCAAAATTTTGAGTTTGAAAATTAATTTTTTTAAAACTGTTCTCTTAAACAACTTAATTTAAAAATTAAATAAAAGAGTAGTTTTCTGACTTTCCAAAAAAATATAACAAGGCTTTGTATCATTCACCGTTGTTTTTAAATATTTTTTTTTCTGGTTTAAGTTAATGTTTTAGAAAATTGCCCCTCCCGCCTAAGCGGAGGGAAAAAGACCCACCCTTCTATACAACTTTTTTCTTGTCTTAACCCCACCTACACGCTCAAGCTTTTTGGTGCACCTTATACCAATCACCCTGTATACATGTTTTGTTGTGAAAAAAAAAGAAAACAAGTTTGGCTTTGAGTCTCAAGTAGATAAATTTCGCATTGCGGAAGTGTCGTAATAGTCTAAGATCCCGCAGCAGATTTTGGGTGTCCCGAAAAATATTGGTAGAAATAGAAAAACCTTGCTTTGGTGATCACAAAATTTAGGTCTGGCTGTTGGAAGTGAAACGCGAGTAGTATGCGCCCAAATTACCCGAAAAATCGATTTTTTGGATTTTGCTTTATCCCGCCCTATTTTTATTTCTAATTGAAGATCACGAATATATAAGTTCCAGAAGTTTTAAGTGTGGCAAATTTCACACCAGAAGTAGCCAAAAAATCGACTTTTTGGATTTCGCTTTGTCCAACCCAATTTTTATTGCAAATTGAAGATAATGGTGACCTGATCACGAATATATGTTTAAGACAGAAGTTTTAAGTGTGGCAAAGTGACCGTCAGAAAAATCAGCTGTGAATTTAACTTTTCCTGACAATTTAATTTTTTTTCAAAATCGTAATTAAGACGGGTATTTTGGGCGCCTATTACTAGCGTAATATGGTCTTTCGCAAGGTCTTTCTATTTCTATCAATATTTTCACTTTACACACCCAAAATCTGCTGCGGGCTTTCGGTCTATAAGGTTGAATTCTAAATTTTAGTCTTATGTCGCTTTCAGAAAGCGTCATATACCGTATATGTTCTTTTTTTAAATATACCTCAATAGCTTAACTGCTTGACACCCAGTATACGGCTTGGATATTGAGTTTTGACGTATTTCGTGCATTATTTTACAGAGTTTATCAAACCATCTCTATTGGATACCCACTTTGGCAGAAATAGTCTAAAAATTTATTGGCTACGAATACATGTCAAAAGATCTAAAAGCTGTTCATTGTTCTAAATGAAAACACTTGGCGTTATTGTAGGGCTCTTTAAAAACATTTACTATATCTCCGAACGTCTTCGAGATTGTCTGTTTTCAAATCTACAAACAAGTGGTACAGCAGTATTATAGGAAAGCAAATTACGTGAAACTACTTTCGAATCTAATTAAAGAAACTTGGTAGTGCAATATACCATAAAGTCCAGATTGATCGATGGATTTTAATGTTTGTACTTGTTAATGGGTTGTTCTCAATTACACCCTTCTATTGTCACAAAAGCGATACCAACATGTTTCTTTCGGCAAATGTCTTTAGTTAATTGTATTCTCTTACATCGTACATGCATTTTCCAACATATATCGCAAATTTGTATTTTTCCTTTTATCACGTCTCAATAAAGTTAACCAATGTATTCTTGAAAAACATTTTCTAATCAGCATTTTGTTCGTTATTTCAGTACATTTGAATGTTTGATTTTGTACCAAATGTCCTGGCCAAAACTGTCATAACTCAATGATAACAAAGTATGTAAGCCTTTTTTATATTATTATTCTACAAAAACTAACTTATCACTTTTCACTTATTTTAAATATAATTGGTAGTCATGAGGGAGTTTTTAATTTACAGTGTTCAAATTAAAATCCTTAACTGGATTTCCGCAAAATTATCATTCTGGCTTTTATGGCCCCAAAACACACCATCAATGTTACTTATAAATATTGCCTGAATCAAACATCATTCATTTAACATTGATAGTGTGTATGGATGCCCATCATTTTTCGTCTCAAACAAAATTGATACATTGACGGTCTGTATTACAGTCATCAATGTTACCTGACAATTTTCGCATTTGTGAAGTGATTATTTTAATTGAAATGTCTAATTTTTTTAATCTTTAAGAAATTTTTCGATAGAATTTCACAATATATGTAGGTATATGTATATCAAAGCAAAATGATTGTTTGTGGAAAAATATATCCACAGACCAAATAAAACAAAATTTATCTGGGGTCGAAATGTTGCTATGGTCTAAATTCTGCTTTCGAAATTCTGTTTTTCAAAATTCTAAATTTAATAAAGAACCAAAAAGGTATTTTGGGGCAGAAAGGATTTAAATTTCACATCATAAAATTATATTTTATTAAATAAAAATTTGCATTTTTATATTACATACTTTCATAGGTAATTCAATTTTGTATAAAATTTCAATTACTATAATTTATTTGAATTTTTATATTTAAATTTAGATCAATAATTATACCATTTTCCATAACTAAATAATAATTGTAAACGCCTTTAACTTAAAGTTCAATTATGATGTAATTATGCATTTTATGAATTATGAAATTGTAGTCAAGTTTATTTCAATGTTGCTATTTTAAATTTCGGCTTAGTTTCGTTTTTCGCAATTGTTATATTTGTAACGCATCAACCAGGATAGTTCTATCTTTTTAATTGAAAAGTAAATAAAGATAGGTATCCCGGTTTGACGGTCATATTTTAACTTGATCGTTCAGGGTCTGAAAATGTTCAAAAGCACACGTTTTTCTTAATATTTACCAACCTTTTATTCTTGAATTATTATTTGCAGAATCTTGGTAATCAGAGCTTATGATAACTTCCATGAGTTTAAAAGAAACAAAAATATGTTTTGTTCCTATCGATATGGTCCCAAAAAAGCTGATTTTTTTTTCTTTGCAGTCAGAATTTTGAAAGACAAAATTTTAATAGGCATAATTTTGAAAAAGCAAAACAAAGAGCAACCATACTCCTTTTTTATATGTATGAGCTTTATATTTCATATATCATGTTATATATTTTTCATAAAGTTGTCACCGCATCAGTTGCAGGCCTCTCATCCTCTTTTAAACCTAATTTAAACCTACGAAACAACTAAATTAAGTTCAGAAAATATATTGTCAATGCTAACTAATACGTGTGTAGGCTATGTTCTCACAATGATGTTTGATAGAAAAATACGTCAATAATGTTTGTCAGGTAAAATTGATGGTGTGTAGGACCCTTTATTACATCCTTTATATGACAAGCATTTAAATTTATTTCATGGCCCTAGAATTAGGTACTTAACAGGTTATCATAGCTGCTCCTGACAAATATTAAATTTAATATGATTATGATTAGGTACTATTGGAATCGTAAATTTTGTAAAATACATACATAGGTACCAACCTAATTGCTTTTGGTACTCTTGAATCTTTTTTTCACTTGTTTTCAATAAAAACCTGATTCGTCATAATGATATTATTTTGAATAGAAAGGACATAAAGATTTTGAATTGAATATAAAAGATAATGATATTTCTTATACTTTCATTGTTTGCATAAAGTGCAAAAATCGATAGAATATTGTTAAAATAATATTTATTAATCCAATTATCATAAATAATACTTCTTTTAACATGTAACCACAATTCGAAAACTTTTATCAAGATTTTTTTTTAATTCGATAAATTTATAATTTAATGCTATCAAACACGATAAAAAAAAAAGAATTTTATAGTCAACTTATAAAGCAGCAAACACAAACTGGAAGTACGAAACGAAAAATATATAAAATAAACAATGACTTCCGGTGATGAAAAAATTATAAAAGAAATTCGTGATTGGAATTTCAAATTTATAATCACTAGATATTATACGTTGCAGATTATAATGTTTTTTTTTTTTTTTTTTTCATTTATTTTCATGTGGTATTGTATTATTATGCTCTCCTCTCCCACGAGTCACGCCACCCGTGATTGACATTTTGTGTATTTTGAGGTTGGATGCTTGTGATAATTAAAAAAAAAGGAACATTTCATGGTGCACGTGGTTCAGATTCGAACAGAACATCTCGTTTAATTGAAAATTATAATTTAATATATTTTCGGGCCAAAGAACTCTTTTTATTAGACGTCTGTATCTACCTTTTACTCTCCACACAATACACGACTTTTCAACATTTATAAAGGGGAACATATTTATGTTCAATCAAAACAATCAAACGTAGGTAATAATCCGACAGCTAGCGACCAATTTTGGACATTATTTTCAAACGCCTGAATGTTTGTCCAGTTAATTCTTGATTGTCACCGTCAATAAATGACAATAACGGCTTCCGGAAATGGCCGGAAATCGAAGATATACAGCCCTCCAAGTGCAGACAAAATAACTCAAAAATGGTAGGTAAATAATTTTGCCATGAAATTTTTTTTTTCACTAAAATGTACTACCTAGTTTGAAACAATTGAAATTTAAGATGGCGAGTCTTATCTTTTAGATTCAAAATAAATGAACACTAGATTTGAATATTTAATAATTAAGTATATCTTTATTTATAACAACAGCGGAACACGTCTTTATACTAGCGAGGTAGATGAATGACTGTTTCTTCTTTCGTGTTATTCGATGAACACAGAGTGTCTCAGCGAATACATACATAATAAAATAAAGCAAAGATACTTATGCATTTAAACAAATTATAACATGGGTACAAATATATAATAAAGGGATACTTATACTTGGCAGCTCGTGTTAGTTTATGTACAATCATTTTTTTTTCGCTTACAGAAATAATAACTGTCATAACATTATAATGCCGAAAAAGAGTTACCAGATCAACTCAAAAGATTCAATAAATTTCCTTTTTAAGTGTTTTTAGAGTTTTTCTGGAAACTCTTTTCCGGCATGATAATGTTATGGCAATAATCATTGTATATAAATTTCTATAGTACAACCATGGAGCAGCGCCATCTACAGAAAGTAGTGAACCGCACATTTGGAGGTTCTTACATTTACTAAGTGTCTATTCTGTTACTCTAACAAAAGTCGTCAACAATACAAATTAATAATGTATAATGTATTTTATTGGCTCTAAATCCATATTTCCTTGACAAGAGTCGTAAACAAAACAAAAATCATATATGTTTATGACCTAAACACGTGTTATTCACAAGTTTCTTAAGATGGCCAAGCGGTGATTATTCAGCATGAAAATACTATAGAAATGTATATACAATGCAATAATAAATTATTATTTTAAACGTTTCAAACTACATTTTAGTGAAAAAAAAATCGTAAATTACATAGTATATATGCACTTTGACAGGCTGCACCTTTGGTTTCCGGCCATTTCCGGTAGGCATAATTGTTATTCATTGATAAGTGGTGCTGAAGAAATAAATTGACTAAAATTCAGGCACGCCAAAATAATGTCCCAAGTTCGGTCGCTAGCTCTCTTTCTATTGGTTTCGTGTAAAAAAGAAATTTCGAAGTTTTTATAAAATCTGACATTATGCGAATTTAGAGAAGCTCAAAAAAGTGGGTTTCGCCATCCGATGTGCGGATGTTCGGTTGTATGTTCACCGAGCTACAACCTAAACGGTTGGACGAATATTTTATTAAAATTTCGTGTTTAATATTTTTTTGTGATTTTCTAGAGGATAAAGTCGAAGTTTTGTTTTTCCATTATAGTTTTTACAAATTTTCTCAAAAACGGCTCTTAGGATTTTGATGAAACTTTGCAGTAGCTTGAATATAAAAATTTTAGCTAAAGATGCCATAACTTGAAACCGGCTGCACCGATTATATTTAAATTCGGTGTGGAATTTAAATTATCTTATTAACACAAAATGGCATTCACAGTTTTTAGCTAAAAAAATTGCGTTCAGACTGATTGATTGATATTTTTCATCTCTCTTCACAATTGAATAAATTCAAATGTGTGCAGTCTTTTGAAACGGCTTTTTTTGTGCATAACCAAAATGTGCTTAACTTTTGAAGTCATGAATTATGTTTTTAATAAATAGAGATATTATGATATAGCATGAAAATTAAACATTTTGTTCTATTGATAAATGGAGATACATAAATAGTACTTAGGTAACTTTTGGAAATGATTTCCAAAGACATTCTCTAATGCCCAGTTTCACAGTGAAGGTTTAAACTCTGTTTTCAGTTCAAACTTAAATTTTTTTTTTTATTTTTTCGGTTTCACAGTGCTCATTAAACTAAAAGTGTATGTTAAGTTTTCGTTTAAGTAACGACGTCACTTCGTTTAACGTTATAGAACACACACACATTTGTATTATATATATAATCTGGCACATGACAATTTAATAATATTATATTATCACTTTTCACTTCCATTCTTTTTCAATTTTTGAATTGGGATTTAATTTATTTATTTAATAAAACACAATTGCACTACAATTTAACATTTAATCACATTTATTCCGGATTTCTTTTGTTTTTACAATAATAATTTCACATTTAAAAACAAATTCGATCATTTAGAGCTTCCCCATCTGCGTTTAGGTTACTGGGAGGTTAATTTTTATTGTGAAACCGAACGTTTTAAACCGAAATGTTTAGTAAAACTATAGTTTAAACTCTCACTGTGAAACTAGGCATTACTCATTTTAAAATATAAATACTGTAATCCCAATTAAGAATACCTATACCCTGCAAAATTGCATCAACCAATCAGTTGAGAAAATACAGCTTAATTGTGCTAATAAATCAGTTAGGAAAATGCCTCTGCTTTCTTGAAAACACAAAATGATTTATAGGAAAAGTATTGAAATCTATACCCACATATATAATTTGCGTTATAGTTTTGACGAACAATCTTAAAACGATAATATGTATTTAAAGTATGCTTTCTTCTTATAATTAAAAAAAGACAAAATCTGACACATATTTTTAAAAAGATAGGTACGTTGTTTACTAAACATTCAGAAAATCTCTCGAAGGTTACAATTGATGTAGGTACAGAATAATACTTAAAGGTTACAGCACTATATCTACCAGGGCTAGTTGCGTTTGCTAATGTCCTTCGTACCAGAAACAACCATAACCCGTCCTTGACTATTTGAAAAAAAAAAACATATTTCCCACCACACATGTCACTGAAAACATGCAAAATCAAAACTTCAGTTTCCTTGTTACACCCCATTAGTCTATGTCTAGCGCAATCATTTAAGGCTTTAAAAGATAGCCGTTAGCCATTGTCAGGTATATGACTGAGATTTCCATAAAAATAACGCTCACTGCCATACCTATAAAACAAACCACCATCGTCGCCATCAAGATCCACCACCGACCGTCCACCACCCACTAGCTATACTGTAGTCAGTCGGCAATTTGTTTGAGTCCTTGACTCACTGAACCGAGGCAATTTTGAAAAGCATTGTTAGCTTCTATTTTTTTCATATCCTTTATTCATTGTCTAGTTTGCCCTGGGAAGGACATTTTGTGTAACCCAAATTTCAGCTCGTCTGTCTTTCCTTCCGGCTTGATGCTGATATTTTTAGTTGCTTTCTGTTTTTTTTTTTCTGTTTAACCAAAAACTGTGTGACATTTGGCTCGCATTGCACTACATTGCATCTGCAATTTTTTTTTTTTTTTTATTATTATTTGAGGTTTATTTGTTCCTTTAAAATCTATGGCAGTCCTGAACGAAGCCCAAGGACATTTGGATTAGAAATGTGTTCACTTATTGGGATCATGTGTTAGAAGTTTTCTATTGGGAATGACAACAGGCGTCTTCTCGTTTCTCTGTAACTTTAAAGAAGATTTTTTTTACTTTAAAGGCAATTTATTGATTCGTAAAAAGTAGGTAGGCGCCTATTTACTGGAAAGCTGTAAATCAATAACACATTTTTTTTAGCCATTGTTGGATTTTTTAAGATGTGTGTGATATTTGAAATACAGAGAAACGTCAAATGTATAAGAAACCTAATATTTGTTGCTTCAATCTCAATTGATTGCTAAGGATTCAAAAGTCAAAAAAGATAACAGCATGGCGTAGCAACGATATAAGTGAGTAGATACACGTACCTATTTAAGAATTTTTTTTAATCTTTATAGAAGCTAATGTTATCCGGAGGCAACAGACGGTACAGAATTCATCATTTCAATTTGAAGAGGGGATTCAGTATTTTAGTAGCAAGGATTTCACAATTTTTTCGGTATTTTCAAAAACGGGATTCTAAAAAGCGAGATTCCGATAACGCAAACGCAATGCAACAAAGAAGTAAATACAATATAATATAAAGTCGCAAGAACTTGCTCTTGTAGCAAGTTTCCACAAAAATTAAATTAAATTTAAAAAAAATAAATTTAATAACTTTTTTTTTAATACCTATAAATACGAACAAAACCATATGTTTTTTGTTTGTTTTTAAAAGTGCTAAAACTACTTTTTGTAAAGATTCAAGCGAAAATCAATTTTTTTGCCTATATACGTATGAGTAAGTTTAACTGAAAAATAATTATAAAATCGTTAGAGCGGTTTAAAAAAAAATCGATGTTTACTCAATAATTTTTATAAAAAAGTGTTTCTACAAATTTAAAGTACGTTTTCCAATAATCGAAATCTACAAAAATTAATTAAAAAAATACATTAAATTTAAATTAAGCACATTTTCAAAATATTGGTGCTGAAACTTGATAAGTTCATTTAGATTCTTCTTAAAAAAATTATTGCATTAAAATCGATTAACCCGTTCACGAGATAGCTGAAGAAAAAAATAACGGTTCTATGAAAGGTACCGTTATTTGCATGACAACATTGTTTTTACACTGTAACTAAAGACAATCAGACAAAAACCATCTCGTATTAAAAAATCTCGTATTAACTTTTTTTCGAGATATACCTACCTAGGTAAATACCAATAGTCTTTCGAGATTTCTGTTCATTCCAAATTTTTGTGCATTCGAGATTTTTGCATTCGAGATTAAAAATTTGTTTTTTCGAGATTTTTGCCATTCGAAATAACGCCAAGAAAAAACTTCAAATTTTTTGTTTCTAAGGAATGGTATACAAACACTACATATACCAAGTTTGAAGCAAATCATCAGTTTCATTCGTTTATAGCTTTAGGCTGTAGGTGCTGATACAAACAGACTGACAGACTGACATTTATACAGACAGACAGAATTTTCTAACACACTTTTTTCAACTTCGCTATAATCCTAAGGTCATGTTCAATTGTTATCTCACACTCAGAAAAAAAATTTCAGCTCCATAAGTAATATACTGTTTGTCATAAACAATAAAGGCCCAAGCGTTAAAATAGTTTGTAGCAAATATAAAAATTCTAAGCAAAAACGATAATTGTTTGTTCAAAAACGATAATAGTTTTTGCTTAGAAGCTTTATATTTGCTTCTAACTATTTTAACGCTTGCTCCTTTATTGTTTATGACAAACAGTATATGTATTACTTATGGAGCAGAATATTTTTTCTGAGTGCAGCATTTTTTTTCTGCACAAATGCATAACTTCCCATATAGTATATATACTCGCAAGTAAAAAGGAGTTTAAGTTAACGGCGTACACATTGAATTAGGTTTTGGATAATGGGATGCATGCTGACTACATCCCCCCCCCCCCCGCAACCACCATTTAGGTATATTTGTTGCAGCTTTGACTTGGAATACTCCGAAATGAACAATTAAGGCATTTAAAATACTACCGGGTAGGTACAGCTTCTCCTTCTTTTTTATATTTTTTTTTGTATTCTAGGTGTCTATAGTTACCCTAACAGCAATTTCGTGCGACCCAGTCAAGCATTCTATTTTAATCAAATACGAAAAACAAATTCCTACATTAACACCCCTCTTTTTTTTATTCTTAGAATTTCTTCAATGACGGTGATTGTTGTAGACAGCAAAAAAAAAATCCTTATTTTTTTAAAGTGCAAATGGACAGTCAAGGCTCCTTTAGATGTTGATGGTTTGTTAAAGTCAAAAGTTGATTTTACCATTTTTATTCTTTATTATAGAAATTAAAATGAAAAGGAATGGAAAGAAATTTCATCGAAAAGAAGTAAAAACAAAGTTCCTCAAAGGATGGATCAAAATAAATTACAAAAAGGAGGGTACCTTAAAACATTTACTCCTGATGATAATGAATATCCATTGTTGTTTCTGATGGATGACAATTTTTTCGAAAGAAAAAAGTACTTAATACTTTTTGCAAAAAATCAAGTGTCACTTTCTTATTTTGTTTGTTTATTTTTTCATTTAATTATTTTTTTTTTCTCGTTCAAGTCGGGAGTTTAGTTTTAATTACATGTTGTTTAATCATTCTCATGCGACCATTTAGGTATTTTTTTTTTTTGCAATAGATGCATTTTTACTTGCTTCTTTTGCATTTTTATTAACTTCAAGTATTGGTTTTGTGTAAAAAAAAAATGTCGAGGTTTTAATCAAATCTGGCTTTACGATGATATAGAGAAGCCGAAAAAAATAGGTTTTCTCATGCCATCCAGCGCTCGTCCGTCGCGTTGGCCTCTGTCTGTGCATATTGTCTGTTCGATTTGACTTATTTTCTTCAAACTTCGTTTATAGCACTTTTTGGCGATTCCCTAAAGGACAAATTCGAATTTTCATTTTAGCGTGGCTATAAAAGTTGTAGTTTTTGGCAATTTTCTTATTTTTGTTTTTTGTGAAAGTAAGTAGGTATAGGTAGGTTTGAGCCGAAATACCTATAATAGTTAGGTATCTACCTACTAATAAAATAAAACATGAAAAAAAAACTTACCGTATCTAATAATAATTGAACATACCTATTAGGTATTTATATCAGAATGTAAGATTGTAATCGATGCGAAGAAAAGATTGTAAATACAAGAAACTCAAATTAATTAAAAAAATCTTTTTCTTATTTGACACATCATGCGAAACTGAATTATTAAAGGTTAGTTACACAACACACTCGAATTAATTTTTAAGGACAAGATAAGCTCACCTTCCTATGTCGTTAATTAAAGATTTGTGATAGGTAGAGACATAGGTAATGATATGGGCTTATTTTAATAACACATTTTTACACTTCATTAACAAAAATTGACAGTAAACACTATTAAACGACTACGACTGAAAATTTACTCTAATTGGTAAATAAATGAATGCGAAATTCACTCAATTGCATTGTTTTAAAAACTATTGTGAATACGCCGAATTCACTTTTATTTCTTCATTCTCCGCCACTTGGGCCGTGGAGGAGATGGAGGCAAACCAAATGACAACATACGATAAGAGGAGACAAATTATTTTTTCTCTCGAACACAAACAATAACAAAACACACCACCATCATTCTTATATTATATTATATCACGACGACGACGAGTGACGACACAACAAGGCCAAGCCAAAGACAACCGACAATGACGAAACAAAGATCGGCATGATGCATGAGCATGATGGTTAACAAAGACGGCGACCATTTTAAAATTTGTAAACACTAATTCGCGAAAGAAAATCTGTTTTATCGCTTGTTTTTTACTGAAAAACTTGGAAAAAATTGGCTCTATTCTTAAAATATAATTTAATTAATATTTGTTACACAATTATTTCATTAATTTCACTACAAAAACTTAATATTTGCAACCGACGCAACCGGATTCCGGAACACAACAACTGAACAAAAACGAAAGTCGAAATGGAATGAAAACTGAAAATAGTGAAATGCAATGCACACAGCCACAGGCTATTTCAAGTGTGCAATGAACCGGAACAGAAGAAGAATTACCCCCAGTTTCACTGTCAATATTTAAACTCTACTTTTAGTTTAAACTGAAGTTCAACAATTTATTCGGTTTCACAGTTTGGATTAAACCTTTAACTACGTTCAATTTTTAGTTTAAGTTAACCAAAACTATTCTGCCGTTTAAACTACAGTTCAGCTTCTGCAACCACTCCCCAGGTGACATTTCAATTAAAGAAAATTTATTTACAACATTGCAAAACATGACTTCTTTTAAGAAATTTTTTTTTTACTAAAAAAATTTCGTTTTTAAAATGTATTTTATTTGTGAAAAAGATTTTAAAGGTGAGCGAGGAGAAAAACCTTATACTTATTGTGAATATGAGAAGAGTAGATATAAAAAACGAAACAAAAGAAATCTCACACGTTTGTCAACGGCATGGAAAATGTACCTTACGAAGTGTATCGAACGTTAAAAAAAAAGAGTATCAAATTATACTTTTTCATTTTTCCAAAACAGTTTTTTTCGTTCTTAATTTTGAACATTTTGAACAAATCATTGTTTATGTGAAAACTATAACGACAGTTGTTGTTAGATATTCTTAACTAAATTTTGAGTTAAATCAATGCTGAGGAAGTCTCAATTTGTAGACGATTTGTACATTAAGGCCAAGTTTTTCAGTTCGAGATTATTTTAGGGTTAGATAAACTCTGAGTTAATTGTCATAAAAACTGGATTTTCAGTTAGTTTTGATGTCCGGAGTTAACTCAAAATTAATCTAGCTAATTTGGTGTGTTAATTCTGATTGAATTCGGGATCTCAAACTGACATAAAACCGTGTTTCCATCAGCGTTGACTCGAGAACAATCTAACAATGCAATAATCTCGCACTGAAAAACAGGGCCTTAGTCTTACATTTGCTGCCGTAAAAGCTGAATAGATAAGATAAAAAATTATAAAACAAAAACAAACACCAGATTTTCGTTTTGATTTGCAATAACACAACTTTAGACACAGTCACAAAATCATGAACACAATCAATGAAAGACAAAGCAAAACAAGAAGCACGATAGAAACAGATGACAATAAAGAAAATCTTGTTCAGTTCAATTAATGGTCGAACAAATTGTGTTATTTGGAATTATCAATGGCTGAGGAAAATTGTACTGAATTTCATGAAAGTGTACTTGCGTACTTGAGCACATTCAATTGTATCGAAAAAAAGTACAATTGTATCGACTTTTCCTACCGTGTTGTCAACAACAAAAAATATTTGTTGTTTGTTTCGCGTGTTTTTTACCTCAAAGGGAAGAAAAGGAAAGATAGTTGAATACAAAAAATGTTGCCAGCTTATTTTAATTAAATCTTGTTAACTGAATTGAAAAAAAGATTTCATTGCGGAACCGGACGTGTTGAACGAAAAATGTAAACTCCGTTTAACGTTCAGCTTAACTGAAGTTTAAACGTTCATTGTGAAACTGGAAGTTAGAAAATATCATTCTGGCGATTCTGCATTGCCGGAGTGTAATATTCGATGGTATTACAAAAGTCAAAAATGGGTGGTAGTATTTTGAAAAAAGAGTAGTACCTAACGAAACTGTTACTGCCGTATTTATGATCAAATCTCATATGGAATTTTACTTTAAATCAAATTTAATAGTCTAGTCAAGTCACCTTAGAATTTAACCAGTCACATTTTCACAAGTTAATTACAATTTTCTTTTAGTGGCTAAAAATAGGGTAGTAAAAGTTAACCGTTTTAGCAAGCATAAAAAGTTATTAACAAATTACGAATAAAAGTTTTTTGTTTCAATGATTTTTTTATCAGAAAATATTACGTTTCTTTTATAAAAAAAAACTTAACCAAGTGGTTAATATTACCTCAGCACATGGTTTTGGAGAGTAAAGGTGATTTGCTACATGGCCCTCATCCGGCTTATGGGTGCCCTGTATGGTTTATCGTTGCCCCATCTCAAATGGAAAAGATTCGGGTGTTTGAGAGGCAGTGTCTTAGGACCTGTCTTGGATTACACAGAACACCAGAGTCGGAGTACAAACATTTATTATGCAAACGAAATCTTATACAAGTGGGCCAATATAAACAGGATAGATAACTTTTTAATAAAGCTGATTCGGGGTGACATTGCAAGAGCGATGACCTCAGCCAATGGACTTTATTTCGGGGCTTACTATCCCATTGATGAATATAGTAAGAGCGTTCGTCTTAACGGTTTCATCCCGCCCGAGACATTCCTCTATTTGGACAGTCGGGGGCTGGTACAGGATAGATTGGCTGTTCCGTTAATCTACCACGTAGGCCGTAGAACTGTAGATCGGCGACTCCTTTACGATCGAGACGTCGGCTCTGAGAACGGAGCAGAGCGTCTGCGGTTCAGTAGAGCTAAGCTCTTTCGGGACAGAAAGGACTCGGATAAACAAGTTAAACAATTCTGGTGGTTGGGTGACCACCTTGATATTGATGGTTAGTCAAAGTTGTTGCCTTGGCCGACCTACGTATTTCTAAGGTATAACTAGGTATATTAAGGTAGATTAGTATCCATATGTATATGTCTAAATATATGCGTCTGTATGCGCGTGTGTGCATGTGCATAGGCTGATGAAAAAAAAAAAACTGTTGGTGGCTGTTCTAGTTTTAAGTTATTTTAAGTATTTTTAAGTAGCTAGTTATTTACGTATATTTTAGTTTTATTTATGTTAGGTAGTTTTTATTTAGGTAAAGGATAGTTTTAAGTTTTTAAAATAAAATGTCATAGAAAACGAGTTTTTAAAGAATTTTCTCGTAGTAATATTGAATTTTAAGTTAAGTTAGTTTTTACGCCGAAAGGCATTATATATAAATATAAAATTAAATTTGCAAAAAAAAAAACATGGTTTGGAGAAATTTTATTTTATTAAAAAAAAAAAATTTTTTTCAGATATAAATAAATTAAAAAAACTAGTAAGCAAAATTCAGATTTGTTCACCATTTTTCTTCTCTTTCCAAAAAAGCGATTGATATGAAATCAATTGATAAATCATAATAAATATTTTATGAAGCTAAAAATATAGTTCTTCCCCATCTTTTGAGCCATTAATGATAAAAATCAATCTTAGGATGACTCAGATATAAATAAATTAAAAAAAAACTTCAGAAAAATTGAAATTTGTTCACCATTTTTTCTCTTGGAATTTTAAATGCTTTTCGGTATCAGATTAAAGAAAATACTATATACGGGTGATAATATAGTTTCTTTTCTATTTGTTGAGCTTCAAATTACCAAATTCTATTAAGGGATGGCTATAAATTAAATTACTAAAAAAAAAAATACATCATATTTTCGTCTATTCACGAATAAAATCCATTTTTTTTATACTTCTATACAAAATTACTCGAAGTGTGGCGCCAATTCCTATTCGCACTAAGCGTCAGTGGAACTGCACTTCAGTGACAGTACGCGTCAAAGTTGGTTAGATTATCAACTTTGTCACGTAGTGCCGCTGAAGTGAAGTTCTACTGCATCTAGGTGCGGTTTACATCATACGAGTTCATACAAAGAATGTGTTGCCGTGCTGTGCAGTGTAGTTCCGCTGAAGTTAACTGTCGCCTGGTGCGGTCTTACTTTTATTCAAAACATATCGTACCTATTAGTTTAGTTTAAAAAAAAAATCAAATCAATTTTTTTAAAATAGATTGATTTTTTTATTGATTTAATAGTCAAACTGAATAATAAAAAAAAAAATTAAAAAAATCGATCTAACCGCTGGGATTGCACTTCATATTTCAAATTGGAAATTCGAATATTCAATAACAAATTGAGTCATTAATTTATCATGCTTGGGAAACCTTTACTTTCAATAATAATTCTGAATAAAAAAACATGGCAGACACATAACATTTCTGGATCATTTTATCATAAAATCATTCCTCCATCCTCCAACAAAGTTTATACCCATGTCAATGATGGTGCAGTCGGAGTAAGACTTCTCTCTGAATGGAACTCGAACGAATATTGAAAAGTTTAACAATTGCACCTCTACCAACCATTTGAGTTTAAGGAGTTTTAATGTGCAAGTAAAAGTTTTATTATTGCTATTGTTTTCGGGGGATTTGGTACTTTGGTTTGTTACTGGAAAAAACAATTTTGCAGGTACAGGTAGGAAGAACAAAATAACTAACCACATCATGGCGGATTGTTATTCCTAGTATTCCCTACAGTTTCTTTTTGTTGAAATTAAAATAACAGACGATAGTATGAGCAAGAGAAAATTTAACCATGAATATTGAAATGTTTTAATTTCTGTTGCAGTTGCAGGTCGTAAGTAAGTACTATTCTTATAGTTTGAATTTGCCATTTCGCTCAAATCGATGTAGTTTTTGCCAATTACAAGGCATTTGGTATTGCAAAATGTTCATGTAGTACATATTGAAACTAAAACTTTTAACTGAAGTAGAAAATGTATACGTAGGTACGCCAGTTACAGTTTATTTATTTTATTTCTAATTTTTAGAGCAAATGAGGTTTGCTTTTCCATTTTGTATAAGTTTATGCACATTATAACCTCAGATACTGGATCAAATCCTGAGTTTAAATCGTTTGGTAAAAGATTTCTTTGTATTTTGACTTTGTTACACAGTAAAAAAGTTTACAAAAAATAGATTTTCATAAAAATAAGATTAACAAAACAAAAATAAAAACTGATACTTTTGAAAATAACTTTTTATTGAACTGTGATAAAGCTGATTGTATAATTGGAACCCGACGATAATCTTATTTATATTCTTTAAAAGTATACAGAACAACAATTAACTAGTTATTTGAACATTGGAATTAGTTTTTTACGCGACCCTTTTAATGAATGCCAATTTTATTTGCCAGATCCAAAAATCATTCAACCCTATTCGGTAACGCTAATCCCACCAAAACAACACCTGTGACCTGTGTCATAACATATGAGATATGAGTTATGACTTAAAAATAAAAACGTGAGAAACACAACACGGGCTCTTGTAATATTATATTTGTTATCACACAATACAAAAACCAACATCCATCAACATTCAATAAAATATGAAGCTTTGTTCCTTGAAAAAATAGTCACATCCAGATCAGATCAGATGCAAGCAGCGCTGACCATAAAACAAACAGTTGTGAGATGCCAGATTCAGTTGGTGCTGCTAACTGTGCTCCATCTTGCACATCATAAAAAGTAAGTCCTGAAAATGCTCTTAAATGATCAATTCTGATTTATAAAATTTGTATGAACAGCAAATCAAGCAAATCTATGTATAGTAAGATGAGAGTAGAAAATGTACCTATAATTGAACTGAAAATATAGCTATTTTCTACCCAGAGCCGTTTAGCGCAGCTCACTGAACGCAACTAATATCATATTTCCCATTTACCTACACCAAAAACAAGAAAATTACTAGAATTACTAATAAGTCTCTTATAAACAAACAAACCATTTACTTATATGGTCACAAACGCACATCACAATTCACATTGATAAGTTGGTGGACGGTCGAAGCTCGAAGCGAAGGTCGAATCAGGAGGTGAATAAATATAGCACTAGCACTAACTATCTAGCTCTAGCACCCACCGACCCAACCCATGAATGAAAGAATACAAGATTACGACACTTTGGCATTTTCACTTTGTTGTTGTTTCAATTGTGACGTAATTTTCACTTGTGACGCAAGCACCTTACACTCTTTTTTCCCTTGGTTGGGGTCAATTTATAACAAGATTCCACCATTTAATTGTTTTTCTATTTGTGTTTACGTCACAAGTGAAAAAAACACAAAAACAAAAAGCTGAAAAAAACCAAGTGTCGTAATCTTGTATTCTTCATTCATGGACGACCCACCCCATCACCACTTCACAAGTTCATACCACCCTATTCACCAATTATATCTCTGTCTCCCTCTCACTGTATTCAGTTTCAGAATTTCAGATGCGGCTGATGTTCACCTACACAGGCGGCATATCGCGTAAAATTAAAACGATTGAACGATTGTCGTTTCATTGTTGCTCTATCTTTTTATAAGGATATGATAGGGACGGCATCTGCAAAACGACGATTGTTCGATGGTTTTTATTTTACGCGATCTACCCCCAGGCCCCATGGGCCAGGACACAGCCACAGCCACTGGCTGGAACTGGATTGGAACTTATATAAGCACACAAACACATCACAACACATCAAAACACAAGGTGAAATGAAGATCAATCTGTTATTTTTAGTGATAAAGAGAATTCGGACCGGTTCGGTTGTATGGCGTTAATAAAGCTCGCGATCAGTTAAAATAATAACTAAACGTTATTCAGAAAAAAGTTTTTAGGTACAAAAGGTTTAAGTGTCCAATAAGTGCAATAAATTTTCAGTAATTGTATTTTTTCTTAATTATTAATTATTGTTCGCAAAAAAATTTGTTTTTTTTTTCCATTCTTGTTTGTTTGATGCCGTCGCGTCGCTTCGTTTTGTTGTCGTGTGTCGTCACGTCAGTCGTGTCGGTTGGGTTTCAGTTTGTTAGATTCCGTCCGTCGCGTCGTAATCATGTCGGTTGAGTTTGAGTTTGAATGCCGGAGAAATAAAGTAGTGTGCATCCTTTTTTTCTTATCGTTCTGTTTTGTCCTTCGTTCCTTTGAGTATGAAAAACAAAATTGCAGCTTTTCACAATACAATAGCATTATTCCATACGTCGTTATAAAAATGCAATGTTGTGTTGGAATGTAAATGCCTGGTGAATTTCACAAACACCAGTTTATTTGTGGTTAAATTTAAATAAATTGAAGCTAATTGTGTGTGAAAATAAAATCAGATACCTCATATTTTTTTATTTTTATGTCAGATCAATATCAATTATCCTTTTTTTATTTAAAATATAATACGACTGCTACACAGTTTTATTTAGACTCTTGTAAAATAATAATGTTCAATAATATTATAAGTTAAGTGATGATTTTTGAAGGTAAGTTTTTTCTAATTCATAAATTATTCAAAATATTAACAATTGTGTTGGCAAACCAAAACATTCACTTAAATAGGTATTTAAATCAAATTTATGTCTACCATTAAGCTTCAACCACAAATTAAACTCTTTATTTAAATTTCAACATTTAAAGAAAGATAATCTAGGAAAAAATATAAAAGAAAATACAGGTATGCAGGTAAATACCTAAAGGTACCTATTTAGATAACGAGTTCATAAGAGTGATTGTTTCTCGCAGTTAATTCCTGAGATTCTAAGAAAAAAATTCGTTTGCGAAACCTAAGTCCGTATTCTGGGGCTGTATTACGTAAAAGGCAAAACCATTATCGTTCAAAGACAACCCATCGTCCTCGTTTAAATACAACTACGTTAAACGATTATTATAGTTTAAAATTTAACGATAAGCACTCGTTTTTTCTTACGACTGCAATTTGGTTTTGTTTCAACTTTCCCTTTCGTTGTTGTCATAAATATTGTTCTGAGTTGTGTTTGTGCCTGCCGATCAGAGTAAAACGTGAGCAAATTAACAATCAAACAAACAAATAGAACAAAAATATATTTTAACAACAAAAAGAAACGCATTTGAACTTTTATGAAAACAAATCCCGGCATTGTAAAAAACTTGGAAATTATGGACTTTTTGGAAAAAATGTTAAGGAAAAAATTGTCTTGAAAAAAAAGGTCTTGACACTTTTTAATGTCTCAATGATGAGACATTGGTTTAGCATATTTGAAGTCAGTAGGTATAGGTAGTTGTGACACGCGCTACTTTAGTTCAGTGTTGAACTTCTTCTTCCTATATTGGAAGTTCCTATCTGGGGATTATGACATGAGTCTCTCCATATAGCCAGTCAACTAATTTTCGTGGAAAAATATTTAAAATACTAAAGTCTCCGATCGTAGGTAGGTCGCAAAGGGGTGCAAGGGGGCTTTTAATTTCCCTATTTTTAGTTTTTCGCTTATAACTCAAAAACTCTTGATCCTAAACAAAAAAGTATTAAGTAAAAAATTAAAGCTGACAAAGTTTCAAGATAGTTTTTTTTATCTTCAACAGTTTTTGAGATATACACCATCATTAAGTAATATTCCCAGACATTTTTCTCATTTTAATTCTATAGGTCTTAAAATAACGGTAAATACAATATAAGCGATGCTGATGATTCCATTTTTCTCGAAAAAAATTCGATCGATTTGATACAATTTTATATGAGTCAACGGTTAAAAGTCGACGAATTTCCTAAGTGTTAACATGAAGGCAACAAGAACAAGTTCGTGCGACCCAGTCGTGCCCTTTATTTATATTCCTATTTATTATTCATTGTGGAAATAATTTGTTCTAAAGTTCCCTTGCCAAACCACTATTCTGTAAAAAATATTTGATCATTTCACAGAACGACTCTAATTTTATACAACAAAATAGAATTTATAATACCCAGCTACAGTCATTAAATAATAAATATTATAATAAACGTAATTAATGTACGATCAATTTTATACATTTCTCCGTAGCAAAGTAAAAAGAAAAGGAAATATTTCCATTGCTATAAGGAAATCAAAACAACAAGCATGACGTGTTAAGAAATCCCAATTAATACAGTTGACACACTGAAAAGCTAAAAATATATTCACCTCCAATCAACCATCAAAAATTTGCCATACCTATGATAAAATATTAAAAGCTATTGTCACTCTGCCTTAATCGCTTAGTGTAATCCATGTTTTAATGTTGCTGGAAGTAGGATTATCTTCAGGTGTTTTCGAAGATGTTTTGTCAAATGTTTCCAAAGTTTATTCTCAATTGCATGGATGGGTTGCCCAAAAGCCAGATTTTAAATTTTCAATTCTATGGTAATTGTCAGACACAAAGAAACTCTGAAAACGCTTTATTCGGAACTTTGTTAAACTCTTAAGATTATTAAGTCGAAAAAATTGATATCAAATGGTTATGCTATGTGAAAGTAATTAGCGAAAACACAATAAAATCTTACAGCAATGTATTGAGCCACATATTCAGAAGTAAATTTGAAAAACATTAGAGAATTCCTTTATATTATTTAAATAAAACTTCGAAAAAGAGTCCATAAGCAGACGAGACTATCGAAATTCAAAATAGGAAAGTCCAAAATCAATTTCAACTATGTAACAACACCACTAAACGCTAAATATAACTTACGATTGGCAACTAGGTGCTGAAGTATCAGAATATTTAATAAATTTTATGTTTTGTTTTTCCCATCATACATGATTAGGAAACTCCCGCGAAATTCTTCCCACTTTGCGAATCCACTTCCTAGATTCATAAAAGATTGACTGGACTCCATTTCATCAGGCAATCGTTACGGTAGTATAGGTATGACACACATTTAATTATTTTATCACGTCGCGTATGTTCACATTAAAAATAATTTATTTTTATAAATTTAACTTAAAGTTTGCTCATTCTTGCTTCATGAGAAATAATAAAACGTTGTATGGGATTGTAACTTATCTCCTTTGCGAAATCTCTTCTTCCAAAGACATTAACGCTTCAAAGAGATAATGCCTTTTGTCAGGCAGGATGTGTGTGAAAATTAAAATGTAATTTGTATTGCATGTCACGTTTTGTGCCCCAAGTGCAATATGATGATAAGCGTTGCGATACTTTCACGTATTAATCTAACAAAAAAAAAATTATATAAAATTTATCTTTTGTTTTTCTTTCTTACACTTCTTGAAACGATCTCGTAAATTTTTCTTTTCACAGCTGAGACACTTAAATTTAAGTTAAAAAATCTACATACTAAGATTCTTTATTCATAATCTTAAAACGTGTGTCGAGAAAATTGAGATTTATATTTATTTTATCTTTGAAATTTGTTTGAGTTAACGCTGAGAAAAAACATGGATTTTAATGTTATTCTGATGTCAATGGAGTTCTTTTTTCAGGAATTGTTCTTTTTTGACACTTTATTCAGAAATAAAAACAAAAAAGCATTTTTACCAAAGGATTTTCAGTGCATCGTATATAATAGCTGTTCAACGCTATAAATGGATAATAGATCATAAGTTTATAGAAAATTCAATTATATTTTTGAATGGAAATATCATTTTTATCATATCATAGCAACGTCATACCAAAATAGATACCTTTCAATCCCTTTAAATTTTATTGAATGAAAATGCATTAATAAACCGCCCCGCCCGCCGAACGTTTTGTGTGGTTTTTAATATATATATGATATAAATATGGAAATTGGACACTTTGCTGTCTGTGAACCTTTCATTCATAAAATAAACACAAGGTACTGAAAGCTTTCACATCAAATTATGTTATATTCATAATTAAATTTGTTCCTCTAAGCTAAGGATTTCTGGCAATGTTTAATATATCGCCAGCCTGCTTTTATTGGAAATGATGGGTTTTTTTGAATGATTAATGTTCTGAAACAATATCATAAATACAAACATTAAATGTAATACCCTATTACAATTCTCTCTTAAAATTGTTTAAAAGCAACTGTTGTAACAGTTATTTATTTTTCTTATTTTGCCGTTGCTTTTGCTTTGGAAACAAGAATCTTAGATTTTCTCGTTCACTTTTGACGACATCCACCACAAGAAGCAGAAGCAACCAGCAGCAGCATAATTTAATAAGTATCACAAAACATTTTACATACATTATATACAAATCACATTGAATTAAACATTTAACATTTATAACAAAAAACACTTTTTTAATTACAAATTTACAAGTTAAACAAAACACACAATTTACATAAAGACAATTAACTACAGTCCACATCATCATATAAAACAATTTTTACAAATTTCTCGGAAACTGTGAATTTTATGCAAAAAAATGTTATGATAAAAATTGTAGCTTATATGATTTTCTACAAAAATGTTTTATGACTTTTCATCGTACCATCAACCAATTTCGAGAAAAAAGTGTTAAATTGTTAGAAAGTCTGTTTTTAGACAAAATTGAACTTTTTCGCTAGTATTTGGCGCTTTTTGATTTATTTTTTGTGGATTTCCCATTCAGCTTAGTCCAAAGAAAAAAATAAAAAGTATGATGGGGTCGCACGAAATTGCTCTTGTTGCAAACTGGGCACATAGATTTTGAATCATGAAATTATGTACCATCATATTTTGGGTTTTATGTTGTTTAACTAAAAACTTTAAATGCCATCTTGTGCTTCATTTTTAACTTATGTGCGATACCAAATCTTAAGCCGAAATCTTGAAATGCAGTTATATTGAAACATTTGCAGGTATACTGTTCACAAAGTTGCATCAAAAACGTATGGGCCGTTTTTGAGAAAATTTTGAAAAATTAGTGCTATAGCGAGTACCTCTTATATAAAGTTGATGGTACGATGAAAAGTCACAAGACATTTTTGTAGAAAATCATATATCAATAATTCAACAAGTCCACTAAATTTAATGCTAAGTCTTCTACTTAGTTGAAATTATTTTTATTTATTATTCTATATTTATTAATTTTTTCAATGTAGGTATATAGAATTTGTATTATAACAAAACATTTTATATATAACTTTAACCAGGCCACGGGTAAACACTACAATCGTAATCTTGTTGGATATAGTTCACTTTAGCTTTTTGTCAAAAAAGTTATGTAAGTTGAACTGAAACAAGCGGAAATTTGCGTATTGACAAGGTGCTCACTCGTCGTCAACTGATGAGTGTAAAGTAAGCATCCGCACGAAACGCCATTTTTTCATGGACTAAAGGCCCTAAAAAGCTAATTTGAATCGAAAATCATATAAGCTAAAATTTTTATCATTTTTTGCATAAAATTCATAGTTTGCGAGAATTTGCAAAAAACAGAATTTCCACACCTTCCCCCCCCCCAAAAAAAAAAATTAGCTCCAAATCATGGGTACTTTTGGAGATTTGCTCAAGACATAAAAACAAAAGTCTCCAGCAAAATTCAGGTTTGTCCGAATTTTTCGAAGTAACATTCTAACTTTTTTTAATTAATTAATTTTTTTAATTTTCCTTGGCTAAAAGGTTAATGCTTGTTTCTGAAATAAACAATTAATTTTTCTATGGTAACAAAGCGTTTATTAGTGGAAATTCATCGTTTCTTTTTTTCCGCATTTACCGGTGAAAGTTAAAATTTCCCATAAATGGTATTTTTTAATTTTACTTTATGCTAGAATTACATAGGTACCTACTTTTTTCAATAATACATCTAGTAGGTATACACACAAAGAGCTACGATGTCATCATTAGTTTAATTTTGGAAAAAAAATTACTTCTGCCGTAAGTAAATAAATAAATAAATAATTAAATAATTGAATAAATAAATAAATAAATCAATAAATAAACCTATAATTATGTATTTATATATATGGATATAATATAACAAACAAATAAGTATAAGTACCTTGATAAATAAATAAACATTAAATAAATAAATAAAAAAAAAATAAAGTGTTTAATCAATAAGTAAATAAATTAACAAAAAAAAATCCTTAATAAGATCGTACAATTTTATTATTCTGTTTGGAATTTTTTTTAAAGTTTTATACATTTTTAAATAAATAAATAAGAAAGTGTTTAAAAAAACGATCTCCATAATTGGGTACTGGAATTGAATATGTTACTAGATGTATACGAGATATTAAATGTACGAAATCTATCTTTATTAACAATATGCATTGAAGAGGAAAAAAAAGTTGACCTTTCAGATCAAATCTTCATTGTTTCCATAAATTTGTAGTTAAATCATGAAAAATAGGCCAATAATTAGTAGACCCAGCCCATATCATCAGTATCTTGCGGTTTGTTTCTATCTCCATTTTATGTAAAATCCATCTCCCATTTTATTCATATAAAATATTAAAAATATATCAAAGTTTCCCACACCTCGATTAAAACATTTGATTTCTTACCCAAATGGGCCAATAAAATTTAACATTTTTGGTTTCGGTTCTTAGGTCGAATATTCAATTGCAATGAATAATTATTTTATATTGCCTTCAATATTTGTATTTGATGTCGTTTTTGCTTGAATGCACCTGATGCCATGTAGTACGACGCGACGCGTATAGGTACATACTTGATATGAATGTATGAGGACCAGAAAAAGAGCTTTTCAAACAATCCAAAAACCTCAAATATTCCCAGCCAAACATTTATTCACTCAAATAATCCTCTCACAGCCTAAATTTGTTCAACACAACATGATGTGTTTGGAGGGCATAGAAATGGGCATTCAGCTTATGGATTTATTATACAAGGATGTGTGTTTATTTATTATGCATATACCTGGGTCTGTGTACTGTGTATACAGGACTCCTATATGTATGTATACTTATGTACATTATTCAGGATTTGTACCTATAGGATTTTGCTTTAAATAGTCACGGTGAGGGAGTTTTCAATATCCTTTTGCCCTCTCTCCCACTATATAGATGCTGGTCACCGTCACGGTATTTATAACTTTTTAATTCATAGGTAGCTTTATGGCGGTTTTTGCTGACAGGTGCGGGAGATTTATACCCTGACACCACAGTGATACGAGTAAATATTATTGAAAGCAAAAATAGTATAGGAAGGAGGATTTTAGGGGGAAATGTATGTTATTTAGATCACACTTCGTTAGGTCCTCAGGGTTTAGTTGTTGTTGTTGTTTGTTTTTGATGATTGAATAGTATTTATAAAACGGTCGTGATAACGATTATAAGAGAAAAAGAAAATATTCGATCTTTCAATTTGATTGTGGTTTCTGGGTTGCTATAATAATTTATTTTCTTTTTGGTTTCGTGAGTGAAAAAAAAAATATAAAACAAGATACCTATACATATTGTAAAAAGGTTTTATGTAAAAAATAAATGATTTCCTTGCAACCTTGCAGTGCAGTGCAGGATGTTTAATTTGAACGGACCAGTAGTCCGTTTCACCCTGCAACGCTGTGGTTCTTTTTGCACCACTAGGACTTTTTATTTAAATTTTTTTTTTTTTCTATAAAATAATGATTAGGTAGTTTACTTCTTTTTTTTAATTAATTAGATTGAAACATTAAACAATACGTTGGTATTGATATTCTATAAGTATGGATGAAATTAAATCCTTGATGAGTTTGAACACTTGTTGAAAAGTAAATGTTTTTTTTTAGCAAAATGTCAAATTTCAAACATTAATGGTTTTAAATGTGACTGGTTTATTATATCTGTGTTCGCCAAACAGGTTTCACTCTAATCGTCTTTGTTAAAAGAAGATAGTGAAAAAAAACAAGTCAAAAATTGGTTTAGACCTTTCTGCCCCTTCAGAGAGGGACCCGCTACATATAGATATTTTTGATGAAAAAATAAGTGGATTATTTTTTTTTGTTTTGCTTTCAAGCTTTTCTATTTTGTGAAATGAGTTCTTATATATATAGGTACTGTAGAATGAAACTAGTTGGATCACGAACAAGTAGGAACAGGTGTACATTGTAACAACAATAGCTTAATAAACCCCTTCAACAAAAGTGGCCATATCAAATTGATTCCATGTTGCATTGAAATAGCAGATTAAACACCAGCAGCCTATTTAGATACATATGTTCTTCGCTAGTAAAATATTAGTGGACCATAGTTGCCAATTTCTTTCACAGCCTTTTTTAAATTGAATTTACCTGTACCTTTTAATATTACCGTTCCAGCAATGCATATGTTTTTCAATTTAGAGGTCTTTGACTGTTTTTGCAATTAACATCTCTTCATTAATTGCAATTTTCAATCCTTAAAGTTTTGTCGAAAAATATCAACCCACTCATTAGAATAATAAAATGACAATGACTTGAGTTTGTCTCACGAATGAAAAAAAAAATATCCTTTTCCCGCACCATCAGCAATATAACTTTTCTTCTCCTTTTAGTGTTTTACTTAAATTTTTTTTATGACACTGCCGTTGACAGAATGGCGCGGCGTTGAATGAAACGCTATAAATCTCATATCCAACGAGACTTTTGTACTCTGGCTGGACAATAAATTGTATGTGACTGGAATTATTATGGTAAAAGATGGGACAACACAAAGGACGATGAGGAGAAGCAGGAATATGTTGGAAAAGGGCAAGAGATTGGCCTGCAAAAAATGTCACCATTGAATATTTTCACTATCCTTGCACAGATTTATTGTGTATAGTATATATGGTGTCCGGATACAGGACACACCATAGCAACAAAAATTCTGTGCATTGTTTTATGTTTTTTCCCTTTTGATTTTATTTTATCAGGACATAAGGCTGGTAGGTTTCCCTTTTGGCTTCTCGGTTCCTTGATTTTTTTTTATTTAGTACCATACGTCCTACTCTTTACTTTTTCGGGTAAACCTTACAATGACCATTGTCCTGGTTATTATGACCATAGAGATAAGAAGTGCACATAATAAACCGTAACCACGCCAAGGACATTCTTATTAGCGTTGTAAACGAACATTTAAAATGGAATTTAAAGAGACGTTAGGTCGACATTATTGGGAGGTAGGTTTGAAGGTGGTTTTTACACTGAGGTCGTTTTTATTTTATTTTTAGTAGTCGCCTCTCACACTAACTCCTTTTCCGTCGTCGTCCTCTTCCAGTCTCACAGATTGCTTTATTTTTTTTTTTATTATTTATCGTGTCGGTTTGTAAAATATGCTTTGTTATTTCGGCAAAGATTTATTGCTGTGTGGGGAGCTTTAAGTAGCGACATGATGACGTTCGGGTGAGAAGATACCAAGGATTATTTTGGCTCGTTTATTTTATTCATGGATCTGTATAATATTCATTGTAATTGTTTTCTTTTTTCTGTTTTTTATTTTTTCTTTACCTTGCTTTGTGTTTTTTCTGATTGTGTGTAGATAAAAGAGGCAGATAAGAACTTTGACATTCTATGGTAATGATATAGGGTTTGATTATGACGGATGATTAATAAGTGCGGTTGATGTTGGGGTTTTAATAATTTAAGTTAAAATATTTTAGGTTCGTTAAGTGAGTTATTATGAAAATCTTCTTTTTTTTAACTTATGCAATGTTATATCGATGTTTTTTCGACTGCGATCATAACTGCTCAAATCTATAAGCAATGTTCATACTTATAGTCTAAATATGTAAGTACTGTCAATTTGGTTAATCTTATGTATAATCTTTTTTTTTTGAGTTACTACAAACGAAAAAAAAATTACTACAATCCACTACAAACGAATATCTATAAGAATCAACAAAAACAAAAACTCGATTCTTTTTTCATGGGTTTTTGGGGACTAAGTTCATACTTTTTTTTTGAGGGATTGTTTCATAACAAAATAGGTATGTCCCCAAATTCAACTATGATAGTAGTCCCCAATATCATGTATATTAAAGCATTAATGCCCAGTTGTACCAAAATACACTTAAAAGCATTTTAGTTAACGGAGTAATAAAATTAATTGGCATTTTAACTTAAAATGGGTTGCACCATTATAAGGAGGTGAATTTTTAAAAATGAGGAAACCTTGTACCAACCCCGGATTTTTATTCACCACACTTGCGTCTTTCCTCAGAGTGCCATTGAAATAGCATTTCAAGGGTTGCAGGGGGGCACATAGCATACATAGCTCTTGTTTTACAAACTGATTTGCCAATTGGGAATTCATTTCATTATTTTTTGGGTCTTGTTTCATGTCATTTTGAGGATTTATTTCATTTTCGAGTTCGGGGACTAATTTCTTAATGCAATAGAGCCCCAATTTGGGGGGTTATTTCATCTATGTTTTTGTTACAAAACTCCTTGTTTTATGTTTAAGCACCAGTTTAGTTTTCTGTATAAGATATCATCACCAAAGATTCATGGCATTGGTGGGAGACATTTAGTTAAGTTCTTTCTTTCTGTCTTTTGTCTACCACTCCAAACGACAGTTTTAGTCCAGGTATTAACCATTTACTAATATTGAATAGGAATTTTTGTCGCTAAGTCCTCTACATAAATTAGCTACTAGTTTAATTTGATTATGTTTTAACTCTATAAGAATCTTGTGCATGAGTACTCTAAGAAGTGGCGAGAGAGTTTTCAATCTTGGGAGAGTCTCAGTTTATACTGCTAATAATTGTCTTGTTCACATCAAGAGCTTATTGATTTTTCGGTACTGTGCCTGTGGAGCGCGCAGTACTGTGTGGTCAATTCTTTGCAAACAAGGACGTCATATTGCTTCTGAACCACAAAAAGCAATCTGTAACGTTACGTTTTTTGCATTAATTTATTAAAATTCATTCTGTTAAAAAAGCGATACAAAACTCAAGCGGTTTATCCATGTTATTAATTAGGGATTCTGCAAACTCTTGGCTAGTCAATTCAAAATCTTCAGTTATAATATGATGCTGTACACTCTGTCAATTAAATATTCATCTGGCGAATAATAAAATTACCTTATATCGACCGTTCTCATTAAATGCGAAAATCTAGATATATCTATCTTTTTTTCTAACACAATCCAACATTCAGATCCTGTGCCAAAATCAAAATACATACCTAGTTCTTATTCTTAGTGAAATGTTAATTCCATTTTTATAACACCCTCACGAATTGACTTATTTTCGTACATCAACAGTTGCACTTCCTTCAAATTTTCTATAGTGGACTTCCTTCATAACACTAACACCATATGTAGTCAAAGAATGAAAAAAAAAAATGTCAGTTAAACTTACAGTGCACGAATGACTTCGAGGAGTACGAGGTGGAGAAACATTATCATTACTCTTCCAAGAAATGATACTCTTCTTGTGTTATCAAATCGATTCAATGCCTTCGTGCATCAGCATCGTCCTTATAATATCATCACCACCAACAAAACCACGTGCGCTTTCTTTACAGCAACATCAATATGCCGAACTCGAAGCCGATATAATTTCGCTAACCTACTTACATTAATGGCTTCCTGTCGTCGTCGTTGTCGTAGTCCTTGCGTTGTCGTCTTTCTTTGGTTATAGGATGTAGTTTGGCGTTTTCCTCCCACTCTTTCTTAGCAACCGCAGCACAGCACACGGGCTATAAAAGAAATGAACTGATGATATTAAACTACATTAAGAGCAAATCAACCGTAAGAAAAATAAATTAGAAGTTGAAATTGCATGGTGCAGCACGAGAAGCGGCTGCTGTGGCGGCAGATACATCGGCACAGCATTACCACTGCAAACTTAGATTGTCTGCCTTTGATTTGAGGTCTCGTCTCTATTTTTTTTATTTATTCTTTTGCTATCATGAGAATTCCAATTTAAATTCTTTTACTATAGTGGTACTTGATAGGTTGAGATTTAAGAAGGGATGGATGCTGGAAATCAGATTGCAACACTATAATGGAACTACCTTTATCTTCATCTTCTGGAGAGTGCAAAAGCAATGAAATGACGAAGTAGCAAGTTAAATCGAGAAACTGTCAGGTTTATCGTTATAAGGAGTAACTTTGATTGGTATTAACATGATTATAATAACGGAAAAAAGTTTTTTTTTTAAGTGTTGCGTTTGAGTACAAGGGACTTTGCTTATAATTCTTTACATCAGAACTTTATAAAAGAATTTTATAATGCAGACGTTGTTCTGCCATTTTATATAAAAGATATTTTATACAGAACGCCTTTTATCTCTTAGCACTGCTTTCAGATATATCTCTACAAGTATATGTACATAATGAAGCATACAGAATGATCTTACATGTACCGTATATATTTTTGAGGTTTTATTTTATTTTGATTATTTCAGTAGGTTCTGATTATTGTTCAGTACGATAAAAAAAAACAACTAAAAATTCGTCTACGTGACTTAAATAACGCTTGTAAAGTTACGTCGGAATATTGTATCGAATGTTAGGTTTTTGTAAATTTTTAAACAATTAGTTCAGAAAGGTCCAAAGAACTAGAACTGCAAAGCGAAGAGTTTTATAACAATATAAATATAAATAAAGGCCTGTACTATTTAAGTTAACTATTTTCTTTGAATCAAAACTCAACTTTACTTTCCACTTCATTCTTTTTTCTTTTTTTTCTTCGTTCTTTGTTCTTTGTTCTTTGTTCTTTGTTCTTTGTTCCTTGTTATTTGTTCTTTGTTATTTGTTCTTTGTTCTTTGTTCTTTGTTCTTTGTTCTTTGTTCTTTGTTCTTTGTTCTTTGTTCTTTGTTCTTTGTTCTTTGTTCTTTGTTCTTTGTTCTTTGTTCTTTGTTCTTTGTTCTTTGTTCTTTGTTCTTTGTTCATTGTTCTTTGTTCTTTGTTCTTTGTTATTTGTTCTTTGTTCTTTGTTCTTTGTTCTTTGTTCTTTGTTCTTTGTTCTTTGTTCTTTGTTCTTTGTTCTTTGTTCTTTGTTCTTTGTTCTTTGTTCTTTGTTCTTTGTTCTTTGTTCTTTGTTCTTTGTTCTTTGTTCTTTGTTCATTGTTCTTTGTTCTTTGTTCTTTGTTATTTGTTCTTTGTTCTTTGTTCTTTGTTCTTTGTTCTTTGTTCTTTGTTCTTTGTTCTTTGTTATTTGTTCTTTGTTCTTTGTTATTTGTTTTTTGTTCTTTGTTCTTTGTTTTTTGTTCTTTGTTCTTTGTTCTTTGTTCTTTGTTCTTTGTTCTTTGTTCTTTGTTCTTTGTTCTTTGTTCTTTGTTCTTTGTTCTTTGTTCTTTGTTCTTTGTTCTTTGTTCTTTGTTCTTTGTTCTTTGTTCTCTGTTCTTTGTTCTTTGTTCTTTGTTCTTTGTTCTTTGTTCTTTGTTCTTTGTTCTTTGTTCTTTGTTCTTTGTTCTTTGTTCCTTGTTATTTGTTCTTTGTTATTTGTTCTTTGTTCTTTGTTCTTTGTTCTTTGTTCTTTGTTCTTTGTTCTTTGTTCTTTGTTCTTTGTTCTTTGTTCTTTGTTCATTGTTCTTTGTTCTTTGTTCTTTGTTCTTTGTTCTTTGTTCTTTGTTCTTTGTTCTTTGTTCTTTGTTATTTGTTATTTGTTCTTTGTTCTTTGTTCTTTGTTCTTTGTTCTTTGTTCTTTGTTCTTTGTTCTTTGTTCTTTGTTCTTTGTTCTTTGTTTTTTGTTCTTTGTTCTTTGTTCTTTGTTCCTTGTTCTTTGTTCTTTTTTCTTTTTTCTTTGTTCTTTGTTCATTGTTCTTTGTTCTTTGTTCCTTGTTATTTGTTCTTTGTTCCTTGTTATTTGTTATTTGTTCTTTGTTCTTTGTTCTTTGTTCTTTGTTCTTTGTTCTTTGTTCTTTGTTCTTTGTTCTTTGTTCTTTGTTCTTTGTTCTTTGTTCTTTGTTCTTTGTTCTTTGTTCTTTGTTCTTTGTTCTTTGTTCTTTGTTCTTTGTTCTTTGTTCTTTGTTCTTTGTTCTTTGTTCTTTGTTCTTTGTTCTTTGTTCTTTGTTCTTTGTTCTTTGTTCTTTGTTCTTTGTTCTTTGTTCTTTGTTCCTTGTTCTTTGTTCTTTGTTCTTTGTTCTTTGTTCTTTGTTCTTTGTTCTTTGTTCTTTGTTCTTTGTTCTTTGTTCTTTGTTCTTTGTTCTTTGTTCTTTGTTCTTTGTTCTTTGTTCTTTGTTCTTTGTTCTTTGTTCTTTGTTCTTTGTTCTTTGTTTTTTGTTCTTTGTTTTTTGTTCTTTGTTCTTTGTTCTTCCTTCTATGGCTGTTTTTATTTTTTTCTCTTCTTTGTTTCTTTCTGTATTAAATTTTTTTTTTTTTTTTTGATGATGCCTTTTGAACGGTGTTGGACGGTGCGGTGTTTCTGACATGACTTTTCCGTGTTCTCGATTATGTTTCTTGTGAATGTTATTCCGAACATTTTTTTCAAAGGAAAACAATAGGCCTGAGTGGATTAGAAGAAGGGCAACATAAGTATTCCATCTTTTTGTCACTATAACTTTAACCAAATAATCAACAACAGTAACAAAAAAGCAGTTTTTCGAACCCTTGTTTTTATTTTACTCCGCACTTAAAATGATATTCAAGCATTTGATTACGAGGAAAATTATCTCACTGTTTCCACTCTGTCTCAATGTTCGCGTCCTTCCACTATTTAAATGTGCTGACTGTTGAAAACTTTGAATCTTTATTTAAATTTTCAGATGGTAAATTCAAAAAACTAAAAATATACTCAAGTATATTTCTCTTTTTAGTTATTTGGTTGGACGTAGAAGAAGATGTACCGCTAAATTCCAGTTGGATAAAAATTACCCATCACTGCATTATTTGGGAATTCTAGCCTATGTTTTTCTTGTCATGTCTGTAATTCACTTTTATTGTTAAAACAAAACTTTTTTGGATCCATCTGGTTCCGATAAAATACCAACAAGAATATAAATGCTAAATATTTATGTTTTATCTGGAGTTCAGCAGTAATAGGTTCAGTTGTGCATATTATTTATGTAGCAATGTATGACATGTATTTGGGTACTTTCATAATATTTTCTATTTACTATGTCAAGTTGGAATATTAAGCCATCAAAAAACAGTACTTTGAAGAAGAGTCCTGGATATCTGTATCCTTGGTCGGAACGTTTTAGTTTACAGCTCAGTTCCCTACAAAAAGTCATAAACCACTATTTTAAAACCCCTACCAACTGTAATCAAAAATCTAACTGAAGTACCTTCTTCAGCAGCAGAAAAGATGCAGCATCCACAGCCACACGCGAATCCAAAGCAATTGTCATCTAAAGCGGCTCTCTAAACAAACAACAACGCGTGTAGTTCAAATGAGATATGACCATATAAATGTATCATGGACGACTATTTATGCCTCCTCTATAGAAACTGGATGTACATTCAACGTCATAACAGAATGTCCTTCACATTTGCTTCCACATATCTATATATTGAGTTTGTGGACACCACAGTAGATATGTATTGTATATATACAACTCTGTTATTCGTGAAATAACCAACTGGTAATAGTGGATATGTACCAGAAGTGCATGATGTGCATGTGATCCTTTTGAATCCTCATGCATACATGGGGCTTTTCCCAAGGATATCCCGTCCTGGTATTGAGTTCTGATTCTGAGTCGTTGGTCGTCGTCGTCGTCGAGTGTATTTTCCATCGAAATACAAATAACCATCAAGAGGAAGGCATAAACTCTCTTTCTGTGTGTCTATCTTTTTCATATATGAAGTCCCGGTTTTTGTGTTTGCTTGTTAAAATGAATGTGTCCCAAGCTGAAGCTATGTTTCATGCTTCAGAAACAATATTCATAGATTCACCATGGAAAATGGACACATGGGTAAACAAAAACGCGGATTTCTGTAGGTTGTTATGTACATTGCCGACGACTTTTGTAGACGGTACCGTCCCGTCGTCGGTCGCCGTCGTCCGTTGCTTGGTAAGTCTGTGTGATGTCCGTGGATATTGGATGATGATAAAAGTTTTCCTTTCTCTGGTGATGGTTTTGGTGCGGACCGCACTCTGGTGGCAATATACGCGTTGCTACACGTAGAAGACAATGGCAATGCAGGTTTAATATGGAACAGTGAATATAGTCTTCGGGAATAAAATGTTCTCTGTGTGGCGACGTTATATGGCTTCCTTTTCCCAGACGACATGGACGCACGACAAGGACAATGACAATGCCAATGTGAATGCATGCAGTTGAAAATAATTGGAATGTGATGGCCAAATAATGCAATTCTAAACCCTTTTTGAACGGCTATCGTTATTGGTACAACTCTATTGTGGTTATAGGACTAGGAGCGGCCGCAGCCGTTGGCGGTGATGACTGTTGACGAGATGAAGGATAAAGTGTAAATAACTACTACTGCAATTTGAATTCTTGTGTAATTGATTTTTACTTTATAATAGCTACTATAGCTATTGAATCGTTGTTGCCGTGATTGAAGATAAAAGAGACACTTCCTTTATTGTTGATTTGCATAAAGCAATTTAAATGTATTTCGAACTATAAAACAATGAAATTGATAGTAAAAGTGGTTATGATCGCATGAGAACTACTCCCACTTGACTGGTCCACTTGACCTGTCCACATCAAGAATTCTCCTTTTATCATCATGTTCAATTTTATTTAATTACTGCGCGTCAAGAACTTTAGACAGTTCACTGTGGATTATTAAGTCTTCACAGTTCGCATTTGTGTACATAATACAATGTGGTAGACAATTCAGTGGGGCGGGGAGTTCACAGTTCACTAAGGTCTATACATATTTTACTAGAGACAAAATCTTCTTCTTTTTCCTACGAATAACTATAGCAGGACGAATTCAAAGCTGTAGATTTTTCACTGGAGTCAGGATGACATAAGATATAGTTAATTTTGAGCTTTGATGAATTTTCCACTTGATTGTTCACGCAGTGAAATCGTAATACAAAGTGAATTGTCAAAACAATGTGAATTAATATAATAACTTTCACACAGTAAAAAATAGTCAATATTTCTCACTCACTCACAGTGAATTTGAGTTTTCGTTAATATTGTATGACAAAATCTTTGTTTGTAGTTTGCATTTTATCACTCCGCTTTTGATTCGTCGGCAATTTAGTGCTAAACAAGTTCTCATTTTCCTATTTTATTGTTTCGCAAAAAGTCATCTCACATTTTATTTACCACGCATTTCTTATCTGGTATAATATTACTTCGCTTTTAATTACTTCACATTTTTTTATATTTAGCTTTCAAATTGTTTTGCATTTCAATCTTTTACATGTTGACAAATTTCGCGCGAAATCCATTTAAACATAAAAGAACGAAAGGCAAAACAATTTAAAAGCCAACTAATAAATTTCTGTTTCAATTTCAGCAAGAGTTATTTTCTTCTGACATTGATTGTAAATTACCAGTAAGACCAACGATAGAATTCCTTATTGTGTATTTAACGACCTAAGATGCCTTTGTCGGCGTTGAACAATAACGCCCAAGGCATATATAGCGCCCAAATCGCTTTGGGAATATCGCCCAAAAAAATGCTGAACAAATTGTTGTTGAAATATTTTTTTTCAATTAGGGTGCTACTTTCAAGTTTAAATCCATTTTTCAAAAACTAGTAAAAATTAATAAAAATTATAACTGGAAAAGGAAAAAAAAATACCCAAAATAGGAAAAATCACCCAAAAATTTTTCAACCAAAAACTTGCAAGCCTAGATGGTCTACAATTATTTACCTGCATAATGGAACAAAAAAAACTTTATTTTCACGACGGCGTTGTTATATTTGGACAATAATGAATATCGCTCAGAGGGAAAGATTAAATAAAAATTACCTCTCGCATACATCCCTAGAAACTTTACGTATTCCACTAGTAGAATTAGCATCACTTAAAAGCACCGCAGACGGTCTTTGTTGGCGTGATTGTTGTGCTTAATTTTGGTTTACTTGAAACAAATATTTTTACTGGTGACTTTAACGCGATATGTTTTTTGGCGATAAATAACTAATTTTGTGCAAAACACTGATTACAAAAACAATTTCTATACGATTTTTGTTGGGTGATATAGCCTTTTATGATTTGGGCAATATGAAATTTTTGGCGTTAAATTAATTGTTTGGCCGAATTTGCTTTTAATTTTTGGTCTTTGGGCGTTAATATTTATTTTTGGTTGATATTTCCAAATCGATTTGAGAGCTATTGCCTTCTGCGTTATTGCTCAACGCTGCCTTTGTCTTAATCGCTAACAAAACATCCGTCTCAGGTGGGGCTCTATTATGTAAAACGATCATCGTTGAAAACCCCTTGACCTTGAACGATTATCGTTTAAATATCAATAACGATACTCGTTTTGTCTTACGAGCGCCATTTTCCTGTCGTCTAGCTTCGCTCTCGTTTTGTCATAAATTTTTTACTTGCAATTATAGGTACCTTGAGGCATGTTATGCATTCGAGCAAACAAAAAATTGAGATAAAAATGAAACATGACATTATAGTATAGCGAAGTCGAAAAAAAAGTGGGTCCGGAGATTTTGTCTGTCTGTTTGTCTGTCCGTCAGTCTGGTTGTATAAGTACAGCCTAAACGTTTAAACCGATTGGCTTTAAATTTGGTGTGTAGGGTTCATTGAAAATACTCTACAGGAGAAATTGAAATTTTTGTTCAAGCCTAAAAAAACAGCGGTAGGTACCGACCATATAATCAAAAACAAAAATCCAATTTTTCTCGAAAAAAATACTAACAATTTCGATAAAACTTTGCATGAGCGATTTGTTGCCAAAGACAAAAACTTCCATATTTTTTTTTTTTTTGAAGAAAAGCCTTTTAACGTTACCTACCTCACATAGAACCGTTTTTTTTATACCAACTACCTCGTAAATTAATTCATCGTTTTTGATGAAATTCGATATTCAGATAGTCCTGCAATGCTTGGTAAATATTCCACAATTTTTTTTGAAATTTTTTTTTTTTTAAACTCGTTAAATTAATATCTAAGTTGTTAGCAAGAAGTTAGCTTGCCACAAGAGCAAGTTTATGCGAACAAGTCGTGCTCTTTATTTTTGTTGTGTTTATGTCTGCCGGTTATGTCCCATCTGTGGAGTAAAATGTGAACGAACAAATTAAGAAGCCAACCAAAAAAAAAAATAATAAAAACGTTTTATTTATAATATAAGCTATACATTATATCACCCTTAGGCAGGCGATGGAAAAATGTCTAGAATTTAACAGGTGTTTATAGACTTTAAGGCCGCCTATGATAGCATAGCCAGGGTAGAACTTTACAAAGCCATGAGAAAATTTGGCATCCCAAATAAATTGACACGACTATGTAGGTTGACCATGACCAAGGTAACAAGCCAAGTAAAATAGCCGGAATGCTATCCAGACCAATCAACATCTTTAATGGACTCCGACAAGGGGATGGTTTGGCCTGCCTCCTCTTCAACCTGGCGTTGGAGAAAGCAATCCGTGACTCTGGCACGGCAACAAGAGGGACCATCGTCAACAGGTCCAGCTAGATACTGGCTTACGCAGACGACATCGACATCATCGGAAGAACCGAGCAAGCTGTACACGATTCCTTCATCCAGATCGAGCAGGCGGCACAAAATCTGGGGCTGCACATTAGTGAAGGTAAAACAAAGTACATGGTGGCGTCGAATGCGAGAGGAACAGTTGGTCAAACAATCAAGGTAGCGGAGCACGAATTTGAAGTGGTGCAATCCTTTAAATACCTTGGGTCAATAGTAGCAGCCGATAACAATATAGAAGAAGAAATACGCGGGCGGCTTCTCAAATCCAACAGAGCCTACTACAGTCTGTCAAAGCTCTTCAAATCCAGAAATCTCACCATAACTTCAAAACTACTGCTGTACAGGACCACATGGTCCTGCCAGTACTCACATATGGATCCGAGACTTGGGTGCTTAGCAAAAGGCACTCTGACCTCTTAGCCGCGTTCGAGAGAAAAGTCTTAAGGAGAATTGTTGGCCACATATGTGAGGAAGGACGATTCCGGAGACGGTACAATCATGAATTGTACGCAATCTACCTTAAAGCAGATATCGTGACAAAAATTTGGCTCGGTAGACTTCGGTGGGCAGGGCACCTAGCTCGCATGAGCGAAGAGGAACCTGCTCGGAAAGTTCTTCGTGGTACATTCTATGGCAGACGACAGCGTGGTAGACCATGCTTGCGCTGGAGAGGTGGCGTAGACCAGGACGCCCAGAGCTTTGGGGTGCGCAACTGGATGGCGTCGGCTCGAGACCGGGATAGGTGGAGAGACTTGTTGAAGGAGGTCAGGACCGGACCCCGGTTGTCGAGCGGATGATGATGATGATACATATCTTACCCCGTTTAGTAGGTATACGGACATTTTTGAAAAAATTAAAATTAAATTATTTATTATATTATATATTATATTATTTTTTTTAAACTGTGAAATGAAGTGTTAAGTTGGGTTTTTGACATGGTCAATGCTTATATTAATTCTAAATCGAATAACTCAATAAACCGAATTGTCGTAGGTATGACTCTTATTTCTGAGAAAATTCAAAATTACTAAAACTTCTTTTTTATGAGATTTTTATTGTTTTTTTGGTATTTAAAGTGATCTTACCTTGTGAATTAATATTGATAATGTTTTGAGTAAGGTACAGCAATTCATTAAGCCAAGCGTTACCCAAAATGCAATAAAGTAGGTATTTGAATTTACATATTTGTAAATTAAGTATCAAAATTAAAAATTCATGTGCTTTCAATGGAAATGTTGTGGAGGTGGCGAGTATAGTTACAAGATCAATTAACTATGATGAACATGCAGCCATGAAAGCATCTTATTAGCAAAACATCTTCTTGCATGGAAAAATATCTTTTCAAATCAACGTATCATACTTTCCGCACAATAAAATATTGGATGCTGTTGTAAAGTCTTCTCTCATTCTACGCCCGCCGCCGTGCCGGCCACGTTTGGGGAATAAATGAGTTCAATGCAATTGAAAAGTTTCTTTGTGTTTTTTTTTTAAAGAAACTGTCTAATCTGTAAGTAAAAACATTAAAGTAGCTAAGCACTATATATCTCTAAAGTTACATGCAGATTACATCGTAGGTAATTTCTCATGAGGACAATCGGCTAACAAAACGATCTGTATCTACTTTACGAATTAAGAAAAAAATACTGGTGGGTGAATAAGTGGAGAGATCTAACAGGTTAACAATTTATCAAAGTTCAAAAACGTTGGAAAATATTTTCAATCCGAATCCGTTTTGAGATATCCGCGAAAAACCGCGGAATTCTCGCATTTCTTACATCTCGGAAACTATACGTCAACTAAAATTTTACCCACAACAAAATAAAAGACCATTAAATTTCCTAAAAAAATGCATCTGCATTGTTTAATTCTCAGGCGTACCATAAGCCCGTTAGAGAGCGTTGAAATTTCAACTTAATTTCACATTTCTGTAAAAAAAAAACAAACAAAACAAAATTCATATGTAAAAAAAAGTTCAATTTCAATATTTACTAGCCAACACGATGTCAAACTACTCCCATGAAGAATAAGCGGAGATGGAATTCTGGTATCGGTAAGCTCATGTTTGAGATCGTGAAGCCCAAAGACTACGCTGAAACATGTCCCAAAAGACGGTATCACAGTTGAGATTTCATTTCACGGAGTTCATTATTATTAAACTCATTTTCGTCAAAGTTGATAAACGATTTAATATTTTTATTTGTGGATCATATCACCATGGCATCTTTAATGTAGATAAGATATGCTAAGCAAAAAACTGTGGAATCACGAAAAAATTACCGAAACTACACTGAGTTACAAAAAAAGTGGCGCACCTTGAAATTTTGCAACATTTTGAAGTAACTTAAACAAATAAACGTTTTTCTGGTACAGTTTTGTTTATTAACATAAAAGTAAGTCATTCATGTAATAAAAAACGAAAAAATAGGAAGAACTTAGAAATAAACCATAAATTAAGGAAAATGGGCATAAACTTCAATTTTACATTTTTTTTTTTTTTTTTTTAAACTAGTCCTTGTTTCTTCAACAGTGGGTATTGCCTCCACGAACATCTAATAAAGCTTTAATTTGCCTGGGCATACCTTGGATAAGGTTGTCAAAATGATAACAACACATCAAAAAGTATGACTGCGCCACTTTTTTTGTAACTGAGTGTATTATTTATCACTTTGTTTGTTTTTTTTTTTTTTTTAACAAATAATTTAATTCACTTTCATAAAATGTGACATTTTGGAAAAAAAAACCAACAATTCAATTCAGTTCTCGTATTTTCACAATCATAAATCTTATCAATCAATTTATTTTTTTTTTGTCCTCTTCAATCCCAATGTAATGTTGCCACAAACTTTTTTAATAAGACCACCTCCCATCGACATGCGACTTAAGCTGGCTTCGTAAATTTACTGCACATCAAAATGACGGTGTCAGTGATGGCTGCTGACATAAAATCATAATTCAAGACCATTTTTCATTTTCATCGCTTCACATTTCTCTATATTCGCAGTCTGGGTCCACTTTTTTTACCATAAAATTTCCCAGATGATGGATATCATTTTTCAACGAACTCATTCCAATATAGAAAGAGAGTCCTTTGCCCTAAAGTAATAAGAACCACCCCCCCACCCCCACCGACGACGGCGAATACCCGGTGACGATGACGATTGCAACGAAAACCTTGGTTTGAGAAAAAAAAAGAACTGTCAGTTATAAGCAGCCATCATCAGTGTTGCCGTCATCGTCCTCCGCCTCGTTGTGTCCTTGTTGTCCTTATCGCCTGAACAGCATTGTAGGGTTTGCTTAGTGCAAACGGTAGAGAAGAAGTAATGAATGATATCTGCAAGAATGCAGACAGCAAATTTCACTTATATTTTTATTTCCGTCCAAGCATCTCTGGAGGAGAAAACTTCAAGAAAAAGCCTTTTTTTAAAATCCACTTAATGACCCGCCTGAGATAGACGTAAATCGACACTTGGGATTATATTTTTGAAGTTTAGTAGAAGTATGTATTGAATTAAGAGTTTATGTCTAGAAGTGATACTCATTCCATATTTCTGCGTCTTGTTTTCCATAAGGACTCACAATTTTAAAGACAAAAACAAGAGTCAATATGTGCTCCTCTTAGCAAAATGCAATGGGGTACTAGGGCAATCATCGGTAGGTAAAATTGAAAAAAAAATTCGGTAACGATTTTAATTATGTATTTAAGGGAAGGTGGTCGAATAACGGCCGCAAGGGGAAAGTATGAAAATTTACTTTAAATTTTCTGTTATTGTATATATTTATAACATAAAATAAAATATTTCTTACTTTGTTTATTTTTAAGCTTATCGCTCTAGTTCGCGAAAATACGGCGGATATCTGCCATACAACTAACTGGTAACAATAACATTATATTTTGCTCAAAAACGGATCCAACGATTTTCCTAAAATTTCAGGTCTGTGATTTGTAAATTTTTAATGAACTTTATTTCAGGTGAAAAATATATTTTCTATTAACGGGACCTCTTAATGAACAGTGTTTTTGATAGCAAGGTTATAATTTAAAGGAACCAATTAGTTTCGTGGAAGGATTTGACCACGGGTCAAATTTTTTTCTAGGAAAAATTATATTTTTACTTTATCAACATTTTTTATAATTTTAACTGTATGTGCCTGTAAGGCACATTGCCGTTTAAATGCAACAGGTATCGCACGCAACTAGTTAGAAGGAATAGAAAGATAGGAAATAATTGTTTGGTACAATGAATAGAGAGCTAGTTGATTTTTATTTTTCATTGAATAACCTCATGGGCGACGTCCAGCATAAGCTGGGAGGTATGCTGAAAGGAAAAAAATGCTTTTGTACCCGATTGAGGATTGAATAGCACCCTATTGGTTAACGAGCGAGCACTCCATCCATTGTACCATTGCCGCCTGCATTCAAAGTTAAGACTTGGTGATAATGTAAACTTGGTGCGTTAACTGATTCAAAAGGACGAGATTAATTTCTCGCAGATATATTTAAAACTGAATTATTATCTTTTTTTTTTATTTATTTTCTTCTTTGAGTGCTAACATCTTTTGGCTGTTATATCGCTTGTAGATTTTTACCTTACGAAAGTTTTGTTAACTAAACTCTTGAGTATTACTAAACAGGGTTGTAAAAGAATTCTAATCTCTTGTGAATGCAATTTTTAGAAAACATTCATTTAATTTTATTTAAATATTGCATTTTGAGACTTAAAATTAAAAATTTACAATCACCATTCATTTGACATGTAAATGATTGCAATCATTTCTGCACAGGATACAATTGAATGCAGTCATTTCAGAATTCAGACATTCCATGCATTTCTTTTCATTGCTTGCATTCCTTTGCAAATTCTTTTGCATTGCTTAAGTACTAATATGAAAAGGAATGCAAGGATTGCATTAATTTTCGAATGAAAACTGTATAATCATTAAAATCCGATGGGTTTGTCACGAATAAAAAGACCTGACCACTAAAACTTGCAATCATTTGAAATCACGTTGAAATCAGGTGCAATCACTATTTCAAGTGATGAAATTAAAGAAAATGTTGGTTATCAATTATGCACTGATTTCTTGCAATAATTAAAAATATCTGAAACCACTTTTTTGAAATCATGCAACCAAAAATGCTAAAGTGAAATCACGAATTGAAATCATAATGAAATCACTTGAATTAATATGCAATCATTTGAAATCAATAAATTTATTTAAAATCAATGCAATCACAAATTTTTTAAATCGATTTAAATCACTTGAAATCATATGAAGTCATTTGAAATATTGCAATCATTGAACCACTAAACTGACTAGTGACAAACCCTTCGTTAAAGTATGAAAATTACAGTACTTTGCAATGATGCTCATAGAAAATAAAGGGCACGACTGCGTCGCAAAAACTTGCTCTTTGCGGCAAGTTACTTTCGTGTTTAAGACTGGAAAATTCATTTGACTAGCTTTTTTAGAAAGAAAAGATTTTCAGTATTTTATATTTTGAAAAATATTTGTCTTCTAAAAAAAATCTTGTATAAACAAATGTATGGAATAAAAAAAGGTTTATATAACAGATATAGTTTTCGGTAAAAATATAATTACTGGAAATTTTATCAATGTTGAAAGTATTTTTTTCGAGAAATTTAGATATACATATCGGTTTTGACAAAAAAAAACTTTTTCAAAAATTATTTTTTTTCAAATTTTTTTTTGCAATTTTTTTTCAAATTAGCAATAGTTTTTGAATATTAGATTTTATTAAAATCGGTGAAGCCGTTCAAAAGATAGTCGGAGTAATAAAAAACGGTTCTATGTCAGGTACCGTTAATAAGCTGATTCTGAAAAAAAAGATTTAGATGGTAAACATCACCATTAGCAAAAAATCACTCATATAAAATTTTATCAAAATTTATCGTATTTTTTTCGAGAAAAATTGGAATTATCGGTTTTGAACAAAAAATTTTTTTTTCAAAAATTACTTTTTTTTAAAATTTTTTTTGCAGTTTCATTTCAATTCAGCAGTAATTTTTGAATGCTAAGTTTAGTTAAAATCGGTGAAGCCGTTCAAAAGATTGTCGGAGTAAAAAAACGGTTCTATGGCAGATTCTAAAAAAAAAAAAATTAGATGGTGGACATCACCATTGGCAAAAAATCACTCATATAAAATTTTATCAAAATTGATCGTATATTTTTCGAGAAAATTAGATTTATCCGGTTTTGAAATTTCGATAACATTTTCTTCAGAGTCAGCTTATTAACGGTACCTGCCATAGAACCGTTTTTTATCACGAAAATTAATATTCGAAAACAACTGCTAAACTGAAATAAAATTGCAACAAAAAAAAAATTTTTAAAAAAGTAATTTTCCGATCAATTTCGATAAAATTTTATGTGAGTGATTTGTTACCAATGATGATGTCTTTCGCCTGAATTTTTTTTTAGAATCAGCTCATTAACGGAACCTGTCATAGAACCGTTTTTTAAACGGCTGCAACGATTTAAAAGAAATTTAATATTATCAAACAAAAATGTAATTTTTAAAAAAGTTTTTTTTTTTTTCCAAAAAACCGATAATTCTAATTTTCTCGAAAAAAATACAATCAATTTTGATAAAATTTTATACGAGTGATTTGTTGCTCAAGGTGAAGTCTATAATAGGATTTTTTTTTCGGAATCAGCTTATTAACGGTACCTGACATACAACCGTTTCTTATTACACTGACTAACTTTTGAACAGCTGCACCCATTTTGAAGGAATTTGATATTAACAAACAACTGCTTAGCCAAAATAATACTGCAAAAAAAAAATTTCAATTTTTTTGTTTGAAAAACCGATATTTCTAATTTAAAAAAAAAATATTAAATTTATTTTTATTAAACTTATTTTTATTAAGGTCGTAATTTGCTACAAGAAAAAGTTCATGCGACCCAGTCACTTTATTTTTTAAACCATGTGTTTCGCTAACTTGACGCCAAGTTAGCAAAACAACTTCACTTAAAATAACACTATCAAAACATGATTGGGTGCTGAATTTGACGCTTTTTTCCCGCTTATTAGTTGCGAAAGAAAAAAAATATTTTTTGGATCTTCTACGTACCTACATAATAAGACAAACAAAAAAATATTTTTTTTGTCAGAAATGTTGTCTTTAAAAATGTATTTCTAAAACCCATTTATTAAAACAACTTTAAACAAACATTTAATTACGATATGGTGTTTAAGCTTTCATAAAAGCTATATAAGAATGAACAAATAAAAACAATAAAAAGACTAAAAATAGTCGAATTAAAATTTATTTTGTGGAGTATTTATGAATGAAATTCAATATTAAAGGTTTTGTGGCCTTTACTCCAAAAGCATTGCGTTTCGCCCTAGTTTGATGGTGGGCTCATCAGCTAGATGACATCAAACCCAATCTAGTACGCAATAATTGTCGATGATTACCGACTGCTTTATAAAATTAACAGAGAAAACTCCCTGTGAATTATATTATTCTAAAGAACTTTGATTAAAGTTAGACATTAGAAATTATGATGTTATGCTCGTGGCCAAGCGAAGGGCTCATCAGCTAGATGACATCAAACCCAATCTAGTACGCAATAAATAAAAGCTATATATGTCATGTGCTTTCGTTGATTTTTGGTAAATTGTTTTGCATTTTAAGTCAATTTTACTCCTCCTGCCTAAATGGGGGCGATAAACCCCCCGACGTACTTTTTTTTCATACGATTATTACCTTCTTTTGACATGATTTACTTGCTCTAGCCTATTTGTGTATGTTATGGGAATCGCCACAACCTACTACTTATGATATTTTTTGTACTGCTATTTTTTATTAGGCACTAAGACAAAAAATTGCTGTTTATTTTGACCAGTTGCAGGTAAATTGAAAATTGAGCATATATTTTTAAAGGAATTTTGATTCTCTACAACTTTTACATTCACAACTTTGTGCAAAAGTGGAAAAGAGTCCTAAACAAGAAGTTTGGCGAAAACAAATATTTTTGGAATTTCGCATCATTTTCCAGAAACGATATCTCAAAGATGGTTCTGTTTTGCAAAACAACGTATGGTAGCAAATTGTAGGAAATTTTATCAGCTAAATTTTTCTCTGCGATTTTTATCTTGTACAATGCAGCGCCTTTGAGATATGCGGATGCAACCGTTGAAAGATACCTTTTAACCACGCTCCCAGCCCCCGCGTGGATTCTTTACTGCGTGAACAAAGGACCCCCCCCCCACAATTTCCCGACAAAATTGGAACTATACGAATTTTTGGTTTATTTTTATTAGTTTGACTAGCACGGGACTAAATGCTATTTAGAAGCTGTTATTTGAAATATTAAAAGGAATATTACATAATTAATAACTTTAAATATTTTTTTTAATTTTTGGTTAGCCAATAAATATAACAATAAATTTATTAATAATCAATGTATTAGGTAGGTACCTATTGAATATTTATTTAAATCCCCCAGTTTTAACATCAACATGAGTTATTTTCATCGTCGTCGTTCAATCACAATCGACAACAACACAAACAACATCGAAGCCATTATCATTATTCAAAATTTATCAATTTCCAATCTACAAGTAGCTCATTAATTTACTCCTCGCCCCAGTCAAAGGACAAAAAGGGCATCGCGTTCACGTCAAACAAAACACGCTTACGATAAAATAAGCGTAAAACACAAAGTATCCAATTACTCTGTAATGGAATTTGATTGTGCATCATTGAAAGTTTATTTTGCATTGGTGATAAATTTCCAAATTTAGAAATAATCGACACAATCCTGTTGAAAAGCTATCAAAAAAACAGAGGAAAGATTGAGAGGAAAAAGGAACCTATATTCCTGTATTGAAGTTTTGTGTTAATTTTAAAACGATATAAATTGTCCAAGGATTATGTAAATTGCCAAAGCTGTCAAATTTGGTCCATTCATTTTTTTTCTTCCTTCATTTTACGATAAGTACTTTCAATGGGGCTTTTTTTTTAGGGGAAAATTTGAATTGGCTTTATTGGTTTGTTTGTAAAAAATAGCAACGAAATATTGCCACCTTACCACCAATAACGCAATAAAATTTAACATCAAATTTAATTTGTTTCAAAATCATAAATCGTTTCTTGAATACAGAACGGGAAAAAGCTTTTTGTGGTACAATTTTTTTTATTAGATGGCCGGAAGTCTATATACTAGCTAAAGTGATAATCTTTAAATGGAGAAATTGTTATTATCAGGATGTCGGTTGCTTTGCTTTAACAAGGGAAGATGTTTTCATCTGCCCATTTCGGTATTATTTTATTTTTGTTTAAGAGGATTTAAGGATTTATTTAAATTTTGTTTACATGTTTTAAGTTTAAGTATTTTTTTTTTAGAGCTGGAGTATAAATGAAAGAAAGTCTTGCTTCATGCTTTCGAGTTCTTCGGGAACTATGAGCTTTTTTTGGTCGTGAATTCTCTACTATTTGCATTCAGTGCGCAAATCATTGTACATGTGGTCTAAACCATCTTTGATAACAATACGGGCGGGCTGATGAATAGCTATGTATATAACTCCTATAAGACTTTTGGTGGCAGGTGCTATATCTGCAAATAGCTTTTTATGAAATGCAATTGCCAGCCATTCTGTGACAGATAATGCCAATAGCTTGCTTTGGATGTTATAAAACGGCTCTATACAAGCCATTTCATGACAGCTTTCCTAATAGCTTGCCTATGATTTTGTAAAAAGGCCTTACCCAAGTATTTTAATGACACCTTTGCTCATAGCATGCGTTGAACGTTGTAGAAAGTCCTTAGCTTTTTAATAATAACAGCTTGTCGTAAATGTGTATATAATGCTTTATAAAAGCAATATTAAGAAATAAAAAAAAAAACATTTAGCATTTAACATTTATTTTTATTTTTGTACATATTTGTATTTTTAGATATATCTTACTCCGCAGTCAGGGTCCGAAAATATTTTGACTGCATTCTGTAAAGATTGAAATTATATTTTAATTAAAAAAGAAAAGTTTTGAAATACCTGGATTTTGGACTCGTGAGTCGAGACTTTCCACGCATCACTACAGCACTCTACTTCTACGCCACATTGTTGTTGAGAAAAATATAATCAACTTTTAATTAGTTAATACGATATGAAGAAAATGTTTACGGTGAAGGGAGAGAGATAATTATCAATTAATTTTTAGAATGCATGTTAATAAATTATGTTTGTAGGAACTTCTTTTCGGTTTAAAGCTGTTCAATACTTACCTTTCCTTATTTTGTTTAGAACTATAATGTAAGACTGACATTAGCACAATAATTAAATTCGCATAAAGCCGTTATAGGCAAGCCTTTTACAAGTTGTTTACATTGACTTGTCGTGGTGAGCCTTATAGCAGCTATTTTCTTTTATATTATCAGTAAACAACTTCGGAAGGCCTTATACAGGCTTTTTGAACCTTTATCTGCAAGCTTTGTACAGAGCTTGTCAAACTTACTTTTAAAGGCCTTATAGAAGCTTTTTTTTATTATCAAAGTTCGAAATGTGTGGTGTGTAAAAATTTGGCTTATGCGAGCTCTGTACTAGCTATTGCTTGCCAAATTTCTAAAATTTGGACTTTAAAAAAACTATAAATTTTAAGTTGGGGTATGTGAACTGGTGTTGGGGAAACAACGATTTCATTTCCTTTCCCATATTAATGGGCAGGGGTGGCGGGCTTAGTTTTATCGACAGCAATTTTGTCATCGGCGGGTTTTCTTTATTTTCTCAACTAATCCTTAACACTCTTCGCAATGATTTTGAAAGACGATTGAGTTCGATGGCCTTTTAAATCCTGGCTCAGACACATTATTTTAAAGCAATAAAAATGCAGCTGGTATCAATGTTTCGAGATTGTAGTACTCGTATACATTTGTTAGCTCGTAACTCTTTATGAAGTAAATATAATGAAGTACACGAATCCAAGGTTCTTACATGGTTCCCAAATTGGTGCCAGAGCAGGGAAATTTTGAAGGTACTACCACTTACAGGCACTTTTACTACACTTAACTTAGTTATTCGTCAAACCTTTTATCATTACTTTTTAAAGCCACCCCAAACCTCCGTATACTAGAAAATATATCTACGACCAAAACCAGCTGCAAAGCTTCCAGTCCCATGCTGTACGCTTAATAACGATCCATCATGGATGAGTTCAAACAATATAAGAAATAACTTTTGATTCGCTTTAGCTTTCTGAAAAGACACAAACAGAACCTTATTCAAACGAACATCCTTTAACCCTTTGAAATAAAAATTATTGTCAAACGATTTCAACAGACCCATAAACACATCCATTTCATGTTTCTTAAACTTTTTTTTTTACCACAAATAAAAAAGACATTTAAATAAGGAGAACTAAAAACTATTTTAAAACCCAATTAAAAGTTTCAAGTGTACTTATAATTAGAATTTAAAAATAATAAGCACAAATACATTAACACAAAACGTTATAAGTAAAATCATTTGGAATATGAGACTGCATACTGAACTGCCTGATTCCAAAAGAGTTAAATACAAAAATTAATGTAAAAAAATAAAACAATGAACAACATTTAATGAAAGTTTATCCTTCAATATGCGCCTTATTTCCATTAAAATGTTAACTTTTCAATCGATAAATTTTTGAAAAGTTTTTCAAAACTTTTATGTGCACCAACATACACACAAATAAGGTTTGGAAACTCGAAAATATACTCGCTCTTCAAAGTTTAAGTTAATGAGGTACCATAAAAGAGGATAAAACATTATATCGGAAAGGACCTTTTTTAAATGCACAGGAATTAAATAAATACCTATTATAGGTTGCATGATTTGAAGCACACAGTTTAAATTTTAACAAAAGTTTGACATAAGAATATCAATAAAGTTTGAGTATTTGGTAAAATATTAGATAGTTTATCGAGGTTAGAAATTGTCTAATGAAGAATAATCTTGTTTGTCATATGGTCACAATATTAGATACCTACCCTACATATGTATAAAAAAACTTTAAACCGTATCCTGATGGTCGGTCAATAAGTAGACAAGATATAATCCAAAGTTTGTAAACTTTTTTGGTAAAGTAGATTAGAAGTTTAATACCTTTTTACATTCTGAGATAAACGATGTAAATAGTTTAAACTGTATAAATTACTGTATATAACTAATTTACATAAACTGTTCAAATTATAAAATAGTAAGCTTTATATATAACTGCATGCACAACCGTATTGCCGATTTTATGGTGCTCTTAATTTGATTTTAAGAATCCGATTTGCCATTTTATTACTAGCTATTGTATCCGCCACGTTGCTGTAGCAGAAAATATTACATATTTGTGGAAATACCGTTTTTAGAATAGTTATCTTGATATACATTTGTTCATGTGATGTGATTTTGAGTTAAATATAGGTCCATAAAAAGGATTTTCCAAAAAAGAAAATTGACAAAACTCCACTTAGGAGGGGGTAATAAAAACCATAAGCTATCTGCAATATATTTTTTTTTTTTTTTTTTTTTTCTTTCGGTAGGTGGAAATCTTCAAAAGACACTTGATAATATTCGGTATCAAGTAATGTGGGACTTCTACCGCACTAAAACCACCTAGAATCATGACCAATCTATAAAAGATCGACAAATGATTTTAGTTTCTCAATTTTTAGTTCACATTTTGGGAAGTTTGATGATTTAATACTTTCCCATCGCTTTTAGACCATCAGCTCATGAGGCTTGGTTCTTCTTAGTCTCCGAACATTGGTACGTAAAATATATTAAGACTAAAAAAACTACTAATAAAAATGTTAATATTTTTGTTATATCATAATTTACGAATTGAATAATGATTTGGTACAAGCTGTGTCAAAGGACATCCGCCATTTTGGGCTAATTTTATTTTAGCTGGCCACTAGAGAGAAAATTCGTCTTAACAAAAACCACCTCCTTTAAAAACTTCAATTTTTCTTAGAAGGATTGGTTTTCGTAATGTTGAATTTTCTTAAAAAGTGTAAGATTTTCTATTTTTACTTAAAAATTAATTAGAGCATTGAATTTTGAAAACAAAAATATTAATTGTTTTTTTAATATTTTTTTTTAAAAACTTTAAGTTTGAAAATGAATTTTTCAAAAACCTTTTTTTTTTTTTAAATATTTAAAAATAAAATAAAAGGTGAAATTTCAATAGCTTCAGTATTTTTACTTATTCAATAGTATTGGTTTCTTGTAAAAAAAATAAAATGCACAACTGGGTCGCACGAAATTGCTCTTGTTGCAAAGTACAGGATTGATAACAAAATCAATTTAATAAATTATGTTCAAAGAAGAAAAATATTAGAAAATGGCCCAAACGTGAGACCAAGTTGTATGGCACCTTACTAATACAACACGTTTGTTTAGCAAAAATCTTTAAATGCCATTTTATGTTAAATAACCAACTGGACTTCCACACCCACCAAATTTAAATAAAATCAGTTAAGCCGTTATCAATAATTTATGGACAGATTTGTTTGATTAAAAACTAGAATTTTTTTCTTTACACGAAACCAATACTTGCCCTATTGAGCAAGTAAAAATCGAGGTTTTAATCAAACCTGACATTACAATGATAGAGAAGTCCAAAACAGTAGGTTTCGTCATGCCGTCCGTCGGTCTGTCTGTGCTTATGTGCGGATGTTCGGTTGTCTGTTCCCCGATCTACAACCTGAACGGTTAGTTCAAACCTCGTGTGTATAGTAGGTACGTTTTGGTGTTTCCCTAGAGGACTAATTCGAATTTTTGTTTTAGCCCGGCTAAAACGGGTTCCCTCATGTAACGGTTTTAGTTTTTCTTAATTTTCTCGAAAACGGCTCTAACGATTTTGATGAAACTTGGTTAACGTGATATTTTTAGTAGTCCTAATATAACTAAATTTCAGGTTTTTTTTTTCTAAAAATGTATATAACGGAAATTTATTATTAGGTTATGTTTATGGTTTTTTACAAATTTGGTCATAAATTTATAACGGATGTACCGATTTGATTTAAATTGGATACGGTATTTAAACTAAGCATTCAACACAAGATGATATTTAAGGTTTTTGCCTAAAAAGCCATTTAATGATAGCTACCATACAACTTTATCTCATATTTGGGCCATCTTTTCACCTTTCAACACAAATCAGTAAATTAAATTTTCTAAATCCCATATTTTGCTACAAGAGAAAGTTCGTGCTACACAGCCGTGTATTTAATTTAATTTGCATTTTATAATAAAATTAGCTCAAATTTGTATCAAAATGTATTTTTGGAACGACTTACTTAGGGTATTTTTGCTGGCTTTTGGGGACAATTCCCCCTTCCCCCTGACACTGTCTGCCATATAACGATATTTTTTAAATGTCTACTATATTGGTAACGACTAATACGTTTTAAACTGACATTTTCTGATCTATTTTAAAAAGCATGGAATACCAGCTACCCGTTTTTGGTCAAAAATGTTTTTGTTGTTTTAAATAATTTTTAAAAATCTTCTTTTATTGTAAATTGAATATTAAAAAAACCTGTTGAAAGATTTTTATGAAATTTCGTGATGAGGTATTATAAATTAAGTGCAGAAAACGTGCTTACTTACTTTTATTCAGAAAAATATTAAAAAAAAAATCATCTGACAGTAAAGTTATTTTATTTGTTTTCTTTTTTGGGTTAAGCTCTGAAAATTAATAAATAAATAAAAATAAAAATAAATAAATAACTTGTCACAATAGGAAATTCGTGCCAGTCGTGCCCTTTTTTTCATATGATCTTATTTTACAAAATGGTTTGGCCTTATTTCACTTTTGTATAATTTAGTTTGGCCTTATTTTACGGCACCCCCAAAACCATATCTTATTCTCACTGTTTAGACTCTAAATTTTCGCCTTAATACAATATAAGCTTAGCATTCAAGGTTTTGCCATTAGAGATTTTCATCTAACCTTCTTTTAGTAGGGAATCAGTTATTGCAGATTCTGTCATCAAAATGTGTCCCTATTAAGCTCTCATATTAAATTGAACTTGTTTTCCATACCGCATGGGAACTATTTCTACTTAAAAACTCTTTCAATACAAGACTTGGTAATTTTTTTTCTCGATACAAGAACGAGATACCCTATTGGCCTATTGTATACATACACTCCTATGCCATGAGCCGCTGCCCGCCCGGCCGACCATATTTTTCTTTACAGTGCAGTGGTACGTGTTATTTCTTTTGTATAATTTTTTCGTTACTTTTAAAGAAACTGCCAATATAAACTTTAACTGTAAATCTAAAATTAAAACTTCATATTACCTTGAATTTTTATCATAACTCTATGACAAGAAATCGTTATACTCTTAAAATTTACTTAAAAAACGTAGGTAGGTATATAATATCAAAATTACTGATATAGTTATGTATTATCAAACATCCATTAAAATTAATTTCAACTCAAGTGTTCTTCGTGGAATCATTTAAACTTCCAGCCATCTTTACAAGTACGTACTCAAATTTTAGCATCGCGAAGTTTTCATCACCATTTGTTTTGATTGCAACCAACTTACTTAAATATCAAGAAGATACCTTTACATAATATAGGTATATTATACCCACAGATATTTCACTTAAACGATATTAACGACATTCTCCAACTCTTCTTAAGGTGTAAAATCAAACAGATTTAAATCATGATGAGCTTTTTGATATTCAGAAACTTCTGGAATGTCCTTGTGAATCGTTATCTTAGTGACCGACCTTTGCTTTAACAATCTGTTTGAGAGTGCTTAAGTAGAAATGGCCTCGTTATGATTTGATTAGATGGCTGTAATTTGAGCAACGATAACAACTGCCGTATTCCACATATCTATATATACTTGAAGGTGAAGTGTGAAATGTTGGTCGATGTTTATTTATTATTAAGACGTTAGATATATATTTGCATATTATTTTTTTGAATCCAAATAGAGACTACAAATATTAATTTAATACAAAGATTCACCTAGAACCAGAACAAATTTCCCGCATAGACAAAAAAAAAAAAATGTTTTTAAGAAAATTGAATTTTATGTTTCTAAATCATCATCACAACGCTGAAATACAATTTTTTATAGTCCTTCGTTTACAACAACAAAAAATAATCAACTTAAAAAAACCAATCCCGTATTTATAAATCAGCATCACTCGCAGTAACGTTTATTTTATTTTCACTTGTGTATTTTTTTTTTAAGGGCAAAACTCTCGTCATGCATTCGATAAAACCTCGCAACCACATTTGGATCAACCTTTTTCATTTCGTCCGTACAGGGTATTCCACATCAGGCTACACCACGGTTTTTGGTATTTTTCAAATCCGATTAATGCTGCTGCCAAATGCAATGACAGTAGAGCACATTGCGAGGTTAGGAGTTGAACTAGGAAGAAGGAGGGCTTAGGGAAGATTTTTTTTCCAGACTGCAATCTAGGAACTTGCACTCAGCAGCAGATTTTAAAAGACTACGAAAAAAAGGTAAGAACCCAGAGGAATGAGGTTAGCAACAAAAAATACAACATAGGTACCTATCTTACTATATGTATACGTATATGTGTTTGCGAATCCTTTTGCCCTAAGCCTTCAAAACTCCCTTTCGTTTCGTCCTAAAAGCCCATGCAGATTCAAAAAAAAAAAAAAAAAAACAAATAAAAAAATTTAATGCAAAAGGTGAGAACATCAGCAAAAGAAGAGAAGAAGGAAGAATAGAAATTGATGGCAAACATTGCAAGGATACGGCATTAAATTACCATAATCGTAGTTTTTAAATCATCGTTATACAATCCTTTTTTTTTTAAGTCACACGCGTTGAGTTACGGTAACGGGGTACTTTCTTCGTCCAAGCAGTGAAAACCAAAAGAAAATGGATTCACTTCTTTTTACAGTTAGAAGTTCACTTAGGTATATTTTTTTTTTTTAGCAAGTATTAGTGAAATATTCGTTAGACTGTGCTGACGAATGTGAGTTGAGGAAAAAATAACGATGTAAGATACACATCGTCCTTGCGGAGTGGGAAAAAGTAAAAAGTATAGGAGGAGAGGCTTAAAAAGACAGATGAAGACGTGGCACGATTTCTATGTAAATTATGTTCGTTAAAATGCATAGTAGGACGTTTTGAAAGAAGACTTCGTCATGTGTTTTTGATGATGCAATGCAAGAAAAAGTGTTTTTTTTTCTTGCGAACACAAACAGGAATAAGTAGGATTGTATAATTTATGTAAAATTTTAATAAAACATTTGTTTGCTTGTGACAGTCAGTTAACATTAATACAAAATATTTTAAATAAATTATTAATTTGTTGAACCGCGTGAAATCCGAAAAATAATTGAATGAAATTTAATTTTCGACCTTCTGATTTCACAAGTTTTAATCGCGGTTAAAATTGCCTTTTAAATTAACTGAAAGAAAAGAAAATAAATAAAATAAAAAGCTTTTTTACATAACTCGACTCACTTCGAATGCATTTCCGAACATCGATAAAATCCTCGTCATATATGTTAATTATTATTTATGTATATATGTTAGGTATTAGAAAAACACAAACACATTTATTAAACAGTTAACCACGATTGAAAAGACATGAAATAATGTTGCCATTGACTTGGTTTATTAAATTGACTCCGTTTTGAGTGAAGTAGCTTTCAAATGCATCAAGTTGTGCTTCATTCGTTATCGTTATACCGATTTAAGTAAATGTACACCATTATCACTTATGTTGTGTTTTAGTTCTAAAACGTGTGATGCGTCCGCTGAGAAAAAAAAAATATGATCTTCGTATCTTTTTTCTACACTTCACTTAGTTTGACCGATGTATTCGAGTTCACAGACACTACACTTTATCACTTAAATACCAGACTTATTCAAACTCGGAGCTTTATCTTTTGTTGCACAAATTCAGTTACATAATATATTGTTATTTTTGTAAACAATGTCCAAGTTATGTCTTTAAATTTTGATTTTAATTTGTTAGTCAATGCTGGTGCAAACGACAAGGCTACTTTTTTACTATTGTTTTCTTTTTAATTTTGTAAAAATAGAGTTGTTAACTTTGAATTAGTAACTTTTCTAGAATGGTGCACTATCAAATCATCAATCATTTGTTCAGTTTATCTGTTTATTATGTCAGCTTTTTTAATAAATTCGTATTCTCGTTTATAATTCGCGACCGTTAGTGACAAACGACATAATCTGTGTACCATTGAATGATACGCACAATTTTTTATTGTGTTCGAGAATAGGAATCTGAAGTTATTGTTCTGAGTGTACTTGTGGGTTTATGGTAAACACCGCATCCAGTCTTTTCACTTTTGCGTTGTATTTCTAAAGAAATGGTAGTTTTTTTTTTTTTTGATAAACGCGTTGTCTTAAACAACTAAAGAATGGCTTATCGATGATAAAAATTGTTATGACCAAGATAGAAAAAATTATTATCGAAAAGATAGAAAAAATTATTTTCATTTTTTTATACCTTCAAGTTTTGTTTAAATGTATAAGATTTTAAAATTTATAACGTATAACAGTTTAGATTTTAATAAAATTTTTAAAATAAAAAAAACATCGTTCAAATTTTGAAAAAATGTTATATAGCTACCTACCTACCTAAACAAAAAAAATTTGTAATGCATGAATACAAAAGAAAGTTGTTTAATAAGCTAACAAAAACTTCCAACCATCCTTCCATTTATTTTGAATGCTTCTTAAAGATTTACAAAAAAACTCAATAATTAAAATTGATGGGTTTTCTGCTGCAAGAAAAAAGTCTCAGTCTCAGATCTACTTAAAAAATAACTTTTTCAAAAATTATTTTTGTAATTTTTTTTTTTAAATAAAAAAAAGCGTTTTGTTTTAAAATATTAAATTTTGTAAAAAACGATGCAGCCGTTTCAACGATAGGCGATGTAAAATCAAACGGTTCTATGACAGGTAGCTGATTATAAAAAAAAGTCCAATGAAAGACAACAGAAAAGGTTAATTGAATTTGCTACAAGCTGGTACCATTGTGTATGGGTTCAGAATAGTTTTTCTGTGGGATATTAGATTGCATATATTGTTAAAACATAAAACAATTTTTTTTTTGTTAAAAATTGCATATTTTTTGAACGGTTGTATCTAATCAGTACCTATTATACCTAGAGATCTCAATTATTATTATTTTCATCGAATTCCGAAATGGTGGCATACGTCTCTTAATCCTGGATTTCATTTTATACTCAAGAAGAACTATCCTACAAAATATAAAAAAAATATAAAAAAGTGCAGCTTAATTTTTTAATATTAATCTTTAGATTTTCTAGGATATTTTCAAATTCGATTTCACTAAAAAATATCAACTCACTAAAGAAAATTTAAGGTGTACGTCAGCCGAAGCTTTTAATATAAGAATTTATCTATAACTGACAAATTTTCAATCCTCAATCGATATTCATAAATCGCGTATAAATATAAAGAATCAAAGAGCATCTGAATGTGCAGCAAATTTTTATTAATTTGTTTCAACGTCACTTCATATTTATCCATAATGAGAACTTTATATATTTCAATTTCTCTTTTATTATTGCAATCACTCACTATTATTACTCATCCCTTCAAAATTTCAAGACCATATTATAATATTTTCCTTTATCCAACAATGTCGGTTAAATTCATGTACTTCATTTGGCATTTTAATTTCGTTATTTACCAATGTATACGATTGGAATTAATAACGTTAAACTTTTACCCATTTAACTCATATAAAATAATAAAAAGGCGGGAAAAAACTCTGAACTGTATGTATCCGGCTCCGGCATCAAAAATAATTGAATCCAGGGATATTTAGCATTTAAAGTGGATTTGAATAATTAATTGCAATCGAGTTAATGGAGTTATTCGTAATTTTTGAAGAGAAAATTGTAATTGGTGGCAGAAAAGAGATGAAGGTGGAGAAGCTGGGGAGTTCTTTTTTTTTTTGTTTGTTTAATTTGTAACAGATGAGGGGAGTTGTGCACTTAATTAACATTATTTGTGCAAAATTTAAAGGAAGTCCTTCTTTGCTGATGAACGTTCTCCTTCTGCATAGGGAGATGATAATTGATGAAGGCAATTTATTGACTGAAAAGATTAACCGTTTCATTTGTTCAATGGAAGTAGAGCTCATCATTTAATGGGTGCAGTTATTTGGATTTAAGTCTATTATCTTTTCATGTTTTTTTTTTCAATTTTGACTGGGATCATAGCTTACTCGTAGAAATGCTTCTATTATATGGAATTTATCAGGTTGAGCTAATTACGTTCATCGATTATTTCATATTTAAGTCAGTTGTTCATCAAAATAATTATTGTGCAGTTGTTTCTACCATTATTATAGTATTAAATATTATTGGTATAATTTTGGATACTATAACTATACATTTCATGTTTTAGAAATAAATATTAAAAAGACTAAAAATACTCAATAACCAAATTAATCTCAAGTTGAGGTTTTATAGGCACTCGTTGTCCACCAAAGGGAGGTTAAAGTAGGAGTTGGTAGTCAAAGGTGTTTTTTTCAGAAACCCTATGGACGCTTTTGTGGCCTCTTTAACGCATGCAATAACACTTTGAACATCAGAATTCTCTGTCTGAGTATACTTTTGAAGAATTCAATGCCAAAAACGTAACAAACAGACATTCTAATCCAAAATCCAAGCTCTCAGTTATATATATGATGATGTCCTTAATTTCTGAAATACGAGAAAAAAAGAGAAATCCCAAAAGAAAATTCATATAACTTATTACATAATTAAGTTCACTTCTACTATGATGACTTTCTCTTTGTTCAACAATAATAAATAAAACAAAAACGTAACTTTTTGTTTTATTTTTCTTTCTGGAGACTTTCATTTCTTTTAAGGACATAACAACACATTAGCAACTGGTTTTTCTTCATCTTCTTGATGGTAATTATGGTTACTTAAGTGGACACGTGTTTTGAACAACCACAAACTCGTAGAAAAGTTGATGATAGAATGTTTTTTTTTTTTTCGTCGACCTTGAAAAAGTACTAAGATACAGAATGTATGCAAAGGTGGGGAAATTCAAACGAATTTTCGTCATGTTGTAATAAATAAATACGAGGAAAAAATGTCCTTGAGTCGGAAAAATTGATTAATGGAAGTATCAAGCAATGTATAACTATATGGTGTACTTATAAGTTATGGTCAAGAAAATAATTATTCAAGCAAAGTTTTGTTTATGTGATCGTTAGTTTCGAAGAAAAAGTTGATAATAAAAAAAATAAATATTAGACTGTATTTATAAATGAGTAGGTACTGATTCATAATTTCTTAGGTTATGCGAAATTTAAAAACATTTAAAAACCGTATATAGTAAATTAAGTTTAATTCAATTTTATTCGGTTGGAGTCGGAGTTACACAATATTTAAAAAAAGATTTTATAGAAAGATTCTCAAACTGTATTCAGTTTTAAATTACTGAAATGAAAAATCACGAGTTTATAAATGAATAAATGTTCTCGCTGCACTGCGCCTTAGTAAAGATACCTACTATCAGGGCTGGATTATCGGGTCATTCTATAGCTCTTCTTCCAATCAGATTTTTCGGAGAAATTGTATTTGGTAGTGTTTGCAGAGAAGTAATTCGTTTTCCTCTATCTGGTAACTTTCTAGAGTGTATATACTATTTTCTAGATTATTACTGGACCACATTTTATTAGAATAGATGGTCCTGCGTTTTCTCCTAGTCGTCGTAGAATCTACATGTGGCATGATTTGATAGAGCATCAGATTCCTTATTTTCCTCAACCCGAAATAATTTTTGTTTTATATTGTAGCCTATAGGTTTGTGTATTTTGAAAACTTTTAAAAAAGTTATAATTGCTAATATCTGAAAATAAAAAAAAAATTTAGATTCTAGATTTTTCATTGGCCAACATCATAAATAGGTCTGCAAAAAATCAGAACAACCGGATTCGACTTACTGGACTTAGAAGGCTCTAAAGAATACCTATTGCGATAAATTGCGATGTTCGAAAATAGTATACATTTTGAAAAGTTTTATCTCGGAAACTAGGTCCAAAAAGAAAATTATAGGTCTCATATTTTATCGAATTTAGTCTACTTTGAAAATGTGCTTGAAAGTTACTGTCAAAAATTAGTCCTTTAGAGTTATAATCTCCAAAATCTGAAAAAAAAAATCACAATGTTGCATTCGGCTTTCGAGGTCACAAACTTGAATTTTTCATTGGGCCAAAATCATAAACAAGTCTGCAAAATATTAGAACTACCTAGATTTGATACATGGGTACACTGATGTATAAATTTACTGAACTATTTCGAAAACAGGAATTTTATTCTTAAGCAATTCATATTCTTATAGCGTTTATTTCCGTTTGATAAATACCAGAGGTCTGTCTAATTGGTACTTAACAGCCTCACTGTAAAATATATCATATTTGATACACCACTTAATTTGTACCACTCAATTTGTCAGAGATCTTTGATATAAAATCACAAGTTATTGGAAGTATTGGATGTGGGGACATTTTTTAATAACTTTGTATATATAGGGACTGGTAATGTCTTGTTTATGCTCTGAATATTTAATATTGTTACGAAATTCTGCCGCAGATATTTGCTAAACAAAAGAATTGTGCCCAAAGAAAAGATAAGGGAAATGAAACGCAATTGAATTATAAAATGTGTTAATTTTATTTATTGAGAGCTCCGGTTCCCGAGAGGTTTTATTTTTATTTTTTTTAAGGGTTCTCTCAAAAAGAAATTAATTTTAACCAAAAATGAAATGTGGCAAGTATACCACCTAGTACCACCTTACGTGTCCAAAAGAAAAAGATAAGAGAGCTTTTTCGTCGGACGCACTTCTTTTTATGTCACCTCCAAATTTAATTTCAATTCGCCATCACTTCTATTTCTTCGTTATTTTCTCCTCCTCGTGGTGATACGTCAAATTTTAGCATTACCTTTCATTTCGCCATCAATTCATGTTCATCCGCCCAAGTGTCATAAATTTGAAGACTTCATTTATTTTAACGATTAAGCGGGTACAAATCAAGTGATATATTGTATCAGTTGATACATTGGACAGAAAAACAAAAGCAATTTCTTCATTCTGGACGTTGTAGGTATGTATGAAATAAATTGTGTAAAAGAACAGTGAAGTTGGCCAGGTTAGTGAACGAGGGACTCCTCAACTGACAAACTTCTTCCATGGGTCTCTAGCTGTCTCCAGTCTCGCAAGCCGAGTTAAAGTCCTTTTTCACATTTGAGTGGGCATCATTTCATGCTGGCCTGACGCCATAAATAGGTGCTGTGAAATAAGGCGAAGTGTAATAAGGCCAAATTTTTAAAAGTTGGCCTTATTTCTCTTTTATGAAGAGGAATAAAGTCAGAATAAAATTTGGTCTTATTTCACTTTAGCAAATTGCAATAAGGCCAATTTGTATACACAATAAGTTTTCTTTAAAGTGTCTTACAAGAAGATAAAATATAGTTAAGAATAAGAATAAGAGATGAATTAAGCTTTTGTTGATTTGATGGCATTATTGTTTGTAAGGTTCAACATTGCATTTGGATGTGAAAGTTTATTACCGGCGTTTTACATACGCCGTTCGGCGCTGAAATATGTCAAACATAAACTGTTGTTTAATGGTCCCTTTTCATTTATTAAGCAAGGTGCTTAAAGGTGGGCATCAGGAAAAAGGATCAAGAGCGGAGCGAAACAAATATTAACCAAGTAAAGATCAATTTGTGGTGTGAACATTTAAAATTCGCTGTTGATCCTTTTTCCTGTATTATATTATTGGGTTGATTTCGCGCTCCAAAACCTGAAATTTTCAGATACATATCGATTTTTGAAATTGACGTAAGGCCGTAATCCAAACATATGCATTCCTTGTGTACTTTGGTACTCATACGTCACCAGTCTTAGGAAAGAAATCACACTACTGTGCATTCAGGATATGTATAAACAATTTTAGGATTTGGTCGTATTTCACTGGACTGTATCCCAATAGACCGGAAAGCATTAATGGAAAGCGCAATAAAACCATAACTTGACGTAATTTCACTTTTGGAAAGCGAAATGAAGCCAACGATTGAAATTTGGCACTATTATACTTTAGGAAAGCGAAATAAGGTCACTTGGTGTTATTTCACGGCACCCCATAAATAATTGAAGTTCAATGCAATAAAATCTAAAATGAAAGTGTAATAAAGATCGATATAGCGAAGTTTTCACATTTTCTAGTTTGGTTCTCGTTGTAATAAGCTAATCTCAAAGTGATGTTGGGTTTCGGTCTCGCCATCATATTGTATATTATCTTAGCATGTTTCGTTTGCACCTTATGATCTACCTACCTGCAATTCTCTTGCATAGCACAAGGGCTTTACTATTTTTTTTTCCCTTCCGCTTCATATTAAAAAAAAAAATAAAATTCTTTGCCTAAAAATCAATGTGCCTAATATTTATTTAATATATATCTAAGCTACGGAATACATAAACTAAGAATTCTTATATAGCTACATATACAATACAAATAAGAATAATATATCCTTTGAAGAAAAAGAAAATACTTTTAAAATAAAATGAATGGACAAAGAAGACAGTCCTCTTTTGGGTCAGGTGTGATTACTGTATTCTTAAATTGGGAAAAGTGTTTTTTTTTTTTGTATTTTTTGCTTTAGTTAGGACATTGAAAATTTATGTTTCTCTCCTTCTAAACAAAACAAAAAAAAGGATTTAAGAGTACCAGCTTTTCAAAACAAAAACTCAAGTATCGTTGAAAATTAAAGCAAGTTTGAGGCATATTTTAGTGTTTCTATCCTTTAATTGTATTGAAAAAAAAAATTGTTTTGTTTGGTCTTTTTAAAGTTTATTTAAAAAATTCACCAAAGTTTGAAAGATGAATATAATTAATTTTAATTTTCTTCTTTTCTTTTGCAATTGTGACTCAATCCATTTGTTGATTCGTTAAACATTTCTTAAAACTTTTCATAACTTTGGGACCACTTATTTAATTTTCTCTGGCAAAGTGCAGTCGTTCAGGCGTAAAGTTTAAGACTTTCCTTCATTGGTTCTTCAAAAGTTTTATTTTTGTAAAATTCACTCAACAATCATGTCAATAGTCAAAAGTCAAACAAGTGTCCAACTGGTGTTTACCATCATCAAAATTAATGGTATCTATAGATTTTCCCGCCTTACATCCACACATACTTACCTATATATAGTTTTGGGAATATCCTTTAAGAATACTGTCTTGCTGCTGACACAAACCATGTTTTTAACAAGATGAAGATTGTAAGACAGACAAACTTAAAGTGCATTTTACCAAAATCAGGTTTGTTATCGTAATGGCTTCTTGGTTGAACGTCGAATTTTAGGGTGGTTGTGTGAACCACTTTTCTATTCCAATGCGACTGAGGTGAAAAATTACTTTTGGTTCTTCACGCAGACTTCTAACTTATCGACAGGACTTTTGGAAAACAAGAAATGTGTCATTTGGGAATGATTCATTGGTTTTCAGTTAGTGTAGCGGAAAATGGAGATGCGCTGACTGTAAATTCTACCAGAAGAATTCCTTAGGGAAAGTTTTATTTTCTACAGGTACTCTTTTAACAACATAAATGAAAAAGTTTCACCGAAGAAAAAAAAAAAGAAGGAAAAAAAAAAGAAAGTTAAATGAACGAAATTACAAGAGATTTTAAAAGTGGATATTGGAGCTATAAGATAATGTTAGACATTTGATACTGACCAGATATTTGTAGCCATATGTTAACCAATTAATTTTAATATAGTATTTTAAACTTGAAGATTAATTTATGATTGAGCATTAAACTTAAATATAATTACTACTATGTCCCCACCGACATGATTTAGTCAAATGATTTATATGTCATGCGGTCCCACCGAACTATTTCGTGTTTTAGTTTGACTTCTATGTCAATCTTGACATTTCTTTTAAAACTTTCAATTTTATTAATATAAAAATGACAAAAAAAATTACCAGCAATAAATTAAAATGCAAACTTATTCTTATGCTTTGGATTCAATTTAATAACTGCACCAATGAAGCCAAAACATTTAAATATTTGCATTGTCGAAAAGAAAATATAGCTAAATAAAATGCTGAATTATAAATCTTGCATGTTTATAAACAATTTTTTTTTAAATTTTTTTTTTTTTGTTACAAAATTCAATGTTCGGCAAAAATTAAATTTTACTTCAGTACTTTTTTTAAAAATGTTTCTGCAGTATGTTATACACTATACAGATGTGTCAACAGCGTTAAAATATTGTTTCCATTGGCTAAATTATGACACTAGTGTGGTGAATATAAACTTCAAAAATTTACCCTGCTCTGGAGCAGGCTAAAATTTTAGCCAGTGGATAATTCTCTATGCTGATGAAGGATTGAGAGAGACAGTCATTTATTTGCATTTATTTTTGTGTGTTCTTACATTATATTAATATCGAATTTCTCGTTTATGTTTTTGTGAATTGTGTTTTATTTAACTTTGATATTACCGATCAATTAATAAAATTAACCGATTAGACATTTTGTAAATTCCTTTTCATTGTGAAACAAACTTGTTATTTTTTTTTAAGTTCAGCTGCCAAACCAGTGTTTAGTACCGCGTTTAAACTACCCATAATTTTAATCATCTTACTTACAAAGTAGTTCTATATTTTGTTTTCTTTCTTTTTTCTTTAACAAAATATAATTTACAAAAGCTAAAATCATTAAATAATAATTTCGAGTTTTTTTAACTTGGTTTTTACCTAGCTATCGAGAAAATAATTCGCCCTATTAGCGCATCCGACATATGAGCTGCGGAGAGAGTCACTCAATTGAGGTAGATTAGCAATTAGCAAATCCGCAAGTCAAAAGGGAATATTTTTTTTTATAAATTCTTTATTTAACCTCTCGATATTCTTACAATAGTATAAATCTAAGAATAATTGCATGGCATATATTGCCGTCTGCCTAAATTGACTTATTTCGAGTTTTTTTCAAAAAATGGACAAAGTTAAAGTAAAAAAAGAAAAAAAAGTTTAAAAAAACATGATATTATTTTTAACCTAATATACAATAAAATAAAATAAACCTTATCTTTAATATATAACATTCATTTCTTTATACAAAATCTATAAAACTGTTACGGTAACCTAAGGCATGATTAATATAGTGACAAAGAGTTTTCCAACCTAAATTACCATTCAAAATCTGCTTTGTATCCTCAAGTGTAAGAAAGCTCTTTAAAAAATAAAGTCTGCGGATTTCTTGTAATATTGGGCATACAGCTAGAAAGTGATAAATATTTTCTATTTCATTTCGGTTGCACAAACTACATATCGGGCGAAGGTCACTTCTGTGTGGTTTATAATTTAAGTTAATCATCTCTGTTCTAGCTTTAAAAACAGTACTGATTTGGCTAAAGGAAAGTTCTTCATTAAAATAATTGTTTGTATAGAGTACGTGGTTTAAGTCTTTGTAAATAAGTCGAGTTGTAGATGTTTGGGCTTTGTTCAAACATTGTAGATAAAGAGAGTCATCTACTTTAGCTATACATCTATAGAACTCATCCTGCCAATCGTTATGAGTGGTGTTACTGAGATTGAGATTCAGACCGTATTGATTAGCCAACTCGTTCCACTCTTTAAAAGGCGATAGCTGACAACGGAGGGCGTATTCCATAATATGTTTTTGAAGGTTCGAATCGTTTCTATTCATTACTTTAACTATGTAATCAGCATTTGATTTTAAGTTCTTTAAGAATATTTGTGGTATACCAGATTCAACGTGGATAGCATAAGTTGGAGTAGTACTAGCTAGTTTAAAAATGCGCTTAAAGAAAAAACGCTGGATTACTTCAAAACCTTCAATGTTTTGATACCCAAAAACTTGGTTTGCATAGCAGAGACATGTTCTGATGGTTGCATCAAATACCTTGAACTTGGCGGAAGCATCAACATATTTATTACAATAAAATTTACTCCACATGAGGTTTATTGCTGTTTTTGCTGCAACACATTTTTCTTTAATATGTGGGCGGAGATCAAGGTTGTATGTTATTAAAAATCCTAAGTATTTGTATTCGCTGACAATTTCTAAGGGTTCACGATCTAAAAACCATTTTTCGTGAAGAAGTCTTTTTCGGCGAGAGCTTTCAAAAATCATTATTTTTGACTTTGTGGCATTGATTGAAAGGTCCCATAAATCACAAAATCGTTTAAGCTTATTTATTTGAAGCTGCAAGGATGTTGGGTTATCTGCTAGTATGACAATATCGTCCGCGTATAGAAGCATCTTTATTAGAATATCACCACACTTAACTCCTCCCGGGAAATCCTTGGATACATCATCAATAAATAATGCAAACATAATTGGACTAAGCCCACACCCTTGTGGAACACCAGCACATATATTAAAAAAATCGGACATTGAAACTCCATTCCATACAGCAGCAGAGGTATCGGTAATAAGTAGCTTATATAAATTGAGAAACTTTGTCGATAAACCTAAAGTTGATAGCTTATAAATCAAAGAAGCCCTATTTATTGTATCAAAAGCTGCCCTAAAATCGACAAAAAAAGCATATAATTTTTTTTTCTTTCCTAAAAACATTTTGGCTATATTTGTTAGAGCAAAAATATGATCCACCGTGGATAGCCCCGCGCGAAATCCAGCTTGAAAAATACTAAGGAGTTTCTTCTCTTCAACCCATCTCGTCAACCTATGGTATAAAAGATGGGTGAATATTTTTCTAAGACAGGGTAGTATCGATACACCCCTGTAATTACTTGGAAGCTGCGAATCGCCTTTTTTAAAAATAGCGCAAATCCACGCTTTCCGAAATGCTTTTGGTATTGCTTCTGCTTCTAGAAATCTGTTAAAGAGAGATGTTATTTGCTGCATGAAATTCGGTGTTGAATTCTTATAAAATTCAGCAGGTATGCCATCAACCCCTGCTGCTTTATTATTTTTCATTGATTTGAGGGTTTCCTGCAACTCTCTCATAGTAATTGGCTCATCAAGTTCAGGGACTACAACTAAAGGTAGAGCATACTGGAATGGCAAATGAGTTTCTACCGGATTTAGGAGCTCTTTGAAGTAGTCTGCAAGTTTTCCCACTTCAATAGCCGAAGCTGATACAATTTTACATCCACATAGCAGTCTCACCTTCGACCAAAACGTTTTTGAGTCCTTACAGAGTGAAAGAGTAGCAGCCACATCACAGATATACTTTTTTTGTTTTTGAATACAGATACTTTTGTATAACTTATTTGATTCTAAGTAGAGCCTTTTAAAAAACATTGAACTGGTTTTTCTGAAACGGTTCAAATAGGAGAAAGATTTTTTCCGGAGTTTCTTACATTCCCAGTCAAACCATTCAGCAACAAACATACCAACAGATTGAGGTTTTTCCACAAACGAAGCCTGTCTAAAAGGGAATAAATGTTGACATAGTTCGTAAAATTGGTATTACTGTTAAAGTACCTAATTGGTCATGAATATTGTCATGAATGAAAATGATCTGGATGGTTCATACCATTCCACACTCAATTTTGAACCGAGCTATTTTCTGCATAGTCATTTTTTTTATTTAGTTCAAAACAACAAAAAAATCATAGGATTTAAAAAATTAAGGTACGATATATATATACGATGAAAATGCTTAATGGGACCATAGCTTCTAAATTACTGAACCGAATCGAATTATTGATACAATTCCAGAATCAGCTTAGAACTTCTCTATATGCTGTTTTTTTATTTTTCTTTCTTTTTTTCCATATGATCCATCAATCTGATGACAGAAATGTTTTGTTGGACCACTAGACGAATCGAAATCCTTCATACGTTTCGAGTTACTGATTGAATTAAATTAAAAGTTTCATTTAAGGGTCTTTATATAAACCTTTAAACACAAATATTTCTTGGAATTCAAATGTTTACATTTCTCGGTACCAATAATAAGAAAAGGAAATTTTTCAATTCTGGTAGGGAAATAAAAAAAGCACATGGGTGTTAAAAATTCCCATTTTATCCAGTTGACACACTGAAAAGATAAAATAAATATTCACCACCACTCAAACGGCAAAAATTAGCCAGTGGATAAAATTCTAACACAATTGGCACACGGCCTTAGAATATTAATTTTTTTCAAAATCAGTGCAGACTTTCAAGAGATAGCTAGTCGGAGTAATAAAAAACGGTTCTATAATAAGCTGATTATGAAAAAAAAAAGTCGAATGATGGACATCACCATAAGCAAAAAATCACTTAAATATAATTGATCGTATTTTTTCGAAAAAAATTAGAATGATCGGTTTTTAACAGAAGAATTTTTTTTTTAAATTACTTAAAAAAAAAAAAAAGATTGCTGTATTATTCAGGTTTAGAAGTAGTTTTAGAATGATAAATTTCGTCGAAAACGGTGCAGCCATTCAAAAGATAGTTAATAAAAAACGTTTTTATGACAGGTATCTACCGTTAATAAGCTTACTATGAACATTTTTTTAGATGACGGACCTCACCATTGGCATCAAATTACTTACAAAATTTTATCAAAAATTATCGTTTTTTTCGAGAAAAATTGAATTATTATAGTAGTTACCGTTATTTTTATACATATTCAAAAATTAAAAAAAAAACTCCGGGGATATTTCCCTAAAAATAGTTTGTGCCATGTTAGAAGAAAATCAGCCCAACTGTTAAAGCTGCATGTGTCTTTACCTCCAGACAGACAGATAGATAGAATTGTCGGACCTACTTATTTGTCTTATCTATCATCGTAATTTAATGTTTTATTGTTATGGCGAAACTTTTTATTTACAAATGCATAATAGTACCTATAATTATTGCAAGTAAAAATGGTAGATCCTTCCTTATGAATGCTTAAGATTTCATTCGAAATAAGCTTGGTAAATGTTTAAACTATAAATTTGGAGAAAAACTATTGATATCAGTTCGGTATATTTATATTTCTTCATTTAATTTATTTTATTCAGTTCTTTTTAAATTTTAAGTTACAACTTTCTTTGTTCTATTTTTCAGTGCTAGCTCAACCATAATTTATGCTGTTTTTATCAAAACAAAAAATAAAAATTTAAAGGTAAGCTTCGAAATTAAATTAAATTTACTATCAATCAATTAATTATAACAGCTTTCTATAATCACTGTGCTATTATTACGTTTTGATGTTAAAATCAATAATTATTGAAGTGCATTGGGGTTGAAAATGAACCAATTCAATAGTAGTTACGGAGTTAATATTATTTTTATCAGATAAAATTTAAATAATACCATACCATTTTTTTTATTCAAACTATTAGCCATTAGTCAGCATTATTGAACTCTAATTACCACATGTAATGATTTAAGTGAATATTTTATAATGCATTCCAATTTATTGTGTAACTTTTTTTTTAAAGTAATAAAAACACAATAATTATAGTTAGATTTGAATTCCTCTCCAGCAATGATACTCTTAAATGTTTATGATTAAAACAAAATGGAACGGGCGTGCTGCCGCACTCTTCATATTAATTACATAAATGTAATATGTAACAGTCGTAAAAAAGAATTAAATTAATTTTAAACGTTAAACAAGCTAAAAATCCCATTTCATGTTAATTTAATATTAATCGCATATTATAAAGCTGAATATGGGAATAATAAATGTTAACATTTTAAAATAGACTATTTTAAGTGAAAATATTGATTTTTATTGAATCAATTAATTGCAAAAAAAAATTTTTCGTGGAAAAAGTTGTTGTAAACATGTTTTCAAGTTTAATTATCCGTACTTTGTAAAAGAGTTCAACAATTATGTATGTATTAAAAATAAAACAAAAGTTGAAGGCAAAAAAAAAAAAAAAAAAAAATATAGTCTTAACGTAGTAATCTTTAATTGTCACATTATTTTCTTCTTCATAAAGCCCAGGGTGACCACTGTAATAAGCTGATTTTGAGTCAGTGCAGAAAACGATGTCCTCGTTATCATAAAGTTTTATTAGATCCTTGTGAAGCAGTATTTAGCTTCTAAGTATTGCGGATTAAGATATTGTCTTCATAACAATTCTTCTTATCAATTAATTCGGTTGGCTGGTAGAATTTATGATTAACATTTGTGCAAAAATGGAGGTAACTCTGTCAAGTTCAATTGCGTTGGCTTTTTTGTTGAGTCTGTTGTTGCTGGCTTGTTTTCTTCTATTTCTTTTGTATGGCATCCACGTTCATATTGAAGATAAATGGTCGTAAATTGGATTATTGGCTAAGCAATTCCGGTTTTAATGATATTCACTGATAATCGGCTGTTTCCTATTTCACCATCGACAGCAATAGCGATAGAAATAACGATCATTGTGTAATTGTGTCTTGTGTAATAGTGTCATTGTGTCATTGTATCATTATTCCATTGTGTCATTGTCATTAAGTCATTGTCCTTGTGTCATTGTCATTGTCATTGTCATTGTCATTGTCATTGTCATTGTCATTGTCATTGTCATTGTCATTGTCATTGTCATTGTCATTGTCATTGTCATTGTCATTGTCATTGTCATTGTCATTGTCATTGTCATTGTCATTGTCATTGTCATTGTCATTGTCATTGTCATTGTCATTGTCATTGTCATTGTCATTGTCATTGTCATTGTCATTGTCATTGTCATTGTCATTGTCATTGTCATTGTCATTGTCATTGTCATTGTCATTGTCATTGTCATTGTCATTGTCATTGTCATTGTCATTGTCATTGTCATTGTCATTGTCATTGTCATTGTCATTGTCATTGTCATTGTCATTGTCATTGTCATTGTCATTGTCATTGTCATTGTCATTGTCATTGTCATTGTCATTGTCATTGTCATTGTCATTGTCATTGTCATTGTCATTGTCATTGTCATTGTCATTGTTATTGTCATTGTCATTGTCATTGTCATTGTCATTGTCATTGTCATTGTCATTGTCATTGTCATTGTCATTGTCATTGTCATTGTCATTGTCATTGTCATTGTCATTGTCATTGTCATTGTCATTGTCATTGTCATTGTCATTGTCATTGTCATTGTCATTGTCATTGTCATTGTCATTGTCATTGTCATTGTCATTGTCATTGTCATTGTCATTGTCATTGTCATTGTCATTGTCATTGTCATTGTCATTGTCATTGTCATTGTCATTGTTATTGTCATTGTCATTGTCATTGTCATTGTCATTGTCATTGTCATTGTCATTGTCATTGTCATTGTCATTTTCATTGTCATTGTCATTGTCATTGTCATTGTCATTGTCATTGTCATTGTCATTCTCATTGGAGTGGTGAGTTCTTCGAAGTTGGCAGGTTCAAATAAAGTGGCTTTTTACGCTAACTTGCACTATCTGCTGCATATCTTGAGCATGAAGAATAGACGTGTTGACTCAATTATGGAATCTTTAAACTCTTGCCCTTCATCCTTCGCTACCCCTTCAACCTTGAATGTCTATTATACGGTGATCCTGTTGACATTTTAAACGCATCAGAGCACAGTTAGATTTGTTTCTGAATTGGGTATCGTTGTACTAACCATATGTTCTTGACCTCAATGTTTACACATACTAATTTGATCGAAATCTAAATCTGAATGTTCCTATATTTGTGGGCGGAATTGCGATGGACTGACCGAGATATTTTTCCAGACTTTTTGATGGCAGCTTAAAGCTTATTATACAAATTTTGCCGTTTATAACATTATGTATATCAGATATTTTCCAGGTTTCATAATACATAGATTTCTGTTAGATTGTTAATGTTTTTTGTAAGTCGGAATGTCACGCTCACAACCGATGTTCTCCAATTCTATTTGATGCTGCAGATCAGAGTGTCTAAATGGCTAGAATTTGTACAATTTAATTACCATAAAGCCTGTAAGCGACTATCAGACAGCTATTGTCTTACTGATGCCGGTGTCAAGTTAGAAAAATTGGCATTGCTGGAGTGAAAGATTAATTAATTCGTATAAAACGTTTCTTCGGCTCATATATAAGTTCACAGTAGTTCTATTTAATTACACTCATTAAAATGAATTCTGATTTAAACCCTAATCCCTTGCAAGAAATTAGTTAATTGTGATTTTAAATTTAAAACATTTAAAGCATCCGCCTTATGTTTGTTTTATTTTCATACTCATTTTCTAATCCTTTTTGATCGCTGAATTTTAATCCTATATCTCTCAACTTAAAGAAGTACAACTGCATGCTTCTTTTAGACCATTTTTGAATTAAAACCAAGTAACAAACAAAGCTCCTATCTTTGTGACCCAACAACTCCATAGCCATAACCGACCCTGCTGCCGTATAATGGAATGAAAAATGATATTTGCATGAGAATGTTTCAAGTGCTCCCAATTCATTCCGTCTGTCGGTTGGGTTTGTGTGGATGGGTTTGGAGAACGTGCAGGTCGGGATTTTACTACTCTAGAAAGGACTCCCTTACCACCACCCACCCATATCGGAGTTGTTTTGGATTCATTCATTCACGTGCCAAGGTGTGGCAGTTCAGCCACGAACGCTCGCGGTTTCGGTTGTGGGCGAACACGTCTGTTACACGCCTACGAAATATAAAACAATGACTACATCATAGCGAACTCGCTGGTTCTACAAGCATTGGATTTGGTAGTTTTTTTTTTTATATTTTCTTTTTTGCTCGGCGAGAGTGATTGCTGATGGATGTGGCGGCGACGACGTTCAAAGGGAATGCGTGAGGTGGAGGTGGTAATAGTATAGTTACTCCTGTTTGCTTGACGTGTTTCATTAATTATTGTCTCACATAAATAACCACCATTAGGGGAGCACTGAGTAGTATCAGCTGGACGAGAAGGACGTATGACAGAAAACATTATAGCAACAAACTGAACGAACAAACGAATAACGGTGAGAGATATATATATAAAGCGGTGTTAGGGGTAGCGCCAACGTGATTATGAGGGTAGTGGAAGTATGTGAGGGTGGAGTGCTTGATGAAGAGGCCCGGCTTTGTTGTATGTGCAATTACTTTACGCCATTTTCGACAAATGAAATATTGAAAGATTAATTGCTGTTGATTGTGTATCCAAACACGAGTTTGTAAAACTGTGTGGAACATCTTAATGGGCTACGGCAGCAGCAGTGCCAGTCATGGCTGGTGGTGTATAAAGTAACTATCATGTGGTGAGCTACAGACAAGCAATGCGGATTAATCTGAAAGTATCTACTTGCAATTGAGAGCTTGTTGGCCAACACATTGTGGCTACTATTGCTGATGATGACTTGACACATGCACGTCCTGTATACAGACTTAAATTGACTTTTCTGACATAATTGACAAATAATCTCTGTTATGTAAAGATGTAAAGAAGTAATTTTTGATAATTTTGTGTGTAATAAGCATTATGTTAAAAGTATACTTTCAAAGGTTTGTCTTCTATAAGAAAATGAAATGGAGACAGGAGTCAGTCTGGGAAAGTGATTTTTTATAGTATCGAGTTTATCTAACTCGATGTTAGATAGAGAATTCTTCATCCATGACTCGCATATGCTTTCATTTATTCACATTTGGATTGCTCTCTTAAGCAGACTATTGCACCTGAAAATACGTTATTGACCTTGGGAAGAAACACTCAAATTTCAAACGATAGCTTCCCGAATGAAAATGAATGTCTTTGATTTATTGAAATTCCTTTATCGACACCATAAGGATAGGTGTGGTTTTTGCCTAACTTGGCGGCTATACAGAGTGATTCGCTTCGCAATGCTGAAAGCGATTGTTTGTGGAGCTAAATTTAAACTTAATACAAGGTTTATTTAAACATATCACTATGTTGAGCTCATCTCTAGAAATTCTGTCCTAAACAGCCTTGAAATGCAGTAGTGAAGTGTATCGACTTTTTTCTGTGATTTTCGCAATGGTTCAGATGCAACAGGACAGATCAGATTTTGTTCATGAACAGGATAATTCGCTCACACAAAACGATAGAGTAAAACTTATAATGCGATGTTCAGAAAGCTGATTCTACTATAATGGGGCAACAAGGGGACTTTCTTTTTTTGCTAAGATTTCATTCACCCGAAAAGCTGAAATAGTTCCATTGTTTTTTGAGCTTTTTAATTATTGTCTTTATTTCCTCAAGGTCAGGTAGACGGCAATGGTATACACTGTCGGTCGTTGTGGTCTGGAAAGACGCTGATCGTGTGTTTTCTGATACTCGGGTACCCGGGTTCTACCCAGGTGTTCGGCTACCCAGATGGTTTTTCGGTAACTTGGGTCTCAAGAGCTGTAGGTTCTTCAGTCTTAAGAAGTTCTCTTTAACTCCCAGCCGTTTTTGTGGTTTCATGGCCTGCATGCTGCTGTATTGGTGTTATGATTGATGCTGGTGGCACGGGGTTAGATGCTCGAGTTCGAGAGATACTATATCCGCGTTGGCACTGGCGACTTTAGTTTTTGGATTTTAAACTTCTAAGCAACATTTCCTCAAATTCGAGAGATATAATCCACATACGCCATGGGCCCTTATGAATTCTGAAATCGAATGGGCGAGTTGCGTGCTTGATAAAACGATGTTTCTACTCACCCTAAAATCAATCAACCTGTTAGATTTTTACAAAAGCTTTAACAGAAATGTTTTCCCTACCAAGTTTGATGTTGAAAACTATTAAGACGATTTTTTCAATGTAACTGGAATACTTGTAGTAGATTTCCTCAAGTAGATCGTACAAGCTCTTTGCTGGGGTCTTTCTTTCACTCTGTGAAAACGATGGGACTGATATTCGCAATTTTTTTAGTTAAGTGGGATTTTTTGTAGATGTTCGCTTACGGGATCGTAGTTAAGCATATTCTTATTCCAACGACAAGGCAACACGAACCTCAAAGGAATTTGTAGAACAGTAAGCCCATACCTACCTACGTGGAGTGACCAAGTGAAACTTGATTTGAAAAAATTACATATTTTTAAGGCACTGGTCTACCCCTCCCCAGACTCTAGCCGAATAGAAAGAGAAGAAAAATAATAATCTATCTACCTGCAAGTTTATCTTTATTATGATAAATACTTACATAACGATGTATGGGTACACAGAACAAATTGAATATGGAATAAATATTGTTTTTACCAATGTCTTTCGTTCCTTAAAAAAAATAAAACTACATGCATATAAAAATACAAACAATTTCACTCAACTTCTGACACTCATGTTCAAATATTTGTTTAAAAACCCTTATAAAAAGAATAAAGGATGCATCAAATAATTTAATGCTAATTTATGATATACAAGTTCCTACTCTTGTAACAAACTCGTACTCATGCTTGTCCTCAAGTTTATTTATTTCATAGTATTTCCAGCCGCAAAAAAGGACACACTAGAAAATTTATTTAAGACAACATCTACATTTATGAATAATTTCAACGTTGTTGGTTGGTTGGTTGGTTTTAATGCAATTGTGTGCAGAAACAACAAATACGTGTTAGGATGTGTAGTCAGCAAATGTCCTGCAATGAAATGAATTTTAATAATATACCACAATATAGTGGAGTTAGCTTTGTCAAGTTGAATGTTGTCTGACGACTAAATTTTTTGAATTATGGTGCACTTTTATAGCTTGAACTAAGAAAACTTGTTCTATTTTCTTGCAAAAAAGGTCCAAATAGTGCATTCCTAAATCAAAAGTTAAAGTTTGTTGCTGGTGTTTGCAATTTTACTTACATAATTAAAGGAACTTGAGGCAAGTACAATCCAAAGTAACGTTATAGTTTAAGATGTGAAATTGGTTCACCTTACATTTTTGTTTTCTGTCTGTGATGTTGATTTTGGCCTGAACTTATGCGAATCAATTCAAACATAGTAGATATTATTGGATAGTAAAAATTTTAAATTTTAGCACCAACACCCACATACAGCTTTTGTTTAAGTACTCATAGTCCCTTAAGTTGGTTGGTCGAACTAATAAAAAAAAAATCGTGCAATTAATGTATTTATTCGATGCATTGATTAATTATTGAGACAAGATATAAGACCGAAAGAAATATTTTGCATTTACAAAAAGTTGTAAAAACTTTTATGGCAGGTAACCGTTATGGGCGGCCTAAAACAAAATTCGAATTTATTCTGTATTGAATCTCGAAATAAAGTACTTCCCACTAAATTTTAAGAAAATTCATTCTACCTTTTAGGCTATAGCTTGGTAAACCACCGAATATCGGCACATCCGCACAGACCATAAATACTGATATCAGGTTTCACTATGAGAGGATTTTTCAGGACTTTCTTTTTGAGATAGCATGCTTCATTATTTAGAAATTCCTAAATTGCATTTTACTTTGTGAAGTCGTTAAGGATTCACTATTTGAAAATCCTGTGTTAGGAAGGCTTCAAATATTTAAAACCCTGAAATAACAGATTTAATTATTTAGAAATCCTGAAGAAATCCACTTATATGTATAAGTAGATTTTTAATGATTTGAATTCAATATGGAGATTTTTACCCTGCAAAACTTGTCTTTGTAGACGATTTTGTTTACTTTTATTAGTAAACTACTCAATGGGTCTTGTGAATGAAAAAAAAAGCTAAATCTAAAGCTTGAATTTGTTTATGTTTTGTGTGAAAAAATTATAGTGTTTGCCTTAAAATTAAAATTTTAGCTTTAGCTTTTTTTTATTTGCACAAGACCCAATAGAAAGGAATTAGTATTAGTCTAGTACTTTAAATGGGTAATCTACTACTAACTAATAGCAAGTGTTAAAAGTGTATTCTGTTATTGGTATAGGAGTTTTCGTTCTCCTACTAATATTCATGTCAAAACATAAAGTTAATTCCTACCATCTTATAATGTGAAACACTTTATAATAAAAGTTTGAAAAAAGTCAGAAATGGGTATAGGACCCTGTTCCATACAAACGCGAAATCAATGAAAAAAAAGAAGCGGACGGACATTACCACCAGAGGGCGCTGTAAAGGTATCATTTTAAAAATGCTTATTTTATTACCTAGTAAATTAGCAAGAAACATTGGCAGCTATTTAAAAAAAATGGCGAGTTGGTAATAAAATACTCAATAAAAATAAACCTAACTCAGATTATGTATTCAAAATTTCAATGTTACTGTTACTTATTATTATTTGTCTTATAACAAGTACAACACAAAAACCTGCACGACAAATCACAAATCAGTTATTTCACCTGAAACTATACCTATCCGTTTAATCAATAGTTGCGACTTTTGACCTTCTTAGATCTACTCACGAGAACATGGTCTTATAGCTATATTAGCTACTTTTTAAACAAATTGATTGGTCGATAGAAATGTCTTGATATATATAACTTAAATTATATTTTCAAATTGCATCGAGGTCATATTTACATAAGTAAACTATAATGGAAAACTAATTTAGTAAAAATCAAATAAGTAAAAGAGAAATAATACCATACAGAAAGTTATCCATTTTATTTGCATTATAAAAAATCCTTAATTACTGTTAATGTATTTCAAGTGACTATTTTAGACTTTTAATCGATAAAAGAATTTAAAATAGCAAAACCTTAGTAAACAAAAATTCCTATATTCACGAATAACTAAAATAATCCCAAACCATAGATACAAACTAACATTCAATATTACATTCTCATTTTGTATGTAATAGAATTTTATTGTTGCATCCATCTATCAGATTCAAATCCAAATAAAATTTATTTAAAAAAAAAAACAAATACCAATCGATTTGCAAAAGCATTCTCAATTCCTAATGGTGATCCTAATGGTGATTTTATTTTCAGTTGGCAATTCAAAATCCAATCAATGGGCATTGGTTGATGAACAAAAATTTAGACAAACATGACCTGATGGCCCTCAATCTTTCATTGATTTGGATTCAAATTGCCCTCAAGTGTGCTAACAACTCTATCAGAGAACTTTTTTTCGTCGATTGCTATAGGGATTTTGTTAATTCATTTTGACAAAAAAAGGTTTTGGTATAGAATATTGATTTAAATGCATCCGAGTTTCAAAGGAAATAGTTTTTTTTAAAATCCTCTTAATGTTTTTGTTATACCTCAAGAGTAGATATCTTTAAAACAAAATGGTTGATTATTATTTTTGAAGATTTATACAATGTAATAAATTAAAATTGTTTTATATTTATCGAAGCCACCTAATTCACACATCAAAATTCACAGTTCACTGAATGGACAATTCACTGTGAAGGACCATTAATATATGAAACTATGAGAAACTAATTAAATGTTTTATCCAAATTTCTAACTTAAACATATTTGAATTATAACAATGCAATCGGAACCGAAACCTGTTAATTTTATTTTTTTATGTATATGTAATGATTTATACAAAAATATAATGAAATTTTGCTTCTAAATGCTCCTGTGAATTTATTGCTGAAATCGTTTTGTGTGGATTATAGGCACAAACCAATCAAATTAAAGTTTGTTTAAAACATATCAATCCAGAATCATCCAGAATGTATTTAATTGATTAATCATTTGTAATGAGTTGAGAAGTGGGCCGTTGAACTGTCACAATAAAAATTTGTTCTGAATCCCGCTTTACATTTCAGACTGGTTTCAGAGAACTGATGAATTTTCCAGGAATTTTCAATATTCGTGGACTTGAATTGACAGTCTTTTTAAACTAAGTTGCATCAGTGAACTAAGAATCCGTTTTGTTATATCAAATATAAACATTTAATTTTTTAAAATTATTTAATGAATTCTTTTTTGTGAGAACTTTTAATTTAATTTAGGTATCAGGTAGATATTCTAATTTAAAAATTATCATGGTTTTTAGACATTCAGTATAATTTTTTATATATATTTCATTCCACCCTTCACTATTAGGAATTTACTACATCTATTATTATATTGCTATCTATCTATCTAGTGACGAAAAATATCCTGTTTTCATAATAGCCAATGTTAGTATACCAAAAAGAGAGAAATAGTCCGCGGTCCGATAAATTAAGTAGTCAAAGCATTTTCTATTTATTGATTCGTATACAAATAATTTATTATAAGAAACAATGTCCTGCGTTTCTTTACACTCTCTCGCATAAGGACTTCCCAGATCCCACATTCATATATAGCTTTTTCAATCCATAGTCCACCCTTAGGATGTAAATCAATTTTTATGAGAGTCCTTTTTATGGATTTTTATTGTTTTCCTTTAACAGCAAATATTTATTGTATCGAATGTGTCTACTCTTGTGAAGAAAATTTATTGCTCCAGCGCGTTGTAGTTTATGATGTTTTTTTTTTGTGTTTTTTGTTGAATGTATAGATTTTGTTATTGGTCTTCCAAAGGACTCTATATCTATTGCGTAATGCCAACAAGAAACTGATATTGTGTGCACTTTATAAGCAAACGTTTTCAAACATTTCGAAGAACTGAAATCCTTTTTCAACTTATAGATAGAATTCTGTTCGGAAAAAATTCGTTTTAAATTATTTTTTAGCATGTAAATTCTTAAGGTAGGAGAACCAGTATGTATTTTATGATTCAATTTCAACTTGATATTTGGTCATGTAAAATATAAAATGAATTTCTTAGAATTAACAAATTTGATAGTTTCAAAGAAAATATTCAGTTCTAAGTAAAAACAATTATATACTTCTCAGATAAAATTCGTAAGAGAATTTGCCATTTATAATGATACCTAGAAACAAATCACCGATAAATGTTTTTTTTCTGGAAATTGTGTATATTCCTTAGATAGGTATTTTTTTTTTAAATTTAAATCCTTAAGTACCAACCTATTAAATTATTAAATTAAATAAACAAACAAAATAGAATGAAATTTTATTAAAAGCATACCTACTTTTTAATTTGTAACATCTTTTTTTTGCCCGATTCCAAGACAATCAACAATCAAACAAAACTTTACGATGATAAAGAAGTCGAAAAAAAGGAGTCTGTCTTTATGTCAGTTTATTTGTCTGTCTGTCTATGTCATACACTATATGGCTAAGCACTGTTTTTGTAGGCCTAAATGTAACGGTATCTTTCATATAGCCGTTATGGAATAACATATTATTATCGGAAACGTCTCTAACGATTTCAAACAAATTTCATATTTGATGCTACAAAGTGTCAAAGGTTTTATCAGAAAATGGAAACCAAACATTAAAAAAAAAAAATTTTTGATGTACCTGCCGGTGCCGTGAACGAATCCCATACGAACTAACGCCATAATTGGCTTTGTTCACTATCAAATGCGAATTAAAGCCACAATCCAAATATGGCTCAAATTCACTTTCAAATTTGAATAAAAACCATCACTTATGTGAACTAACGCCATATGGTGGTGATTCACATTCGATTGTGGACTTATGCCATACCATGTCCATATTACGTATTACCAATTTTCAATGGTTGGACTTACAAATCTCGAATGCAAAAGTACTATTGAACTAAAACAAAAAGTTTCAGTTTATGGCGTGTAAACAGTGAGGTAGGTATATGGGTAGGCATGCTGCTTCCCTGCAACCCCCTGCCTGGGCCTGTTATAAGATTTAGAGTGGGTGCGATTTCGGGTGTATGCAAAGTGTCTTTTGGATTTATTATTTATTTAGTTTTGAACCGAAATTCAAGATTTTCATTTTGTACTATTCGACATTTTTGCAATTCGAGTCATTCAATATTTTGCACCTTTCCCCAACCTCTTTTATTCGTCGTGAGTTAATTTTCACATTTAAATGAGAATCAAGATCATTCGCGTTTAAAAGTGAACTAACACCATTATGACGTTAGTTCATATGGGGTTCGTTCACGGCACCATACCTGCCAGATGACGGTATTCTATAATTTTTGTTATTTGTTTTGGTACAGAATGAGCTTATTACAATATGCCTTAACGCCCGATTCGATCACTTTTAAAACTTGAACTGTAACTAGGAAACCGTTGTAAAATAATAAAATAAAAAAGGAAATATTATTTTATAACCAGTTTTTGCTTAAAAAAAAATTTCAATTTTCAATAGAACTGTTATTATGCTTGTTTAATAGATCAAGTATATATATTGGTACCTATTGGTTTCGTGGAAAAATGAAAGTCAAGGAGTTAATTAATCATGACATAACAATAATTGAGAAGTCCAAAAAAGTAGGTTTTGTTATGCTGTTCTGTTCGTTGGTCTGTTTGTGAGTTTGTGTAAGATTATGTAAAATATAATCCTGCAAAGTTTTTTAAGCTTTCCAGGATTATATATGTTTCTAATGGAAATAACATGTTTTCGTTAGTTACTTATTGTATTCAAATAATACGTTTTCAAAAATGTAGAGGATTTGAACTGATTTAGTTCAAATCTTCACAAACATTCGGGAAACAGATAAAGACTATATCTTACCTTTTTGTAACCTCCAATAACTAAAATTCAAAAAAAAAAAAAGAAAAATATCCAAAGTCAACAATCGTTTGATTATCAGATCACTATACAAGCTACTATAGTAATTGAACAAAAAATTGTGTGGGGGGTAGCAAAAAGATCGCGAGATTACCTTATTTTCTGGTTCAGAAACAATCAGGGAAACTCTTCAATACAAATAATATTTTTTAGTGATTAATTATAGGAGAAGTTCGAATTTTTATTTTAGTCTGGAGTTAAGAGGTACGTACCCCCATATAACGGTTCCAGTTTTTCAAAATTTTCTCGAAAATAGTTCGAACGATTTTTAATAAAACTTTGTGTTCTGTTTATTTTTAAGTGTTGTGAATATCTGCATTTAATTTTTTTTTGACTTAAAATGCACATAACAGAAATTTGGTTTTAACAGTTTTTTACAAAATTATTTGGCCATAAATCGATTACGGTTTCACCGATTTCATTTAAACTTGGTATGATATTTAAATTAAACATTCAACAAACGATGACATTTAAAGCTTTTGAGTAAACTAACGTTTAATAATAGATACCATACAAAACTTGATAGTTATCATATTTAGACCAATTTGGGACCGAGTTTGGGACCAAAAACGGATTTTTGCAAAATCAAAGTAGTTATGCATCTTAAATCAAAAGTCCTTTTAACATAAATGCTTTTCAAATTTTATTTAAAAGAAAAAAGTTTATTTTATGAGCTTATCGCCATTATATTATTAACTTAATTTTTTTTATTAGAAACCACACTCTAAAAAATTCGCCAAATCACCATTATACATAACTTTTCAATTTTCAAATAAGGAAATATAGTATCTGAATTTAAAACACACCCCTGTCGTTTTCAATCATTTCGAAATAAAAAAGAATTTTATTTCCTATAACCAAAATCAAAGTAATAAACATAAATGTAGATGGTGAAAAACGGGAGAGTTAAAAACCATCTTCCTCAGTGTTCTGCAGAATATTAATATTTCATCCTTGGAAAAGGAAGCAGGTATATAACATTATTTGTTTTTTGTTCATTTTATAACTTGATTTATGGCTTTTTGAGTTTCATAAAATTATGTACATTATCACTTTTTGTTTCGTTAAAGCTTTCACTGCTTTAAAATTCGTCTTTCACTGATAAATCACCATCTGGACTTAAGTACACCTAAAGCCGGCAGCAGTTTTCTTATAAAAAAAAAATAAACAATAAAAACATCCATTAAATTGTTCATTCCGGACATAATTACTACACAAAGATGATTTAGACTTATACACTGTGAATTGTGGGGGCGATTATAAAATGTTCTTTTTAGAAGGACTGGGAGTATCTAGTTATTTCAAAAAAAACTTTAGGCTTTAATTGATAATTGCTTCACATTAAATTAATATTTAGTGTTATAATTTATATTTCTCTATTTTAAGTCACTATAACAACTTTTTATAAATGCATAACAAAAAACAGAAATAAAATATGTATTTTCAAAATATGTACTTCAACTTATGTGTTTTTAATATTCAAAAAAACATTATAGGTTTGCCTGCTCTAAAGAACTTCCATATGTGCATGTTCAAAGGTTATTCAACCCAAATATTTTCCACATAGCTACCTTCGATAAAAGCCACAACAAAAAATAAAATAAAGTCATTGCACTCGAGATATTTTTCTGGGCAAAATCTTTTTCCACCTTAATTTTTTTTTCTGGGAATTTGGGGAATGTTTTGAACGTTCAAAGTTCTGATGACCATAATTTTAAAGGGAAGCATTTAAACTTTTCGCACTTTGAAGCAAACTTCCCATAAATAAATGTCCGGAATAGGTCTTAGTGGATCAGTAAAAGGGCAGCAAAATTAGGTATTCCGTCTTTTTTCCCTTCAAAACGTTCACCTATACATCAAGTGCTTGTTTCAAGGATGGAGAATTTTTACTAATGATTGCTCTACTAGAATTTTTACTAATGATCATACGGAGGTAGATTTCCCAATCTCCTCGTTGCAGTTACACGTAAAAAATCTCGTGGTTGTCAATCGGATAACTGCCTTAACACAATAGCGAGGTGCTGGAACTGGAAAGTATCGAAAAATCAGGCAGTTCTGATTCCCCGAAATAAGGTTAAAGTTATTTAAAAAAAATATTAATCCAATTTTACTTTTAGTTTAAATGTTTGTTAAGGTTAAGTAAATTTACAACGCACTTTAATACGTGTTCCGTTTTCTCTATCATGCACAAACCTGAGCATGTCTAATTCCTTTCTACAGCCGTAAAATAAAAACAAATTTCCTTCAAAGTCCTTCTCTATTTCCACCAGCAAAACAAACAAAAACTTATGCTCAAATAGTCATCAATTGTACATTTAAAGAACAATTCAAACAACAACTTAAAATAAAATAAACTATCTTCAAAATAAACACCGACCTCAATAGCTTCATCCATTTTGTTTAAATCCTTTCAAGTGCATTTAAGGTGCACTACTCTTCAAGTCTTCTTTTGAACAAACAAAATAAAAATAAATGCCGGATGTCATCTTTGTTGACATATCATTTAGTTTGGTTTCCATTTTGATGGTTGACTTGGCTCTTTTGTACCCGGCCGACCAACGATGAGAGTTTGTTAAGCTCTCATTGTCGTTCTACTTTTGTCATCATCATCGTTATCATAAATTTTTTTTTATTATATCCACACAAACAAAAATAATAAAAGAGAAGGTAAAACCTTTGGCAATCATTTGTTTTAATTTCCGGAAATGATTCCTCGAACGATTGTTGACAAAAGCCTCCTAGTCCTTAATCATCAATATACATAAACGAATCTGCCACCCACATGTCATGTGCGAAGAGAACCAATTGACAGATATTTTCAATTTCCTGAGGCCAGTTCTTCAATTCTGGGCACGAAGGTCAATATCCGGTCTTTGTGATATAAAAATTGATTTCCGGTTTCGAAAAAAGTATTGAACGGATGCTGGAACAAATGACACAATTTATGAAAAAAGATATTGACAGAAGGAAAAATCTGCAAACTTTTGGGATTTGAAAAGGTGTTGAGAAATATCACCGAAGTCTGAATGTAATAAATTGAATTCATATCAAATTAATGTAAGCACAGGGTGATTCAAATAAGATGCAACAAAAATCAAAAACGCCTGTCGGTTACAAGCGAAAAACTATTAAAAACTTGATTCAAATCAGAAAATAGGAGTTTTCACATTATTTTGATTTGATTTTAATACTTGAATCAATTGCAAATTTATTGTGAAATAATTTTTAGCTTCAAATTTGGTATGAAGGGTTTATAGACCATTCCTTAGAGGGGAAATTTAAATTTTTTTTCAAAATACGATCAATTTTGATAAAATTTCTAATGATGGATTTATTTTGAACGATAAAGTATTTCATAAAAAAAAATCCGCAATAAATTTTAAACGGTACGTCCCATAAATACGTTCTTTTTACTTGCTCAATATAAGACAAGTATTCGTGGAAAAAAATCGAGGTTTTAATTAAACATGACATTACGATGATAGAAAAGCCAAAAAAGTAGGTTTCGTCATGCCGTCCGTCAGTCTGTATGTGCAGATGTGCAGATTAGCGGCCTGTGCCTCGATCTACAGCCTGAACGGTTGATCGGAATTTCTTCAAACAACGTGTGTAGTATTTTTTGGTGATTCTCTAGAAGAGAAATTCGAATTTTTGTTTTAGCCCGATTAGAACGGGCTAAAACCCAACGGTTTTAGTTTTTTTTAATTTTCTCTAAACGGCTCCAATTTTTATGAAACTAACTGCATTTCAGGTTCATTTAAGATCGACAGTATTAAAAAAAAAACAGTTTAAAAAAAAAAAAAAAATTTTACTGACCAATTTTCTCAAAAATATTTGAACATTTAGTTTTTTATTTTTGACTGGAAATTAATAAGGGCATACAATTTTGGAAACAAAAACAATACTTAATTTCGTAGTTTAAAAAAAAAAATGTTCACGAGTATGATAACTGTGGCGCCTAGAAATAATAACGGATTTTTGTAGAACACTCCAAAATACAAGCATTTTCACTATGGGTGGGGTAGGGTCTATCTCCCCCCGTTTGGGCGAAAGGGGTAATTTCTTAAAAAAGTACTAAAATTTAAAAAAAAATATTGAAACATAACGGTAATACCTACAATTAAGTATTTTATCTTTTTTGAAGTTTTTATCTCAAATTTTGGGTTTGAAACGTTTTTTTTGTTAAACTGTACATTTTGCTTGATATAAAAACTGACTTCTAGACAAGAGTGTTGGCTTAAAGAAAAGTATAATACTTAATTGTAGGTATATCCGTTATTTTTTAATATTTTTTTCCAATTTTTATTACTTTTTTATGAAATTGCCTCTGCCCCAGACGGGCAGAGATAGACCCCCCACCTGTAATAAAAAATGCTTGCATTGAAGTGTTTTACAAAAACCCATTATCATTTATTGGTGCAAAAGTTATCATACCTACTCTTCATAAAAATTTTAAATTTTAAAATTTTTTAGTTAAAATTATTTTTTTAAAAACTGTTTACAAAAAAAAATTTTGTTTACCAATAAAATAGAAGAATAGATTTCTGGCTTTACAAAAAGTATGACATTCTCTTGTAAGTATAACCGTTGTTTTTAAATATTTTTTTTTCTGTTTTATTTCATATTTTTGAAAATCACCCCTCCCGGCCAAATGTCCCCTTTCTGATCCAATCTCTTTATTGTCTTGGCCTTACTTACGTGTGCGGAAAAACTTGCCTTAGCAGATGTTGTTAAACCAAACTGGTCTATTCCGCCGGTGTTTATCCCAGAAGGGGCTTAAACTAGCGTTGTAGAGTCGAGCTCACTTTTAGAACTCGGGACTCTTCAGAATCTTGAAGATCATAATTATATTTCTCTGCTTGAATACGAATTTTTAGTCAGCGATTTTCTTTTGATTATTTCACAAATTGTGAGCTAATTTGCCTGGAGAGTCCTGCACTGCCTGATCTGATAAATATTTTTTAAAAATATTTTGGAAATTATTAATTTTTTTTCCTTCAAATTGGTCAAATTAATTTACAAGTCATGCGACCCATCCTATAAAGTAAGTTATGCATTCGTATAAAAAAATTTTTGAGAAAACAATCAAACATGATATTACAGATAAGACGATAAAAGTGGCTGTCTGTCTGTATGTCCTTATGTATGAATCGACACCTAGAGCATCATCGTTTAAACCTGTTTTCTTCAAACTTGGTTTAAAGTATTTTTAGAGAAATGACCCCGGACGTGTTTTTTTTAATTTTTGACCTAGGTATTAAAATAACGGTACCTACCAAATAAGCGTTACCGCTAATTCTATTTTTCTCGAAAAATATACGATTAATCTTGATAAAATGTTATATGAGTGAATTGTTGTCAATTGCTATGTCTTCTATTTCACTTTTTTTTTCAGAAGAAGCTTATTAACGGTACCTACATACCTGACATAGAACGGTACTTTTTTGTACCGATTATCTTTTAAACGGCTCCATCGACTTTGATGAAATTTTGTTCCTAGTTTTAAAGTTCTTTTTCGACCATAATATTCAGTAAGTAGTTTAAAAATTAAATCCAGATAAAAATTATTTTTTCTTTTTGAAATATTAGTTTCTTATATAGTTGGTATGTATTATTTTCTGTGAACAAACAATGTTAAACTTGGCTTAGAAATTGGTAAAGTGAATATTTAGTTTTTATATTTAATTTTACATCTGGATTTAACAAGTGAATAACTTGACCGTTAAACCTCAAGTATACGGCGAAAAAAATTCAAAAAATTATTTTTGAAAAAAAAAAAAATTTAAACTGAAAATTCTGTTTTTTTCGCAAAAACTACAAAAAAAATTCTATATTTTGAAAACGTCTTGATAATTTTTTTTTCATTTTTCGTAGTAAAAATGCAATCTATTAAGCACTTAAAATTGGCGTTCTTCAAATTTGTAAAAAACTTGTGACTTCTTGTCACCCAGTCTTGCACATTATTTTTTATTACATGGAAGAACGTTTTGATAAAAAATTATAAATAAAGTAACAGATGGGTAATCTTTTTTCAATAAATCTAGCCTTTTTCTTAAAAACTGTGCCTAAGTATACGCGGCCATTTCGTTTAAAGTCTTAGAACACACAGACATAACCATTTTGATGTATATTCCGGCACATGATATTTTAATAATTTTTTATCTCTGTTCACTTGTTGATACAAAATACACAATAGCATCTTCATTTCACAATAATTCACTTCATTTTCACAAAAATAATTTGATATTTCAAAACAAATTTCATTGAACAGAGCTTCACCAACTGTTTTAAGCAAACTGGAATTTAAGTTTTCGATGTGAAACCGAACGTATTAAACGGAATGTATAAACTTTTTTTAGGTTTTATTAAACTACAGTTTAAACTCTTCCTGTATAGCTGGGCATTAACTGTATAATATGACTACTACAAGTTGAATGCAAAGAAACTGTATCTGAAGTAACTTTATTTTTTCCGAACAAATGAAGTTATTTGTGTATTGAATTTTAGTCTACACATATTATGATACACAAAATGTTAGTATAAACTAGAAAAAAAATATATATAATTATTGCTTAAGTGTGTTCTTGTGAAAACATTACTGCGGTTTGAAAGAAAAATAAACTTGCCTTTATTTATACTCCCTTCAGCTTACACCAATAGTGAGTTTTTTTTTTCAAAGTTTGCAGTAGGTACCTACCTAGTTATATACCAATTATAATTATAAAAAAGCTATATTTATCTTTAGAAATATTCTCTATGATTCATAGTATCCTTCAAAACTGAATACCATAGTATTTTTCTGACTCTTTTTTACTAAAATATTCTTTAGTTTAAAGCACTCAATTCGCAAATGCAAACACCAAACTCAAAAGTTTCATTAGCAACACACACAAACCCCAAAGCAACAGGAATATAATTTTACAACTCCTTTCATAGAAAATAAGGAGCAACAGCAGAGCACAACATCACAAAACTTCAACAGTTCAGACATGATGAATTAATTTCCATCACAGATATGGTAAGTGTAAGTGGCTTTGAAAAACTAGCGCAAGGAGCATCGCATCAGCATCGGAACATCATTCCTCTATACATCATTCTTGCAGCATCATCTCAATCACAGAAAGAAGCTCTTTGAAGCTTCTTACAGCTGCAGTCAGAGAGTAGATGGTATGCTTTGTCATTGTGGTGCATTTAACATGCATAAAGGGTGGAAAACAATTACACAAATGAATTCAAATGGTGACTTGGGAAATGGTTGCCAAAGCGGGACAAGAAGTTGGAATTTCGTCATTTATATTATGCTCCCTTCGGATGACTGAGCTCTAAAGCCACCGTTTACTAACGAATTGTGGGCGAAGTATAAAGTGTATGTGTGCCATCTATTGCCTTGTAAAGATTGTGACATGAGTGTCATGTATGAGAAGCATTTTCTTTACACTGTAAATACATTTTTGCTTTGGCACGTTAAGTAAAGTTACGGATAGGGTGACCTAACCATTTAAAATTTTGTTTAGTTTATAATAGATTACTCTTTTTTGGTGCAGGGACTTCAACTTCACTGGAACTAACTTCACAACTAGTTGGAACTAATTTCCCTTTTTTTTGGTGAAGTAAATTCCCACTTTGAGTGGGAAATAACTTAACTTTTTGGTGGGAAATTATTTCACATTTTCATACAAAATGCACATATTTCATACCCAAACTTGCACCCACCCCAAATCCTATAGTGGGCCAAACAAGGGGGTTGCAATACCAATCTCAACTGTTGGAGACACCGGGAACTAAAGTCGCCGCATGTTTTCAGCTTTATATCTCCTTTAATATAAAAATTGTAGATGGGAATTAACTTCACACAATCTTCAGATGAAATTAGTTCTCACCTTTAGTAGGAATTTACTTTACAAAAAAAAAGTGAAATGAAAAAGTTTCCACGGGAACTAACTTCACCACTAAGTTAGTTCCCGTGAAGTTAGTTCCCTAAACCCTCTTTTTTTCTTAAATCAGTAAAAGGAAATTTAATTTTAAATGAATGCCACATTAAAAAAAAACTGCCGGTTTTTCATCGAAGAAAATTTATGAATGACAAAAATAAATTGATGGTAACCCTAGTTTATTTAAAAATTGTATTAGTCAAGAATCTAAGGAAACATTAAATATCTCTTAATATAAATTTTGCAATTTAATTGTGAAAATTATATGATAGCCAAGTTTGTGGTCTCAATAATTTATTATTTAAAAGTGTTCCTACTTAATAGACCGCAAATATCGAAAGAAAAGAAAAAGAAGAAGAAATTTTTTCGATGAAACAATCAGCAAATAATATGTTGTAAAATTTAGAAAAAAATAAAAAAAATATTCAAAACATCAATATTATTTATTAGATATTAGATATAGAATTCAGTTTGTGCCCTGCCAGATTGCTGTGACGCTGGCAGGAAAATTATAAGAAATGAAGTGCACGACTGGGTGGCACGAACTTGCTCTTATAGTGAATAACTGGGTTTTGTTGCCTTAATGTAGGTCTACCAAAAAAATTATTTCAAAAGCTTTAGAGCGGTTTTTAAATATAACAATGTTTATTCGTATTTTTTATAAATTTAATTTTTTGCAAATTTTATGTAAGACAATTTTAAGTGCGAAATAGTTTGCATTTAGTGTACAAAAATTAAAGTCGTTTCTTAAATATTGCAATTACAAGAACTCTTGCAAAATGTTGGTACTGAAATTCGATGAAGTAATCTAGACCTTTATAAAAATATTTATTGAGTTAAAATCGTGTAACCCATTCATAAGAAAAAAAAAATTACATTTATATGGGAGGTACTGTTAATAGGCGTGGCATTTTTTTTTTTTTTGCATTTTGTAGGCGGAAATGGTTCAATGGATGTAGTGCTTGGTTGTTAACCCAGAGGTTACCAATTCAATTCTCACTCGGGTACAAAGCATTTTTTTTTCTTTTTAGCCATGACCCATGACTTATGCAATGAAAAATTTAAATCAACTAGCTCTCTATCCATTTTACAAAAACAAATCATTCATATCATTTGTGTCCTTCTAACTAGTGTTGTGCAACACTTGTTGGATTGAAAAGACAATGTGCCTTATAGACTCGTCATAATTAAATATCAAACTAAACTAAAACTAAATCATTTTATCAAAAAAAAAAAAAAATCAGACAAAAAACATGTTTAATTTTTTTTTTAAGAAAATCTTTGGAGCGGTTTTCGAGAAAATTATTCGTTTATATGGCAAGTATATACCGTTATTTTTTTAGCTAAACAAAATTTCAATGTCTCCTCTAAGGAGTGATCTACAAAACCCTACATACCAAATTTGAACAAATCGGTTCAGCCGTTTAGACTGTAAGTGCTGATAGATACAGACTGACATACAGGCAGACATACAGAATTTTCAACTTCTTTATCATAATGTTATGTTTGACTATTATCTCAAAACTTTTTTGTTTTCAGGAAAGCATAACTTGCCATAATATTATTTGGATAGTTTTATATTTTTAACACCAGAAACCCTCAATTTTCTGCCAGTCAAAAAATATTTTATTTAATTTTAATGAGGTGCTAGCGTGCTATATACTTTTTCATCTATTTGTTATCAATTTGACAATTCAATTTTAAAGACTGTTAAACGAAAGTAAGTCACTGAATATCTTTCCTTTCAATGCCAGCGTAGTACCTATTACATCATTTATGTCTGGCATTGGTAAAACCACACCAAACAACTTTTATAGTAACCAAGCTTATATTGTAACCGTAACGACTAATGGCAAGTTATAAGGCTTTAAAATTGCATGAATTTTAATATCTGCCATCAACGCAGCCGTCACTTGAAACATTAAGTGCACACATAATGACCATGGAAGTGAACTACCTTTAATGGATGCGGTTATAGCGGTAGTCGCTTTATAGGAAGGTATACTCTTTGGTTTTGGTATTGGTGTGCAAGCTGCCAGGCATTTGGTTTGAAGTATAAATGTTTAATTATTATCACTTGGATGCACTTCCATCATTAAAGTTTTTTTTAAAGTTAGGTATTAAAATTGCAGTGAGTAATGCGACAAAAATAAATACATTTGCAAACATTTATGAAATGAGCATTTAAAAACCTTGAGAAAATGCCAGCTATAATATTTTTAAGAATTCCTTCAATCCTTTACATAAAACTCATAACCAAATATATCAAAGAAATTAACAATGATACAAATTATATATATACTAATATGAAAATTAATTGAAAAATATTCAACCAAGTAGAAGACTTAGCATCATTTTATTTTGAGTAGACTTTTATGAATTATTATTCAGAATTAAAGCGTTAAACGGCCTACCTAGTCCAAGAAATATTGCGTTTCGCTCGGGTGCTAGAATGTGATGGGCTCGTCAGATGACGGACGTCCAGCAAAAAGCACCTTGTCATTACGCAATTTAAAGATTTTTCTAGCTTAGCTTACATAACTTTTTTTGATCATAATCACTGCTACAATCATTTTAATTTTCAATAGTAATAGCCTTCGTCTAAGATTAATTTGTTATCATAGAGGCCAGTAGATTTTTCAATTTCAAGCAAAATTATTTTATTTTTTTAGCTGTACCCAAATTCATTACAAAATTTCAGGCAGTATCGCTGCAATTGTTATTTTTACATAGGATTTCAATAATTCACTGCCTTGGAAGGTTAATATGCAGTTTATAATCTATACACATAAATAAATATCTAGTGTCTGTTTGTAATGTCAAAACAACAGTATTTTACTACACGCATATGAAAGCATAAACAGCCCTTGAACAACACACATTTTTAAAATGTTTGTCTGTCTGTCCTACTTGGATAATCTCGAGAATGGCTGAACTGATTTTGACTAGACTTTCAAGGGCAGATAGGTAATGCTGTAGCGCGGAACTTAGGCTATTTTGTTTACTCCCTAGATGGCGCTCAGTTTGTTTTTTTTTTCTAGAAAAATCGTTTTTATGCCCGGTCAGAAACTATGCTTTTCAGATTTTGACGGGACTTGCCACTTACAGATAGATGATGTTTTAGGGAGTGACTTAGGTTATTTTAATTACCCTCTGGATAGCACTGGAGCTCCCTAGTTGGCGCTCGGGTCGCTTTTTTTTTCGCATATTATTATATATGAACCGATCAGAAACTACTGGACCAATTTTATCGGGACTTTTACTGACAAATAGGTGTTGTTTTGGAAAGTAACTTATGAAGTAAAATATCGCAAAGGTGGCGCTCGGGTAGCTTTTTTGAAAACTCTTATATATGAGCTAAAAAGCTTTTTGCTGAATGTTGGACCAATAGAAATAAAATAACTCTTTCAAAATCAATGTTTTCTCCCTTATATTTTCTGCGGCAGCAACGCGCCGGGTAACAGCTAGTCAATTTCTAAAAACAAAACGTTATCAAAGATTTCAGCAACGTCTAGAAATAGAGCGAAATATTCTTTTTGACACTATTCGCAATTTGATGAATTTATGTCTACGGTAAATTTTTATTCTAAATTCCCAATATGATATAATATTATTTTTCGTTCTTCTATTATTTTGCTTACCCTAATCAGAAGATGCCAAATTTTGCCATATTGGTAATGCTGGATAAGGTACCTACCTTGCTTAGGTAACAATGACAACACATCGAAACTCAAATCAAAGTTTTTTGAAGCATATATTAAAGCTGCAATTGGTACCTTAGCATTTTTTGCAAAAAGTTCATAGCTTGCGATAAATTTGCAAAAAAAAATGAATTTCATAAAAACATTAAACCTACCTACCTAGCTACCCCAAAGACATCAAAACAAAGGTCTCCAGCAAAATACACTTTTGTCGACTTGCCTGAACTCAGAGAAAAATATTTGATTGCGCTCGTATTTAAATTTACGTATAGCGGGCTACTTTGAAAAAAATATTTTTTCTTTTCAAAATGGTGCAACTTTAAAAACATGGCGCAAATATTTAATCGACTGAATATAATGCTAAAGTGAATTTAGCATTTTACTATCGTAATTTTTTGAATTTGAAAACTTTAGTCCACCCATGTATCATATGCTAACGTAAAACACACGAACCTATTAAACATTTTAACAACATGCCAAAATCTCTCAGAGAATATACAGGGTGAGTCATGAGCAATGCGACAAAATGCTAGGGCGTGAAGGTTGCGTTGAGACAAGAAAAAAATCGTATGGGAGGGGGGGGTCTATTCCCCTCCGTTTAGCCAGGAGGGGCAATTTTCGAAAAAACTGACTTAAAATGGGAAAAAAATTATTTAAAATCAACGGCTTCATTCACAATGCTGTGCGATACGTTTTTGAAAAGCCAATAACTTTTTCTTTCATTTTGTGTTTAAATAAATCTATTCTAAGAAATAGTTTTTGAAATATTAATTTTCAATGTCAAAATTTTGAAAAAAAATATTGAAAAAAAAATTTCAAATTCATTTTTTTCAAAATTTTACGTAATTAAGTGCTAATTTTAATTTCAAAATTCAATGCTGTTATTAATTTTAAGTCTAAATAAGAAAACCGGATGCAAAAATTTTATGTCGTTCTCAAGAAATTAAAAAAAAACCGAAACCACCTTTTTCTAAGAAAAACATTTATTTTTATTGTAACGAAGCAATTTAAGAAGCATTAATCTTAGTTTTTTTAGTTTTTTTTATTCCTTTTATTTTTACTTTGTTTTTTATTGGAAGTACTTATAAAAAATTCTCGATATGATCTCCATTGTTTAGAAGGCATAGATTATATCTCCTTGTAATGGCTTCACATAAGTTTATGCTTGACAAATTTTCCTGCAATTTGACTCCAGCGACTTCAATTCGTTCCTTCAGTTGTTCCAATGATACTATTTCCACTTCGTAAACATAATTCATAAATAAATCCCCATGCATAGAAATCTAGGGGAGTTAAATCTGGTGACCTAGGCGGCCATTCCGTGGGGCCCCTTCTTCCGATCCAACGGTCACTAAAATGATCATCCAGCCAGTTTCTCACCTGTAAGCTGTAGTGTGCTGGAGCACCATCTTGTTGGTAGATTAAAGTATCTGCTATAACCAATGGAACGCTGTCTAATAAATCGGGTAAAAGGTCTCGTAGGAATTGCAGGTATGATTCTCCATTAATAATGGAATTCAAAAACCGGGGCCCGATCACAGTGTGTCCAACAATACCAAGCCAAACATTACAACTAAAGCGGTGTTGTGATTTGTTTTGTTTTTTTTTGTGTGGATTGGCGCTACTCCAATAATGTAAATTGTGGAAGTTAGTAACCCCATCCCTAGTAAACTGTGCTTCATCCGTCCAGAATATTCTTCTAAAATAGTTTTGTTCGGTTTCATTTCTAAGTAGTCGTTTGAGGTGAGTTCCTGAACAGGCGTAAAGTGGTACGGGTGTAAATTTTCCGCCCGAAGTACTCGACATGCTCTAGATTGGGACACTCCAAGCATAGTGGATATCCTTCTTGTACTGACGGAGGGATTATTTCGGACTAAATCCAGAATTCTTTCATCTAAGATTCTTGACTCATCAGAAACTGGCCTTTCGCTTCTTCGATGCTCCAGCACTCCATGATCTCTTAGACGTCGGTGGATTCTTGGAAACGTGCTATGATGGGGACACCTCCTATCGGGATATCTTTCAGCGTCCAGTCTTTCGGCTTCACGACTTCGACCATTAGCTAAACCGTAGCAGAAATGCATGTCCGTTAATTCTTCTCGGGTGTATGAGCTTGACATCGTTACGTGGTAATGAGTTAATATTCAAATTGGAAATAATTACTAAGCAAAACTGCAATGCCTTTTATTTATCTTGCGTTGCAATTTTCTTTTTTTTTTCATTAAAAAAAATGCAGTTTTATTGTCCCTATTGTCCCCATAACAGGTAGAACCCATGGGCTGCGGGCAGGCAAAAATATTGACAGGTCAGTTTTCAGAAGTTATCAATGAAAATAATATTAATCCAGGGTTATTCCAATACTATTTAATTTTATTACGTTCTCATAAAACTCCAATTAAAAAAAAGTAAAAACACTAAGATTAATGCTAAATAAATAAATAAATTGCTTCGTTACAATAAAAATAAATGTTTTTCTTAGAAAAAGGTGGTTTTGGTTTTTTTTTTAATTTCTTGAGAACGACATACAATTTTTGCATCCGGTTTTCTTATTTAGACTTAAAATTAATAACAGCATTGAATTTTGAAATTAAAATTAGCACTTAATTACGTAAAATTTTGAAAAAAATGAATTTGAAATTTTTTTTTCAATTTTTTTTTTTCAAAATTTTGACTTTGAAAATTAATATTTCAAAAACTATTTCTTAGAATAGATTTATTTAAACACAGAATGAAAGAAAAAGTTATTGGCTTTTCAAAAACGTATCGCACAGCATTGTGAATGAAGCCGTTGATTTTAAATAATTTTTTTCCCATTTTAAGTCAGTTTTTTCGAAAATTGCCCCTCCCGGCTAAACGGAGGGGAATAGACCCCCCCTCCCATACGATTTTTTTCTTGTCTCAACGCAACCTACACGCCCTAGCATTTTGTCGCATTGCTCATGACTCACCCTGTATAACCATTCTCTCTTACAAAATCAAAAAATATTTTTCTCTCAGTAAGTTATTTCGTTTAAAGTTAAAATAATTTATTAAATCAAAATCTTTAAGAACTTCATGTTATATGATATTAACACTACAGTATCATAACCATAATAATGATAATGATAACATATTATAAGAATACCAAAATGCGGGTCACCCAAGGAATTCTATTAACTATACATCGTGTCAGAAAAGTCCGTCAATCAGCATAGTTTTCCCATTTTCAAACTAACCACATGTCTGACAGGTTAATTAAAGCATTTCTTTGCTTGTAAGAAGGTTCATCTAAAAGCCTATAACTTTCTTACAGGTCAGCACTTAAAAAGCGATTAAAGGAACACACTGCCAAAGAAACTACTTCCGCCGCAGTCAATAAATCAAAGCTGTCCTGCTGTCGGCCATAGAATTAATTAATTTGTTGCTGAAGGTCCGTGAATTGTGTTGTATCCTTGTACATATAATATCCAACGGTGTGTCTTTTTTTTACCGTTGGAGTTGGTCAAAGGTTTACAATCTAAGATATTCATTTCAAAAGGAAAATTTGTTTAACGTTTAAAGGTTTTCTTAAAAATGAAAAAGTATTAAAAGAATTGCCCGGTCTAGAAGCAAATCATTAATTTGCCAGGACAAACATCAATCGAATAAAAAAAAAAAAAAAAATAATGAAGAAAAAATCACTGAAAATACAAACCCCTGACATTATGCATCTCTACAGACCCCTTGGGTTAACCTGTGTCCTAGAACCGTGTACATATGCAAAGTACCATTCACTCGTTTTCTCTAGAAACTATTTGCTATTTGCTTTTAGAACTCTCTTTTGCTAAATAAAGAGTTTTTCCTCACTAAATGACCACGCCATTATGTATGGAATGGAGCGTTATTTTTTTTTTTTTTTTAGATTCCTATCGCGTGCGATTATTGTTTTCTCCTTTCCGTGGAATCAGAGTTGTTGGGGAATATATACCAACTCATGCCAATACTATGGTATGTACAAGGATTAGGAAACGTGTGCATTTTTTTATGTATAGAAATGTGAAGCAATTTGTGAATGAAAAGGAAAGGTACGGTTAACAGTAATAGAGCAAGTTTTTTTTTTTAATTTTTATTTTTTTATTTTCATGCATATTCATAGAATTTACTTTCGATTAAGAATTTAATTAAATATTTTTGTAAAAGAAACAGGAAATTAAAATTAAATTAAAATGTGTGGAATGTTAGCGGTTATTAAAGAAACAAATATACATAGGTTAAATAATAACATAACGGAACAAAAAAGTCTTGAACAATAAACACATGATTCACATTCATTGGATGCATAAGTTCAGTCGTACAAATAATACCAAGTTAGGACAAAATTATAATCCTAGCGTCCGGTTCCCCGCATTGGAGCATGAGTCTGGTCCTCCAGGATGGGGGTTGTGCGACGTGCGTCGGGGTTACTTCCCTACTATGGGAAACCTATGGGGAACCTACTAGTTCCAAAACACCAACAAGCCTCGGCAACGGATGATCTTAGTGTTGACGACCCCAGCAAACGGAACAAGGAAAACGAATTTTGGATCTATATGTGGAATGTGCTGTCACAGGAAGAATTATGACATACAGGAAGAATTATAGGCAAGAAGTCTTAGGCTTCCGCAGTTTCAGCGAACGCTTGGTCACAATCCGCAAGAGAAATTCATAAACATCCGCTGATCTGGGTTCACGCCCCTATGATTAGAAGGATGAACCAACCAAGGACGCGTTCTACGACCTCCTCGAGAAAGCGTTCGATATGTGGTCGAAGTACGACGTCAAAATTATTCTGGGTGACTTCAATGCTAAATTCGGAATTTGGTTCAACCATCGGAAGACACAGCCTGCACGATGACATTTCCGTTAACGGATACAGGATGATAGATTTCGCGGTGGGGCGTAATGTCATTATATGGAGCACACATTTCCCGCGGCGCAGGGACATAACTAATCGTGACATAAGTCCAAATGCTTTTTTTTTTAATTATTTTCCATTTTAATGTGACATAAGGCCAAAATCGAATTTTGGAATTATGTCCCATCAAAGTCCAAACATTTTGGACTTAATGTCCCGTGCCATTTCCCCCAGCTTGGTATACACAAAGGTACTTGGCAGAGCAGTGACCAAAAAACAGTCTATCAAATAGATCACATCGCGATAGACGCCAGAACTGTTTCCAGAGCATTTTGCATATCTCTCATAGAAATAAGACGTTATATAAGACCTTGATCATCCCAGTCCTGCTGTATAGGGGGGGGGGAGTTTATTTGGGGCTTTGAGAGAAAGATTCTCTGAGTGATATTTGGTCCTGTGGGTATCGAAGGAGTATGGAGAAGAAGATTCAATGACGAGCTTTAGGGACTATACAGTCAAGAAGTTGAAAATATGGCGACTGAAATGGCTTGGCCATTTGAAGCGTATGGACACCAATGCACCAGCCCGTTGAGTCTTTGAGTCCAATCTGGATGGTGTACGCATCACTGGAAGATCCCCCAGTAGATGGCGCACACAAGTGGAAAACGACCTCAAACAACTTGCAGATCCTGGACTTTGAGTTCCATCTAAAGTAAAGTAAGTAAGTCTGTTACAAAAGGTTACAAAATCTTGTCTTATTATATAATATATATAATTATATAATTAAACGTGAATGTTTGGATGTACTCAATCACGCCAGAACGGCTGAATGGATCTGGATGAAATTTAGTACAGCGAGATAGATTACAGTCTAGAACAACACATTGACTATGTAAATTTTATCTCGAAAATGTTTTAGCGCTCGATAAATTTGGTTTTGTTTATAAGTTTTCTGCTTGGTTTTTGTTCAGATAGCAGATGTTTTTATACTTTAACCGTGTAAATCCCACTAACAAATGTGAATGTTTTTATAATGCTTCTAAGTTTTAATTGTTTAATAATTGGGAATATGATAGTGGGGCTTTCAAGCCGCAACCACAGAACGGATGTGAATGAATTTAAGGGTCTGTGAATGATAGACTGGAACACCAGATAGGGTATTTTTATTACTGAAAACTGAAAAATTATTTGTTTGTTTAGGATTTTGTTTTCGGGATTTTGGTGTCGGGATTTTCACTAGCTTATGAATTAAATTTTTTTAATTAACAATTCACAAAAAAGCTTATGAATAAAATTTTTGTTTCAATTTATAATTCACCAACTATCTTATGAATTGAATATTATTACTTGATCAATAAGGCAAGTATTGGTTTCCTGTTAAAAAAAATTTCTAGATTTTAATAAAACCTGGCATTACGGTGATAGAAAAACCCAAAAAAGTAGGTTTCGTAATGCCGTCCGTCGGTCTGTCTATGCGGATGTGCGGATGTGCTGTTGTATGTTCACCTAGCTACAGCCTAAACGGTTTGATGGATTTTCTTCAAACTTGGTCCATAGCACTTTTTGGTGATTCCCTAAAGGACAGGAAAGGTTTTAGCCCGGCTATAACGGGTACCTGCCTTATAACGGTTTAAGATTATGTAAATTTTTGTGAACGTTATATTCGTTATATAAGTATAACTGCATTTTAAGTTTCTGGCGAAAAATGCACATAAAGAAGATTCGGTGTTAACGGTTTTTACAAATTTGGTCATAACTTGATAACAGCTTAACAGATTTATTTAAAATTTGGTACACCACTTAATTCTGAAATTTAACACAAGATGGGATTTAAAGTTTTAGACTAAGCGATTGTTTTATAATAGCTACCATACCAATTGATTTCACGTTTAGACCATTTTTTTGATAGTTTTCGCCTTCTAACATTACTTTATATATTATTTTTTTGTAGTAACATATTTTTCTACTAGAGCAAGTTCGTGCGACCCAGTCATGCATTTTAATTTATTCACAATTCACCAAATAGCTTATCATTTGTTTTTTTTTTAATTTATAACTCACCCACTAGCTTGTGAATTAAAAGCCAAGCTTCAGCTAAAAATTAATAAAGCTTTTGCAACCCTGGTATTAAGACAGATAGTACTTTTTATAACTATTCTCAATCACGCAAGAACTGCTAAACGGCTTGGAATGAATCTACTATTGGCTAATTTTTATTCCGCAAAATGTACGGTTCCCAGAACAAGGGATCAACACGATTTTTTGTTGTATAGCGGTAGTTATTAGTCAAAAAGTGAAATATAGATAAATAAATCAATAATGATAATACTCTTATCAAGTTAACAAATCCTTACGAGAGATTTTTGACTTGTTTCCTATTTTAGGCTTTGAAAAAATATTTGATTTAATATTGATCTAAAATTCCTATGTTTTCACGTTTCCAGTCACTCATCATTAAGAAGAAAATAAGTATTTCCAACAAACCAATTTTGTATCTTCTAAATTGCCAATAATTTATCTTCCCATTTGGTCTCGTGTTCTCTTAGAATGACAGCTGTCAACATGGCATTGGCACTCGCCCCTCGACTTTTTCATTTATTTTTTTTTTTGTTCGTTTAAATTCGGTCATATATAGAAAATCTTTAAAACCTTATAGAACCAGAGTGTTAACTGACAAATACAGCTAAGATACTTAAATGACAGGTGTCACGAATAAATTTGTCACAATTTAAAAACAAACAGAAAACCAATACACCGTCATTTAATAGCAAATCTCTAGCTGAACCGAAAAAGCGTTCAAGCTGAAATTTCTTCCTCGACATCATTTTAAATTCACATTGCTGAAAAAAAAACTCATTGGCATACTTTCGTTTTTTTTTTTATTTTTTTTATTTTTGTTGGAACCGAACTGTCAAGGATAATTTACAATAAACCATTTGGTCGCTTCTCAATTTCAATCATTTAGTTTTGCTTTTGGCTCTGAACTGAATGGGGGAACACAAAAAAAAAAGCCTTTAACTTTCAACCCCTTAAGTAGATGGGGTGTTGTTTTTTGCTCCATCGAGCGACTTAATAGTCCTAACGGCACATAATATAATGGAACGTTAGCATGACAATCGTGAATGAATTTATTTAAGTCTGACAACCGAATTGGAAGCGCGCATTGGGAATTTCCACTCAGCATCGTAGTGGACATGGACATGGAATATGGAAAGCTTTATATTGTTCGGTTTTCAGATTCCTTTGTTTGTTTCCGGTTATATGTAGACATTGTCGTTAAGGGTGTTATTTTATATTTTTTTATGTTGACTATTAGTGTTATTTTGCGTATGAATTTAAATGAACTCATTACGTTTCCACTTTTTGTGCATAATTTATGATTTTAGTGGGTGGATACTAAATTAACATGTATGCTTGATTTAATTGATGAAGTGGAAATTATTTCATCGTTTCAAAGAATCATTTTCAAGACGCATTAGTGACTACCACGACCTATATGTATAGGGATAACTTAGGTACAATGTGTTCCAAATTTGTCCCTCTTTTGTGTTTCTTAAATTCAGAAATAAGGAACATTGTTATAGAGGACATCGCCCTGCTATTGCATTTTCTATTTCTATTGGCCACGTTTACGTTTAATTCGATACCTAACAAAGAAAAAGAGTAAGATACGTAAGATTTTTGGAGTTACATGCAATTTAAATCAAAAAATAACCAAAAACTGAATTCCAGTTATACCAAACGAAAGCTTTGTTCAATAACAATAAATTTAAACTAAAATGATATAGATGATATATATGATGTTGAAATATTGTTTACCACTTTATTTTTAGTACAAATAGGAACCGTTATAAATACGTTAAAATAAACTTGGATTACTTGTTTAAATCTTGAGATATTAAATTTTGAACCCTTACCAATATTTCTTGATTTAGTTTTCTCCAGAAAATGTGTAGTAAACATAACGTTTTACTATTTTTTTCATATGAAATTAATAACAATAAAAATAAAAATTAACTATAAGTTTGAGGAAAACACATTGATTTTATGATATTCTGCAAAACCTGCAGGAAAGAAAATTAAAAAGATGGCTTATTTTGCAAATCGTGTTTTTTTTTTTTTGGAAAAATAGTTAAGATTAGTAATTATTAAAAAAATTATTTGAGAACTATTAATTTTTAGGAAAAAAAGCTTTTTGTCAACTGTTGTAAGAAACGTAAGTAAAAAATCATAAATACATTATTTTCCTGCTGCAGGTTTTGCCAAATATAAGTTTTCCCCCAACTTACTGCTAATTTTTATTTTTGTTTTTGTTACGTTACTTTCGTAAGAAAAAAAAACGTTATGTTTACAACACATTTTTTGGAGAAAACTGAACCGTAAATCAAAAAAAGAAATTATGAAAAAAAATTTGGCGAGGTTTCAAAATTTAATATCAAAAGATTTAAATAAGATATAAAATTTATTTTAACGTATTTATAAAGGTTCCTACTTTTACTTAAAATATTGTGATGGTAAAGTAAGTAAATAAGGACATTTTTATTATTTTTTTTTATACAAAAAATAGTTTTTTTTTTATTTATAAAAAATTATGGCAACACTAGAGATAGACACTTACTGTAGAACAATTTTATCTTAAAATACAACGAGGAATGATACCCTTTACAGGATTTTTCCTTATTCGAGAACAACTCTACCTAATTATAGGAGAAGGCCTGGTGTTTACTTAATTTTGACGCGAAAAGTATAGAGTTATGAAATGTTCTAAGCTGAATAAATTTGATTGGTTTTTGGCTTTTGTACAAGTAAACTGTTTTTAGAAAATTAAATAAAATATATAATTACTGAGTAGACACGAAATTTAGCCTTAATTCTGATGATGATTTTTTAGATCTTTTTGTTTTTGGTCACGCTACAGTTAGAAGGCCATACTTTAGATCTTACGAACTATTGAGGCTAGATGGATGTCAACATAAAATTCTTAAATCACGTCGTTGATTTTTCTTCGTCACACCATTGTATATACATTTCTATAGTATTTTCATGCTGAATAATCACCGCCTGGCCATCTTGAGAAACTTGTGATAAACACATTTTTAGGTTCGTGCATTTAATAGTTGTTTATTCTGTAACCCTGACAACAGTCGTAAACATATATTATTTTTGTTTTGTTAACGACTCTTGTCAAGGAAATATGGTTTTTAGAGCCAATAAAATACATTATATATTATTAATTTGTTTCGTAGACGACTATTGTTAGGGCAACAGAATAGACACTTAGTAAATGTAAGAACGTCCAAATGTGCAGTTAACAACTTTCTTTAGATGGCGCTGCTCCATGGTTGTACTATAGAAATTAATATACAATGGTCACACATAATAATACATCAAACAGCCGATTTTGACAATGTATACGTCTCCTCACCGTAAAGAAAGAACTGGAAAGTCTTTTACAATGATAATTTTGGTTCTTCAAGTTAGGGGTGTGTTACTACACGGCTTTCTTAATCCAAAGCGACATCAGCGAGCCATTGGAGCTTCTTGAGTTTGAATACTGACAACAGACCCACAAACATTTAACCTTATTTGTCTAAAGATATCTGTGTCATCAGTATATTATGCCAACACATATTATAACGGTCATGGTGAAAAAAGTAACCTTTGTGTTAACGACCGGGAAATTCGTCAATTTTTTAACGTCGTCAACAAAGCACTCGGATAAAATTTTATCAAATTTGATCGGATTTTTTTCGAGAAAATATAAACTAACTTTTTAGAAAATACTTTTTACAAAATTTTCAATAGCAGTAATATTCAAGCTTTTGAGACCTTTCAGAATATAAAAATTCGTCGAAATCATTTAAGCCGTTTAAGAATTATCTCCTAAATCAAAAAGTACCGTTCTATGGCAGGTATACTGTTCAATGCTTTTACGAAAAAACAAACCACATGATATGGTATGTTTTTCGAGAAAATTGCAATTATCGGTGACGTTATTTCATGACCTAGGATAAAAAAAAATTGAGATGGATTTTATAGTTTATTTTACTTAAGATAGAGTTTATAACGGTACATCCCATAAGAAGGCATTTATATACAATATCGTAAGCAGCCTTACAAATACTGCATAAATGCGTCCTATTTACATAAATATATTTTGTAATGTACGCGCATAATATCTATAGCAATTAAAAATGTGTACCGTCACATTAAAATTTTTGCTAAATTTTTAAAATTCTTTAAAAATTCTACACTTCAAATAACAAAAAATTAAAAAAAAAAAGAAATAAAACCATCACTTAACATTTTCCTTGAATTTCCTGCAACATTTACCATCCATGTTTACTGCACTAGTGTTCTTATTCGCGCTCGAAGAACTATAAATCAACACAACAATGCACAATTAAAAAAAAAATCTTCAAGAGTTAATAACAATTGTCCCACGAAAGAGGTCAGTAATTTTCTGGCTCAACCAAAATGGTAGAGCTTGCGCGTGTATACATATTACAAATGAGCGGTATCCACCCTTTTTTAAGAGGGAAAACTTTTTGAATTTATTTGTCAAGCACTTAACCTGGAATTTAAACAAAATTTAACTTTTCAACAAGAAGGCAAAATGCTATATTAAATGTCTGAAGTTTTGCACCATACTGTCTGATGTTGTGAGATATACATAGGTTTCAATAAATTTAAAGAATAAATAATAAATTTAAAGAAAAACCGCTCTGTTTTTTAAATTATAGGTAGATAAATGATACGGAGATATCTAAAGACATTTATCAAAAGAAATCCGGTGATATTTTAAAAACACCACTGGACATTGCAGGAGCTACATTTTTTTTAAAATTAATTTGGTAAAAGAAATTTTTAGATTAATATATAAAATATAATTACTGTTGTGCCTTTTTATTTAGTAAGGTATAAATCATAAATTTCCCTATTATTGGCCAGTGGGTTCGGTCGAGAATTTTTTCTTGCAACAGAATACCCATCCAATTTTACTATTGGACATGGTTCGTTAGTATGTTAGGAGTATGCAAATAAAATAGTGGGGTAATAGGTCGCACGGTTGGAAAAGTCGATACAATTAAACTTTTGTTCGATACAATTGAATGTTCTCAAGTAGACAAGTACACTTTCATGAAATCCAGGTGGTATTTTCATTGATAATCCCAAATAACACAATTCGCTCGACCATTTATTGCACTGCTCAAGTTTTTTTCTTTATTGTCAACCGTCTGTTTCTGTCGTCCTTTTTGTTTTGTTCTTTCTTTCTTTGATTTGTGTTCATGATTTTGTGACTCTATCCAAAGTTGTGTTATTGAAAATCAAAACTAAAATCTGGTGCTTGTTCTTGTTATATAATTTTTTGTCTTATCTATTACAACTCTTACGGCAGCAAATGTAAGACTTAGACCCTGTTTTTCAGTGCGAGATTATTCCAGGGTTAGATTAACATTGAGTCAACGCTGATAGAAACACGGTTTTATGTCAGTTTAAGATCCCGGATTCACTTAGAATTAATACACGAATTTAGCTAGGTTAATTTTGACTCCGAACATCAAAACTAACTGAAAATCCTGTTTTCATCACAATTAACTCAGGGTTTATTTAACTTAAAATAATAACGAACTGAAAAACTGGGCCTTAATGTACAAATTGTTTACAAATTGAGACTTCCCCAGCATTGATTTAACACAAAATTTAATAAGAATATCTAACAACAACTGTTGTTGTAGTTTTCACATAAACAGTAATTTGTTTAAAATGTTCAAAATTATCCTCTTGGAAGATAAAGAAGAAGGTTCATTTTCCATGCCTGATAGGTCGTTTGCATTACCCGCCATTTTGAAAAACGCGATTTCTCAAATTACTCATGACTTATCGGACAGAAATAATATTATTCAAAGCGGTAAAAATATGATTTTATTTCTATTCCAATAACTTTTTACTTGCCCTTGTCACAAGTTGGCATTCAAAGTACAAACGAAATCGGGACAAAAAAATCTACGTATTGAATGACAATCAGATAAAAACCACCTCTAGTTTTTTTGAAGGAAATTGTTGGAGCCGTTTTCGAGAAAATTAATCTTTTTATAACGGTTATATGGCAGGAACCGTTATTTTTTGAAGTAATAATAAAGCGAATCGGTTCACCCGTTTATGCTGTAGTTGCTGATACAACCAGATACCCAGACAGACAGACATACAGAATCTCCGGACCCACTTGTTTCGTCTTCTCTATCATCGTAATGTCATGTTTGATTGTTATCTCAAAACTTTTTTTTTAGCACGAATGCATAAATATGCCTTAGATATATAGTACCTATAGGCAAGATCAAATTTGAGATAGCAATCAAACGGAAGTTCTGTCTGTCTGTCTTTCTGGTTGTATAAGTAAAGTACCTATAGTCTAAGCGGCTGAACTGATAAGTTCCAAAGTTAGTATGTAGAATCCATAGATCATTATTAGACGAAGCGAAAATACAATTTTTTGCAAAAAAAAATACGATCGATTTTGATAAAATTTCACATGAGTGATTTGTTTCCAACGACATTAGCTAGTCTTTTATTCGAAAAAAGTTTTTAAACGGTACCTCCTATAGAACCATATTTTTTTATACAGACTTTAATTTTTAACGGATTTTGATGAAACTTAATATTTAGATAGTCCTACATTGCCTAATAAATTTTGCAAGCTAATATGTCGAAAAAAGGATTACAAACACAATTTTGGAAATTTAAACAACTTTTTTTTTTACTGGTGAATTAATTTCCAAGTCGTTAGCAGAAAAAAAACTTGACACCAGAACAAGTTCGTGAGATTCAGTCGTGCTTTTTATTTTTGAACATTTATTACATGAGGAGTTAGGTATGTTATGTTAAGTTTATTTTTTTCAAAATTGTAACAAAATGTTTTTTTTTTTCAGTTCAAAATTTTAATAAAAACTAAACTGTTATACGTCATACATCCTTAAGTGTTAGGTATAACACTTAAAAATCCATATGAAAAAAATAATATCTATTTTCTATTATAAAAGCTTTAATATTTTTTTCATCCGATAAGTTAATTGAGAAAACGTTTTTTTAATATGATTATGATATAATTAGAAGAAAAATTAACAAAAATATCTGATGCAAAAAATATTGTAGTCAAGATCGTATTTTACGTTGAATCATTTGGAAAGTCTAAATTCAGAAAGTTTACACAAAATTGTCTGCGTTGTTCGCCATTTTTGTTTATGCATTTTTCTCGAGATCTATAGGTCGTATAATAGTTTACTTTTATTAGTTTTATAAAACAAATATTATCTACAACTTTGTCCCATAAATATTTTTGACACATCTTTCCTACACAAAATTATTGGCAAAAATCTGTCAAAATGTGGGAGATGGAAACCATTTTTAACAAATTTTAGATTGAAAGCTATAACAAAATGTTAAAAATCTTTCGTTTAAGCTAAATGCTAAACTGAAAGCCTTTTCTATAATTTTTGAACACTGTTAAAATATGTATATTATTTTCTGTTTTAGCAAAAATTTAAAAGCTGAATCAAACTATTTTAAAATATTTTGTAAATCGACTTTAATAAATTCATATTTAAAGTCTGAATTAAAATGACATTAAATTTGCATATTGTTTTTTTTTTTTTGTTTCATTGTTTTAATTAAATTGATTTATTTATAAACTTTTATAATTTCTATTTTTTTTATTTAATTTTTATATTTTAATTTTGTTAAATCTATTTGATACAATGCTTCCATCTAACAAAATTGCGCAACTTCAGCAAATCTTCCGAAATCACTCACGAAATTACACTATTTCCCATACAAATACAAATTTTTAAAATTATCTCAAACACCTCAATTACAACTAAATTGCCTTGAAATCATTTCATGTCATTCCAGTAAAACTGATGTATTCAATGAACAGAGCTAACAAAATGCGTCAATTTCTTGAAATGTCAACAAATAATATTCATGGCTTTACATGAGCCAGAAAGAGAAAAGCATATTTTCTCTCTTATTCTTTTTTATTGTCAAACAAAATCATTTCAATTTAGGTGTGAACACTTTTCGTAATTTTGAAATTGAGGTCTCAAATTGCGCAATTATGAGCTAGGTGGGAACATATAGCTAGTATCAAATTATTATTTAAGTTTAATTCCAGCAGACGGCTTTTATGCTATGTTCATAATTTTTTTAATAAATATTATAATTTTGTAAATTTTGTAATATAAATAAAAAGTCTTTCTCTATCTACCTCACAATTTCAAATAAAAATAACAGAAGGAAATTGTTGGAGCCGTTTTCGAGAAAATTAAGCTTTTTATAACGGTAATATGGCACGGTTATTTTTGCACGAGTGCATAAATTTTCAAAATTGTAAGAAAATAGTTTTTTTTATTTCAAAATTTGAATAAAAACTAAACTGTTATACGCCATACCTCCTTAAGTGTTATACCTACAAAAAAATCAAAATGAAAAAAATAAAATCTTATTTTCTATTGAAAAGCTTTTAATATTTTTTTCATCCGATAAGTTAATTGAGAAAACGTTTTTTTAATATGATTATGATATAATTAGAAGAAAAATTAACAAATATCAGATGCAAAAAATATTGTAGTCGAGATCGTATTTTACGTTGTATCATTTGGAAAGTCTAAATTCAGAAAGTTTACACAAAATTGTCTGCTTTTTTGTTTATGCGATTTTGTCGAGATCTAGCTTTAGGTCGTATAATAAGTTACTTTTATTAGTTTTATAAAAAAATATTTTCTACAACTTTGTCCCACAAATATTTTTGACACATCTTTCCTACACAAATTTATTGAAAAATATCGGTCAAAATCTGGGAGATGGAAATCATTTTTAACAAATTTTAGATTGAAAGCTAACAAAATGTTAAAAATCTTTCGTTTTAGCTAAATGCTAAACTGAAAGCCTTTTTCCTTTTCTATAATTTTTGAATACTGTTAAAATATGTATATTATTTTCTGTTTTAGCAAATCTAAAAGCTGAATTAAACTATTTTAAAATATTTTTTAAATCGACTTTAATAAATTCATGATTAAAGTCTGAAACTACACTTTGCTTTGTAATTAAAATGACATTAAATTTACATATTGCTTTTTTTTTTGTTTCATTGTTAATTAAATTGATTTATTTATAAACTTTTATAATTTCTTTTATTTTTCTTTTATTTAATTTTTATATTTTAATTTTGTTAAATCTATTTCTTCAGCAAATCTTCCGAAATCACTCACAAAATTACACAATTTCCCATACAAATACAAAATTTTAAAATTATCTCAAACACCTCAATTTCAACGAAGTTACTTTGAAATCATTTCATGTCATTCCAGTAAAACTGATATATTCAATGAACAGAGCTAACAAAATGCGTCAATTTCTTGAAATGTCAACAAATAATATTCATGGCTTTACATGAGCCAAAAAGAGAAAAGCATATTTGTTCTCTTATTCTTTTTTATTGTCAAACAAAATCATTTCAATTTAGGTCTGAACACTTTTCGTAATTTTGAAATTGAGGTCTCAAATTGCGCAATTTTGAGCTAGGTGGGAACATATAGCTAGTATCAAATTATTATTTAAGTTTAATTCCAGCAGACGGCTTCTATGCCATGTTCATTTTTAATTTTGTAAATTTTGTAATATAAATAAAAAGTCTTTCTCTATCTACCTCACAATTTCAAATAAAAATAACAGACCGAAAAAATTATAAAATCTTTTACTTATAGAATAACATCAAATTTTAGACTCTCCCTCTGAATACTTCAACATTTTTTTCTATTTTTTAAACTTACCCAAGACTATATTTTAGTGTGGGTGTTCGTACATTCATTGTACATTGTACAAACGACACTTAATTCCTGACACATTTACATAGCAATTTCACTTCCAATTAGCATAAATATGAGGAATTGCGAGAACATGTAAATTATTCAATGGGAAGCATAATTACTTGATGGCGTGGTATGGAGTCTGGTGTCACCTTCACCTCACGGTCGCACGCCTTGCTGAATAAATTTTATAATTCGATTAAAATGCAAGCAAATGATGATTTTCCTGCGAATGATCATGCAATTAACCAAAATGAGCTTCCGATTCTCCGGCTGGCCCTGACTCAGGCCCCTATTATACGCATATCCTTTGCACTATAATATACAATATACATGCATGCGTGTTGACTTTTACGAACTTAATCACTTGGGAGCTGCCACTCACAATCATATGAAATATGCTGATGACTTTCGAATGATGGCATCCTCATCCAAAATCAATCAATAAAATCAGTTTTCCACTTCTGAAATGAAACCAATTTTATATATTTTTTTTTATTAAAATAAAAATAAATTGATTCAGAACTCCAAAAGTAAGAGAAGTGGATTTTATTTGAATAACTGTGGTGTTTTCTTAAAATTATTATAAATAATTTTAAACTCTTATTATTCTTTAATTAATGGCTGAATGAATATGAAAAATAAATAAAACAATGAAAATACTCAAGGGATTTATTTAATTTAAATGAACAAATTTTCTATTGAAAAGTGATTGTTTCACTGATTTTATACTTTTTATTGAAGTTTATTTTTTTTTCGTTGTGATAGAATTTTTGATAATAAACAAATTTTGTATTAAATTAAAATAAAGAATAATAAAGCAAATGGTATTGTTTACATGCGAATTATGAAATTTGCCTAATTATTATCTCATGCAATTTTAAGCCTCAATTAATATCTATTTCAACATAAAAAAAACCTTTTCTATATTTGGGTATGCATAATCAGAAAAGATTTATAATTAAATTAGTAATATTTTTTTTTCAACAAAAGCGTTCATTTTAATTTGAGTTTTAAGCTTTCAGGTGGGTAATTATACAATTTTATATAAAAAAAATATGGGATTTAATTATTATCTATTTTTTTTTTTCGTTGCTCGTTTATAGTTCAGTGGTTTATTTTAACACCACCATCATCATTGTTCTCTTTTGATGAATTTATTTTAATTGTAGGCGATTTATTTTTTCATTCAAGTTTCTGTGTATAAATATCAAATGGGTTGTCTATTAATTTTAACAGTACGTAAAATAAGAGCAAATCAAAACGTTGTTTGTTTAAAAAATTTAACTCATTATTAAATGTTAAAAAAATATTTTAATTAAAAATATTTCTACGCAAATATTATGTTTACTATTTTGAGGAATTACATTAAAATGTTTGAACGCCAATTCGAACAAAAATCAGCCATTACTATTTTTTTTAATTTATACACAATAACTATATGTAAAATCTTTTTCTCTTTGTAAATACTTCTATGTACATAAAGGTATAATAAAAATTGACATATTTGAATGAAATTGAAAAATTCGGCTACGGAAAGCCTTTTAGCTTCTAGTCCTTAAATTATTTAAATTTATGTCAAAAATGAGTTTTTCGTCATAAAAATAAAATAGGTATTTGTTTTCTATAAACACATATAAAGAAGCAGTTATGCAGTGTCTTTCTTTTTTCTTTCGAGCCGGATGCTCATTTTCAAGAAGCATTAAGTATTCTTTTCGGAGATGAGGTCAAGTCGTGCGATGTACAGTGGTCAAGAATAAGAAACTAGGTGGACAGACATTTTTTTTTTGTTGATGTTAAATTATTATTTTATTATTATTATTTTTTTTTTTTTTTTTTTTTTTTTTTTTTTTTTTTTTTTTTTTTTTTTGTTTTTTTTTTGTTGATGTTAAATTATTATAAGTACCTATTTAACTTACTTTTCCAGTCATCGGCTGACCTTCCAACCGCAAAGACGTGTATATATCGAGATAAAGTGTGATTCCGAGTTTCTCTTTTCTTTTCGATCACCAAATTTACTCTCTTATTTCTTATAATCTAATATAAATACAAAACAAAAAGTCGTTTATCGAGTTACGAACTGTTTTTTCGGGATGGCCCCGAAATTTAAACGCCTATCGGGAAACCGATATGGTATTCTCAACGAATACGCGCTTTCTGATCCGCCTGACCCCGTTCCTTCTCCCCCACAAAAAAGAACTAAGTCCTCCAGCAGTGTTTTTAGTGAAGTTTTCCCAAACCTACCAACAAAATCAGTGTTCAAAAACCCACGTTTTGTGCACATAACATCAAAGGATGAGTCCAAACCCCTATCTAAAATTAGTGTCTTCATTTTGAAAAGAACAATCGACTCAATCAGCACCCAATACGAGAAAATTTCTCAATTAAGAGACGGTTCAATCTTGATTCTAGCAAAAGACCAAAACATAGCCGACAAGTTCATCCAATCTAAAGCTCTAAACAATATTTGCCCGGTGGACATTAAACTACATGCTAACCTTAACCTCTCCAAGGGCATAGCATTCGCGCATTGCTTGGTTGATGTGCCTGAAGCAGAAATCATCTCCGAACTCAAAAGTCAAAATGTAACAAATGTATACAAGTTCACAAAATTAGTGCAGGGAAAAGAACAACAACAGATTCGCATTCCTTCTGGCCTCATGATCTTTACCTTCGACTCTTTCCAAATCCCCAACTCCCTTGAAATCGGCTGGTTCAAAGCAAAAGTTTCAGAATATGTTCCCAATCCAATGCGTTGCCGGCAATGTCAGCTACTTGGACACACAACAAAATGGTGTAAACGGGCTGCATCATGTGAAACATGCAATTTCCCCCCTCACAACGACAGTAATTGTACTCGCACTCTGTGCGCCAACTGTTTTGGACCTCACTCTGCCTCCTCTAAAACCTGCCCAAAGTATGTTCAAAACAAAGAAATACTGGAAATAAAAACCAAAAACAAATGCACCTTAGCTGAAGCTAGGCGCACCCACAGAGAGCGGAACCCAATGCGTTCCACCTTCTCTTCTTCTCTTTACTCAGATAAAGTCAAACAAACTGCACCTGAAACTCTAACTTCCATCCCTTCCACCTCCTCCTCTTCCTTAGAACGAAATATTTTAAATAATAAAAAAGCAATAGACCCGATCCCTACTACTCATCAAATTAAACCAATACCACAAAATCTTAACCCACAACCAACTCAAACAACAAACAATTCTGACACACACACAACTAAAATAACAAATAATGATGACATATCTAAATCAACTCAAAGTGCAATCTCCCAAGATCACACTGATATCGAGCAAACTCAAACTCTTATCAACTACTCAATAGCACATATTCAACAAATTACAAACAGCAGCGAAATAAATTTAACCAAAAACACTCAAACAACACCTTCTTTTAGTTTAAGCAGCACTCAAACCAGCTCTCCAATTAATTCTTACTCTCTAACGGAAACAAATCTCCCTTTGAACCACTCAATAGCACAAAAGCAAAAAAATACAAACAACGAAAAAAACAATTTAAATGAAAACACACAAACAACACCTACGTTTAGTTTAAATAGCACTAATCAACCCAACTCTCAAATAAATTCTTTACCTCTATCGCAAATAAATCTACCTATGAATATTGATGATGAATATGAAACATCTTAATAGCAAAATTATCCGACCCACACCCCGCGCCCCTATCGGCGATGGTAGCCCCCGACCAGATGGAGGGAGCTCTCATCGCCGAAGGGGGCGCGGGAATACTCAACCACCAGGTGGAAACCTGACTTCGGTCTGTACATTGAATTGTACGGATAAGAAGACAGGCTCCACCGTCTTCAATGATCTCAACATTCTACAATGGAACATGAATGGTTATTTTAATAACTATCATGCTCTCCAATTGTTAATAAAAGATTTAAATCCTAGTATAGTGTCTCTTCAAGAGACACACATAAAACATTACCTTCAGCCATTTCCTCCAAAACAATTCGCATCTTATTTTCACAATTTAGCATGTAACACATCTTCAAAACAAGGTACTTGTCTTTTTGTGCATAGATCGATTCCTCACAGATTCATCCCCATTGATTCCAATATATGTGCTTTAGCAGTAGAAATTGAGTTAAGTTTTAAATTAACTATCTTGTCCATTTACATCCCACCAGATCAAAAATTTAACACCTGTGATCTTGAAAGTCTGTTAAACAATATACCTACTCCCGTAGTTGTGACAGGGGATTTAAATTCTTGGTCTCCTTCCTGGGGTTCCCCCAATATTAACACCCGTGGTAGACTTGTTGAAAACTTTATAGCCAACACCGGTCTTGCAATATTAAACGACGGAAGTCCTACTCACTTCTCTACCCATGGAACATTTACGCATGTCGACTTAACGCTTATATCCCCACATCTTACCCAGAAATCAACTTGGAAGGTCTCCGATGACTTATTCGGTAGCGATCATTTTCCGATCCTTACCACAATATCTTTAGGTAGGAACCTAACTCTACCAAAGACTCCACCTAAATTCTTAACCGACCTAGCTAACTGGAATATGTTCCAAAATGAAGTCTCAAAACAAATTTCAGCCAGACCAATTTCAACCAACAACAACATCAATAAGGAAGCTGCTTCCGTCCTTAAAACAATTCGTTCTGCAGCAAATGTGTCAATCCCTCAGACAACAAATAAGCCCCATCATAAAACAGTCCCTTGGTGGAATCAAAATCTTGCAAACCTTCGACAAAAAAAGATAGATACCTTTAAAGCATTTAAAAAATCACCTAATGACTCAAACTTAATTGGTTATCGTAAGGCAAACGCTCAATTCAAAAGAGCGGCGAAAATAGAAAAAATATCCTGTTTCAAAAAATTTACAGGGGAAATCAACCAAAATTCAACACCCAAAAAAATGTGGGCAGACATTAAAAGTCTTACAGGCAACTTTGTTCCTCACACAATAAAACTTATCAAAACAAGTTCAAAAAATCTCACCTGCCCAATAGAAATTAACGACTTTTTTGCCAAATGTTGGGAAATAAACCAAGACGATTCAAATTTTAACCAGATTTACATTGACGAAAAGAACTCATGTCTTAATGAGCCCAAACCACAGTACACTACTTCAGCTTCAGCAATTTTGATTGAATCCCCCATAAATCTTTTAGAGCTCGAAAGCGTTCTGAGTTCAGTAAAGGGTAAAAGTCCGGGTTTTGATAGAATATCTTACACCATGCTGAAAAACACTCCGTTCTGCTTTAAGACAAGGTTGTTAGATTTATATAACAACATCTTCAAAAGCGGAATCATCCCCCAAACATGGAAGGTAGCGACTATCGTTCCAATCCCAAAAACGAACAAGGACCACACTTCTTTGAAAGGATACCGACCTATCTCTCTTCTTCCCTGCACTTCAAAAATTTTAGAAAAAATTGTTTCAAAGCGATTATCATGGTGGCTAGAAAAAAACAATCTCATTGACAAAAACCAACTTGCCTTCAAAAAGGGAAGAGGCACACAAGATTCACTTTTACACATTGATACGTTTATATCATCGGCTCTTTCTGAAAAAAATCACGTCTCTATTCTCAAAATTGACTTTGAACAAGCCTTTGACAGAGTTGGCCCCCATGTTATCTTAAATCAACTTATAAAATGGAAAATTGGTCCTCAAATTTTTAATTATGTTAAATCATTTCTATCTAACCGCAAATTTCGCGTAAAAATTAACAATATATACTCTTCAATTCATAACATAAATAATGGCATTCCTCAAGGATCGCCACTATCAGTAACATTATTTATAATAGCTTTTAACGAAATAAGTAATATTATACGTAGATATTCGCAAATAAATCACGTTCTTTATGCGGACGACCTTATTCTTTTCACGAAATTTAAAGACCTTGCAAACCTTGCAACAATTTTCCTAAGAATAATTGAAAACTTATCAGAATGGGGCAATATGTCAGGTTCCAAAATATCTTTTTCTAAATGTGAGCTCCTGCATATATGCAAAAAACATAAATGTGAAAAATGTATTCAAGGAGTTAATTATAACAATATCTGTATAAAAAATGTTAACAACTCTAAAATTCTAGGTATTATCTTTGACTCCAAATATAGTTTTAAGGATCATTGTTCTTTCATTAAAAAGAGTCTCACCACCAGGGTTAACTTAGTCAAGTATCTTTCCTCAAAGAAAAGTAATTGTAACGTAAATACTATTGCTAATGTTGTCAAATCCATAATTCTTTCCAAAATCGATTACGGGCTTCCAATTTATGGAAAATGCTCAAAAACATCAAAGCAACTCATCTCAACACCTTACCATTCAGCTGCAAGAACCTGTCTTGGAGCCTTCCGTACAACACCTATAAGAAACATCCTTACAGAAGCTGGCCTTCCTGACTTAACAAATAGAATCGAATTCCTCACCTGGCAAATCATACCAAACGCTAAATCACCATTCGCAACACCTATTCACGATGACATCAAGAACTTGGCAAAACGTAAAAAAATTCAAAAATATCCTTCTGCTCTACAAAAATCAATGGAGTCCGCTAAAAATCTAAACATCCCAATCACTGTAGTTAAAACCAAAAACAACTTCCCCCCATGGAATCTTTCAAGCAACTCTCTAATCTCTCACCTCAAAGAATTTAATAAAGATACTACCCCCAACAGTATCTATCATGCAATGTTCTTAGAGTTAAAAGAAAATTATGTAAGGCTGGGATGGCAACTCCTGTTTACTGATGCTTCTAAAACAAACGATGGAACTTTATCATTCGCTGTTGTCACCGAAGAGGGATCTATTATCAGTAAGGGTCTACTTCATGACTCTTCATCAATTTTCACGGCTGAAGCATTTGCAATACTTAAAGCTATTCAAACTGCAAAAAACAAAAAAACTATTATTTTCACTGATAGTCTTTCATCAATAAATGCCATTAACAACATTAACAACTCTTCAAGCATTGTTGCCAACATCCGCGACAAACTCATTGCAAAAAAAAGAAACCTAAGAATAGCATGGGTACCTGGACATGTAGGCATCGTTGGAAATGAAAATGCTGATTCGGAAGCCAAACTTGCGTTTAATGAACCCCTCGTCTCGTTCTACCAATTCAACAAAAAAGATGTAACGAAATATTTGAAAAAGTCTATGAACATCAAGTTTAAAAATGCATGGCAGGAATACCAACATTCCTACTCTCTGCTCAATCCAACCGGTGCGAAGGCAATATTCCCTTGTAACCTACCGAGTTCAGCGATCAAAACATATATAAGACTGAGACTGGGACATACCAACACCACCCACAAGCACTTAATCACCAGAGAACCTTCTCCTCTCTGCGAATTTTGCAACGAAAGACCAATTTTTAACGTAACACACTTTTTACAGTGCCCATACATAAATTCGATCTCCATAACCACATCTGGAAAAGAACTTCAAGAACTTCTAACAGTCATCTCCTACACCAATATAAAACATGTAAATGAAATTATCTTTAAATTAAAATTAATTATCTAACTTATTTTTTAATCAAATATTTAGCTCAAAGCCCTGGTAGGTAGAGCTTAATTTTGTTTTTATTGAAAATGTAATTTATTTATATCTCAATAAAGTTATAATAATAATAATAATAAAAAACTTACTTTTCAAAACATTAGGTATTTGAAGTTTTGTTATGCTTTAAGAACCAAAATGCAAAAAATATATAAAACGTGTTAAGTCAATAAAAGATAAGGAGATTTATTTTATTTAATAAGTCCAATTAATTTAATTTACAAAAAATGTCATGAAATGGAAATATTGCACACTTTTCTTTCACAATCCATTAGATGGAGCTTCATGTGTGTCATTTTTAATAGAGCTTGTGAAATAGCCAATATCTTAAATTAACTAAAAAAATTAATGAATAATAGCGTTAACTAAACTTTTATATAAGTTGCTCCTAACAACATCAGCTATCTATCAGTGAAACTCCCGTTAAAATCATTCCAGTATATGCGAAAAACGATCCAAGCGCCATCTAGGGAGTAATTAAATAGAATTTTCTTGAAATAAGCGACCCCAGCGCCATCTAGAGGGTAATTAATATACAAAATTAGCTATCTATAAGTGGCAAGTCCCGTCAAAATCTGTCAAGCATAATTTCTGACCGGGCATAAAAACGATTTTTCTAGGAAAATAAGTGATCGAGCGCCATTAAGGGAGTAAATGAAATCGCCTAAGTTCCGCGCTACAGCATTATCTATCTGCTAGTGAAAGTCCCGTCAAAATCAGTCTAGCCGTTCTCGAGATTAGCCAGGACAAACAGACAGAAAAAAAATTTAAAAATGTGTGTTTTGTCATAGTGGCTGTGTTTGCTTTCATATGCGTGTAGTAAAATACTGTTATTTTGACATTACAAACAGACACTCTATTTTTATTTATGTGTATAGATTCGAAAAAAGTGGAAAAAAATTGTTCATTTTTTTCCATTCAGAAGTCTAACACGATTTGCAAATATGTGGCAAATGCCCCTTTTACCCCAAATGGAACACCCGCATGCTTGAGTCCAACATAATGCAATTTACTTACATTTTGTTTTATCATTTTCATCAAAAATTAAGAAAAAAATCGAATTTAGCTTGAACTCGATTTCTCCGCAAAGCGATTCATTAATCTGCTAATAATATAAGGTATTATTAACATTTTAATTTCTTCTCAAGATAGAACACTTTTTCTAAAATTCAAAAATTTTTTTTTGTGGTAAAATTGTTAAAAGAAAAATAATCCCAAAAAAAAACCTCAATTGGACGAAATCCCCAAACACATATCCTGAAGACAAAATCCCAATAGGGAGAGAAGACCAAAATGGACAAAATCCCCAATAAAATTTGTTTTGCTCGAAATCTCCACAATCTCCAAAATCCCCAACATGTTTTTACTTGCAATTATAGGTACTATAAGGCAAGTAATGCATAAGTAAAAAAGAAAAAGTTTTAAGATATTCAAACATGTGATTTCTCAGATAACTTGCCAACACAGCAAGTTTGTGCGATGCAGTCGTGCTCGTGATAACAAAAAACCTTAAGGTCGATGTTTCAACATGTCCCTGAAAACCCAGCTAACATGTCCTTAAAAATTATGTTTTTATATTCTCATTTGAACTGCTTTCCAGAGAATTGTGGAGCTTTTAGCTATGAACATTGGGAGCGCTTTTATCAGGACATCGCAAACATGTAAAAGCAATAACAGGGCAAGTGGAACGTTTTAATTTTGGCGGATTATTGTTGGACAATGAAATGCAACGGAAGCAGAGTTCAAAAGAGGCAGCGAAGGAGCTACGTTTTGATTTTATATTGCCCGTTTTGTTTACTTATTCATAAATGAAATTAAAGCGTCTAGTCGGCAGTGATCTTTACATAAAAATATTAGAATATTCATCTGATCTTAAGTATTATTCTTAGTGCCTGGCCACATTGAGGCCAAACACATTAATAAACTCACAACTTTATGCGTAACATTGGAAGGAAAGGAAACGATGGAAAGTAAGCCACACCCCTTCTCTTCGAAGAAGGTTGTGTCAGGAGATCTATTTCTTTTTTAGAGTGAAAAATTTTCAATAAGAAAGAAAGGGATAGGCGGGCGAATAATAAAACGAATAGTAATGAAACTGAACGGATAAGCGAATTAATACAAGCTTCCAGTTCAGCAAATAAATGCAAATAATTTTTTTTGATTTTAAAAAAATAAACAGTGAAAAGACTAAAAATAGCCAAATTAAATATAATAAAATTTTCTGTCAAAAGCAACGAAACTTGCATCACTGCACAAGATTCATAAAATTTTATGGGCTGGGCATCAATCTCTTTTTTTTTTATTTTCCGACCCATCTCTTTCATTCTTACTTAAAATTATTCCCTCTCTTTGAAGTTTTGACTCAAGTTGCATATTCACTTGCTTCAGTGTGGCTAGGCATCACTTAGTCGCAGTCAGATTAAATAAGGGAACATATTCAGCATTCCTATAAGTCTAAGTAAACATGCATTATATAACACCCAACGTTCTGACTAACACCCAACGTTCTGACTACAGGGTGAAACAAATTTTGTTACTCACAAAAAGTAAATTAAACAGATACAGAATACACACACGTTTTTTTGGTGGGTATAGTGGGATATAAAGCTATTGCGTCACCGCAGGCATATTGTTGAAGTAATATTTTTGTTTTGTTTTACAAAATGTAACACTTTCGGTTTTCAAATCAGGCCGTAAACCCTTATTCCTACTTTAAATTATGTACTTCTAAACGCTGTTGTTTAGTCAAGATGTACTTTAGCAAAGTGAACAAAGATTATAAATGCCGTTTTCACTTAAGTATCACTTAATGTGATTTAAAGTTAAGTAGCCTTTGAAATTTCATTATAAATACGACTGACAAAACTTAAAAACGTATTTAAAAACAGATTCTCAACTCCTTCAAACATAAGTAAACCAATCCCCCAAAGGACAAAAATATATTTATTGTAACCACAACTCAACTTCAGCATATATTAATCATCTCATTTAATAGCTTAAGCACACTACCAATACCCTACTACCAACCAATTTACATTCCACATTAATCCAACTGATTTCGAATGCAAAATATTTTGCTTCACATAAACAAAATAATTACCCCCCACCTCTATCCCGTTTTGTTGGCTGACATTTTCTTCTGTCTTCCTGTTCCTTTACTAGAAATCTGATCCTTTTGTCATTCAGTCAGTTTGTTTTTCACGTGTCATCTATCCCCTGAATACTTATAGCTTCTTCTTTTGAGGATTGTGACATTCTAGGAATGAGAGACAAAACAACAACAACAATAATACAAAAGTACATTCAAGCTTTTCCATCTTCTCCATACTTTTGAAGACCATTAAAATTAATTCTCATTGTGGTGTCTCTTGCATTCAAACGAGCCCAATGGGAATCGGATCCAAATTGTATCCTTTTGTGCTTTCGATGGCAACATCATCAACAACAACATCACCAGCAGGGGCACCAAGGAGAACAACAAACTGCCAACTGCCAGCTAAAGGTAAGAGCAGGTTGAAGATACAGGAGAGAACCCTGTGGCATTCAGATTTTGTTGTCCATTGTTCAAGTTATGGCAAGCCATAGTGTTTGCCACAATTATGGCTTTGACAATTGAATATCTAGGACTTTTGGGGTTGTTGATATTATTACACTTCTCTCTGTCTGTCATCGTTAGTGTGATGATGTTCACTTTTTTTTTTCTTCTCTTATTGTTGATTGTTTTGTTTGGTATAAGGTACTTGGAAAGAAAGTTAAGTAGTCCAATGATGTTCAATGAAAACTTCAGAGGTTCTTATGGCAACTAATTGGATGACTTAAAGTATATCGTTATGAAAGAAAAAAATGTGTTGGTATTCTCGCATTTTGTTCATCAATTAAATGTTCCCTAAAGATCTTCTGTTTTAATGCACGGATTCTTATAAATTATTTATTTAAGCCGAAATTCATGTAATTTGTTACAGTCGTTTTTACTTAATTGGATCATAATAATACTGCATTTTTTTAAGACTGACATTTTCAAAGACGTCGACAATTTTTTGATAAGACATGCGAATACGTGATCTCTGTTTTTGAACTGGCTTTGAACTTAAGATGCTTTCGTTGTTTAGAGTTGATAAGTTTTAAATTTATTGAAATAGACATTTTGATCCTTATTAAAAATCCATTTTTATTTATTTTAAATGAATCTGTAACACAATATAGATTTTTTTTTTAACTAGCGTATACTTTCGCCCCCTTCGTTGTTAAATTAAAAAATGAAAACGCTCTATTTCTTACACATTTTTGTCTTTCCAATTGTATGTATATATATATAAATAACGCTGTGATTCACCTACTCTGGACTATAGTGATATTCAATCATTGCAAAACATTATTTTTTAAACAAAACAAATAAACTAAGTAGTTAATAATTAAGAGAGAAAAGAGTAATATTGTAGGCATCTCATTTACACATCCATCAAAAGTTTAAATAAAAGACACTAATTTAAGCGAAAATTTGAATTGAATAATATAAAAAAATCATGTCTACATATGTTATGTAAAATATAGAAATATTTCGTCATATATTTGGTTGATTCTACAAATGATGAAATTTTCGATGTCCGCGACAATAATTTGAGACCATTGCATTCATTGACTCTATTTTTTTTTTTTTATAAATATAAATCTGATCGAAATCTATATGCGAAATTAAAACCGTGCAGATCGCAGTTTTTTTTCTTGCTCAAAAAATTCTTCAAAAGGTCTCATTCTCCAGTCCCCTGGTATATCCGAATCACGTTTTAACATAAAAAAATCAGTGCGGTTCTTCTATTTCAGTTCCCCCACTAAAAAAAAACTATCATTGTAATCTCAAATAACACAGAAATGTAATAAAGTAGATAAATATTATTCAGCAATGCATTTTATTGAGAAAAAAAGTCAAAGTAAACTTTGTCCGCCGCATTTGTAATCAGTCACCTGAAAGATTGAAAACGTCAAAAATATCGATAACTTCTTTATAGAAATGAGTCCCATCCCAGGGAATATCAAGTATCGAGTCTCGTTGAAACAAAACTGGGCTTACATCTCGCGTCTGTTTGTTATGTCACTTTTAAGAAATACATTTGTGCGAGAGGTAGTATATTCACCGTTTTTTTTTTATCAGTCCCTTGGTGAGTTCTTACATATAATTTTTATATATAAGTAGGAATATTTGTAAGTATTATTTAATATAGGCTAAGTAGAACCATAAAATATTATCTGTATTTTATTCTTTTAAATTAAACGTTTTTATATTTTTTGGTTAAAAAATGTAAAAAATCTCAGTTCCCTGGAAATTTTATGAAAAAAAAAGTACTATAATTCTATCCAGAGGTAGGAGAAATTTTCAGAGGATGATTTTTCGAGGGTTTTTCTATGCAATATTAAATCGGTGATCCAACATATTTTTTAACGACGATATTGAAGCTATAAAAAACAATTTTGGAAGCACTTTAAAAGTCAATTAGGTAAAAGATAATGCTATCTTATCACGATAAGTCATGCTGAAATCGATCAGTTATTTCTGCTATTTAAATAAAAAGGCATATTTTTAATTGAATTAGTGATAATTTATAAGATATAATAGTTTTTATATCAGTAGCCTGGTAACAAAATCTTAGTCCCCTGACCACTTTTTTTTTTAATTGTCATAAAACTGTTATTTTTTTTTTATTTTAAATGGTACACGCTTTCAATAATGTAAAGGATATTCTAACATATAACTAGAACTAATTTGTTCGCCTTAAAGCTTCCAAAAAAAATTTGCCATTTAGCATTTTATTTCACTTTTTGTAGAAACACCCATTTATGGAAATTTTTATTTTTCCATACCTAACAGATAAGTGATTTGTAATAGTTATTTTTTAAAACGTAGTTACAATTATTATTCAACTAATTAAAAAAATCTACCATCGATCTCGACGAAATTGTCTACAACTAACAACAGCAACGATTCTACATCCAATAAGCGTTCGTGTTTTAAATCTTTAACAATTTCTACCATCCGTCAATGACACTGATTTTAAAGGTTTTGATTGAATAGATTTCAGTTTATTTTCAGCCATTTCTGAAATTTTAAAATTCGACGTTAAATTTTTTTAAGTTTCAATATTTAGTTTTAGTTTTACCGTATCTTCACCGCTACTGACCTAACCTTACCTAACCCCCTTGTCAATCTATAGCTCAAATAGGAGGAGAACTCCAAACTTGTCATAAGATCTCCTAAAAATTTCATTCAAATCTATCGAGCCGGAAAAAAGTAGTTAGTTCTTATTTGTTTACTTTAATTTATTACTGCAGTTTTACATAAATATTGCACTAATTTTTAAAATAAGAAACTGAATAAATTAATTTGAAACAAACGAATACGAAACAAAAATTATATATCATTTTATATTAATATTACAGACTTAAAATTCATTTAATGATAAGAGTAAGATTGCACAGTGGGTAAAAGTGCGCAATACCATTTTCTCCTTCAACAAAAGAACATTAAAATATCTGTGAATTCAAAAATTAAAGCATTATAAACCTTTAACAAATAACATTGTCCGATATACCAATGATTATCTCAAATCAAGAAAAAACAATAAACAAACGAAAAACCGTGTTTTGTAAAAAAAATGTATTGAAAATGTGTTTGAGTTTGAGAGACGTGAGGTTTTTTTTTAAATATTTTCGTTCACAAAATATAGGGCTACGACATAAATGTTCGTTGTAGCTTACTTTTTCCAGAATTATAGCCCATAGATGAAAATGCGAACTTTTACCCCCGACAACTCTACCTGTCTCTGATGTTGTCTTTATTCTCTTTAAAGTTCATTACTAATCTCAGATTTTGTTGTCGTAAATAAAATTTGTATATACTAAATATTTGAAAAAAAAAAATTGTTTTTAAGTTTAAATACTGTGTTCACTGATACTAAAAAATAAATAAGTTAAATAATTTTTGCTCTATCTACATAACTCTTTACCTCACAACGATAAGGTTTACAAAAATTTGTTTGTACCAACAACACTCCAATTCAAATTCCCCAATCTCTTAATTCATTTCGACTGTCCACCACGATAGCACTCAAAACAGATTATGAAGTAATTTCAAATAGCTCAAACACATAAATCCAACCTCTCAAACTATTTCTCTCGATTGCTGAAATATCTTTTAACTATCCAATCACAATTTATTTTATTCTTTCAAAATAAAACAATCAAGAAAAAAATATAAAAGAAAGGAGAAAGGAGTAAAAGAAAAATTAATTAAAAGATTTAAATGATTAAGCCAGCCATTGGTACGTGAAGTTCTTCTTCCAAGTATTGAGAAGAAACAATCCTTCAACTCACAAAATGAACACAAGAATCTTGAGAAACCCCTTTTGGGATTAACTATACATACGTATAACAGAGGCGAGTCCCATAAGAAAATACTTATAGAATATCTTAATCCTTTCACATCTTCATTTGATCGTGATTGAGCTTAATAAGGAGAAGGCAGTATATGTGTAGTAAACCTGAGGAAATAAGTTCCGTAGTATGCTTAATGACTTTCTTCCGCTCCCTTAAGGTGATATGATTGAGTCGGAAGTTTCACTTAAAAGGATTATCTATATACCATACCTCGTTTGCTATGTTATAGGAAACAAGAGAGATTTATCCTTATTTCGAAACTGTTGATTGATTAAATTTTGCTTGTTCTGTATAGTGTAACTAAAAATTTGGGATTTGTGTTTAGGTGCCAATTGGAGACAGCAGGTCGTCGGGATACCTGGGCGTATACGTACTCTTTTTTTATTTTTGATTCTTTGTTAATTGTTTTTTGTTGACAATTAATTGCTCGTTTAATTGTTGACATAACGCCATTTTTATCCCACTCTCAGTGTAAGAAAATTTTGTATCTATACCTTCCCGTGGTAAACAGTTAACAACGCTTACGTACAGAGGTATCGAGATAAGCAAACACACACCAGCGTTGCTGGCCAGCCCTCGAACTTCTCCTTGAAGTTGTGAGGAGCTCCAAATGGTGTAGAAATTGCAGATGTAGGTCAATTCCATGAACGTCTGGTGGCGGACTAGCCGCAAGTAGCGCCTGTAATTCGTATTGGGGACCTACGCAAATGCAATAACATGTGAAGGGTCCAGGGGAAAAACGGCATAAGTCCTCTTAAAATGATTTCGAGAAGAATGAAATTAAAAGTTTGTTCAAAAAATTACGGCTAGGTATTTAAAGAAAAATAAAAAAGAATAAAGAAACAGTTTTGTAGCAAATGATGTTCTAAGACCCAAAGTATAAAACTTATTTGTATTTTATTATTTAATTTCAAAGTTCTGCTTTTCAATTTTTTGTTTTCTTCTTAATAGTTGTGTGTTTCAAAATTCTGCTTCTCAAAATTCTGGCTTAAATTCTTCTATTTACAAAACATCAATTAGTTTATGTTCCACAGTGAATTGTGCACAGTGAATTAACCTAGACCCGTACTTATTCATTATTTTTTTTTTAATTATAGCCAACCATAAATTTTTATCCTGATGGTTGTGTTGATTTTCTCTTACCATTATTTTTACATGTGTGCTGACCATTCTAGACTTGACAATTGAGAAACGTTTTTCCAGTAAGTTAACACATACCTACCTATTTAACCTCAGAGTGCGGACAACAAGGAGACTTCGTTTTCTTAAGCAATCAATTATTATTCAACTGAGGCTGATGTATCTGTATAACTTGTATGGGCATACTTGCATACAACGTTGCACAACATAAACACACTCACTTCACAATACAAAATAATGTCTATGTTTATATGCAAAAGACGATTTCATCTTATGGATTCGGGCTAAAATTGCAGACTTTATATATAACGCTATAGATATGAATTTTGGTCAAAAGATGCGGTTGGATGTATATTTTGTTAGGCCATGTGAACCGATGGTTGTTAGTTCTGGTTGGTCCATGTGATGAGTGCCATTCAAGAGGAAAATTAATGCTACTGACCTGAATTGATGAATATTTATCTTTGTTTTTATGTACAAAGATGTATGCTTTATGGTTGTAGACAAGATTTATGAAATCTTTAAGGACATTGCTTTGCTAGAGAAAATGTTTAAAGTCTTGAATTAAGTATTAATAGATTCAGTTTTTCTTTTTTTAAGTTTTGAATCGAGATTATTAATAGATAGGGAAGTTTTGCATTTTTTCATTCGAGATAAAAATCAAACATGATATGCGATATATTTTCAAGCAATTACTGCAGTGTTAAGAATGAAACTCAGTTGGACTTCCATTTGATTCACAGTTTCATAAAAATACAAGTGATAGATTGCAAGCTGACACTGTGTAAAGCGGTCACACATCAACCAGTGGTGGTTTCTCTCAGTTGGCTCGGTCGGCTGCGCGATACTAAATAGAAATCCGATTAAATGTTCTTTAAAATTGATATGTATTAACATTATAAATAATTAAATACCTACAAACCTACCGTGCTAAAAAAAACTCCGATGCAATATTTATAGTTTTCTGTAAACATTTTATCGTTTTCTGTATACAATTCCATACAAAGTTCCCCCTCTTTGTTATCTCCTTCTACATTTGAGGGTAAAACGAGGGAAATACAACTAGTAGTTGGCTCTCAGAAAAGAGCCAACTGATATGTAATACAATGATAGACACCTACAAAACAAGAGAGATTGCACACGGTACCTTTGTGGCTTGTGATTATGGCGGCCGTTTTGTTTGACTTGGAGACAGCATTGCCGTCAAAATAATAATTACCGTGAAAAATTTTGCTCTAGTTTGTGCCATCATGCCGTACATGATTTTGTCCGTTTTTGAATCCAAAACACGATTCGCTCAGAGACGACTCCAAATAGACATTGAGCAATAACACTCAAAGCAATAGCGCCTAAATCGATTTGAAAATATTGCTCAAAAACAAATATTAACGCCCAAAGCCCAAAAATATAAAGAAAACTCGGCCCAAATAATTTATTTAACGCCCAAAATTTCATAACGCCCAAATCATCAAAGGCAATATCACCCAACAAAAATCGTATGGAAACAGTTTTTGTAAGATGTGGACGCTATTTCCAATCAATGTTTTAAACAAAATTAGTTGTTCATCGCATAAAAAAATTTGTTTCAAGTCAATCAAAATTGAGCACAACAATCACGGCAACCAAGAAATAAAAGCCTTAGCGGAAATTAAAACGCAGTGTTCTATAGTTCTGTGGTGCTTTTGAGCCCTCCGAATATCTCAAATCATTGGTGATATTTAGAAATATGGTTATATGAACAAGTTCAGTCATAATTTCTTAATTCCAATTTAATGAAATGGAAAACGAAAAATTATTCACACACGATAAAGTCCTCGCGTCTTAAACCGACCTAGACTTAAAACTTTTGTGTTGCAAGAAGTCTCAACCATTTTCAACTAAAATAGTGAGAAAGGATTAGAAAATTCGAGGTAAAACTTAAAACCTGTAGACCTTCAAGCAGATTAAAATGGTTACCTATTATACAGCAAAGTCATTTCCATTTCGTGTTTAAACATTAACTTTAGGTAGGACTCTCGGACTTGATGTACGAAGACTGAATTTGTAAATCTCCTGTCACAGATTTCGATAGACATGCATTTTATGTCGCATGCCGTTTGGTACATGCTTTGACTATACTGTCGAATCCTGAATATTGTCGTCAACTTCCTGTTGCAAGGTATAGTTTTAAAGACATAAACGTCTTAACTTCGTAAGTGTGGATCGTCTGTCGCACACTAATGGTATACACCAACCATCCATTGCAGAATATACAATTTGTAAGTGCAAAAACTCCTGGTTTACACGTAGCGTTCGGAAAAAGTGCAATGTTGTCAAAAAGCAGACTTTGTTTATTTTAATTTAACTCTTTTCTCGAAATTGGTACCTATACTATGAAAAGTTTTAAGATTTTTTTTTTTTTTTTGAAAATCATATAAGATTAAAAAATTAAATTATATAATAAATTATTTCTTTACCTTGTCTTGGGTACTATTGAGGATTTGGTCACCAAGACACCAAGTTCAAGTTTCAATATTTCTTTATAGTTGTTGTAACTTAACAATAATTTGTCCGCAAAGCAAAGTGCTTATCTGCAGGTGGTTGAAAACAATATATTATTATTTTAATTTTAAAGTGATTGAAGTTTATCAGCATAGATCGTTTTACAATTAACTTCAAAAACTGAGGGCCTTATTGCGAGTGTCGTTTTTGTATCGATGAACGACTTTTGTCGATAGTCGAACATCGAAAATTTAATTTGGTATTGCGAATCTTAATTGTGAACGAAAAATTTCGTATAAGCTATCGATCTTTGTCGTTCACATTTTTCTGATCGACTGCTTACGACAAGTTTAATTTTCTCACCAAATGTATGTTCATTTCCTTTTAAATATGGTTTTATTGTTTCTAAAATAACAATTGTTTTAACACAGAGCAATATAATAATAAATAAAGGAAAATAAAACACAACATTTACGTTGGGTTAACAATCACTGAAACACATCAAGATAATCTTTATTTACCTGACATTATAGTAATACTCCTATAATTATTTCAAACAAAGAAAAGATGTAAATTAATAACAAATAACATGAAATAATTTTTTTTGAAGAAAACAAGTATTAAAACATTTATATTTTGTAAGAAATAATACCTTCGATTTACTGATGAAAATTTGTTTGCTATCTGTCAAATGCCAAAATATAGAAATGACTGAAACATATGACAGTGATAAAACTGCGAAACAAAAATCCCATATGTTTGTAAGAAATGTCCCAACAAAATTCCCAATGATATAATATTACAAGAGAACAAAGGAAAATCTTCGTGTCATTTCACAGACAGACAGCAAACAAGGTGCCTTGTAGCTGATAGTTAGTGTAGTATAGATACTCAACGCTTATTTTTAAGCATTGCATGTGATAGGACTGCATTATAATTGCATAATAAGAAAATTCAGCCATTGTTACACAGTTTTTGGATGATTTCCGTCACATTTACAAGATTTCTAAAGTTTTCGGTATAAATTTATTTATTAATTGGAAATACTTCTTGCCTCAATTTAAGACTACAAATTATTTTTTTCCTACATGCACTATCACTGGCACTACCCCAAATGCCAAAATATAAGGTTTATTCACAATAAGCGTTTTCGTTATTCACAGTAATAGATATCTCTGTCGATCAAGTTACACAATACCAAAACGAAAATTTATCGATGCTTTCGACTTTTATCGCATCGAAAGTTAAACGACACTCGCAATAAGGGCCTGAGCTTAATTAACAAATATTAATTGTTTTAAAACAATGAAAAAATAGTAGAAGAATAGCATACATATATTTATTAATGGACAAAATAAAATTCCAGCAGATGTTTTTTAATTTCTTTTTTTCGTTTCTTGAAATTACAAATTACTTTTAAGTTCGGTGGTATTTCGTTTAGTATTTTCGGCATTATATATCTTAATTCTCTGTTTCCGTAGACATTAAAAGTTGCTGGAACGTCAATCATCCCAAGCGCTCGTCTTCTTGTATTTAAGTTATGTCTTTAAGGTTGTAGAAATCTTTGGTCCTCCATATAGTATTGAAAAAACAAAGGTCTCCAGAAAAATCCAGCTTTGTCAGAATTATTTAGTAATTTTGCCCTTTTTTTTTGTCTAATTTTCCTGGGCTAATTTATTTTTTTTTTTTCTTAATTTGTTTGCATTCATTCCAATCAACGAATATTAGTACCTACAACTTAAGATTTTCAATAAAGATACTATTTAACAATCGAACGGATCCAATTACACAAAAAATGAAGCCATTGAAATAAGCTTCTCGTTAAAATTTTCTTTTAAGATTTAAAAAGAAAGAAATTCAATTTTATTTTTATTTCATTTGTCTGTGATTTCTGGTAATAGGATCACACAGGGCGGTAATCTCACCCTCATATTTATTGCTCTATATATATTTATATACAATATATGTACATTGAACATCTATTGTTTGGCATTGATTCGCAATCTGATTACTTGGTGCGCATTGAAATGGATTCCCTATTGTTTAGCTGGACGTGTTCTGTTCGCAGCTTATTGTCACTGTCACAATGGTTATCTCCTAATCTTTGACTTTGTAGTTTATATATAGTATACAAGAGAAGAATGGTATTCATGCTTAAAGCTATCTCATATCGAATATCTTTGTAATGCAGATTTTGAATTTCAGTTATGCATGAAAATGGATGTCATATGCATGTTGTCATGTCACTTAGGGTGGTTGGTTTTGATGAATCCTTGTGATAAGAAAATATATATGTGTTAAAGTTACAGGAAATGTTTTAAGTGGCCTTTAAATTGTGTTTGATCCAACTTGATGCACCAAATCGGTAATTTGGTTTTGATAAGACTAACAAAACTTATCTGTTTAAAAGCAGTATGCTCATTTATAAGCAGCTTTATCCAATCAGTGATATTTTTCAATGATATTGCACGTTTCGTTTCAAAAATCTTCTAAAAAATCAACAACATATGTACCAAATTTCTCTTGAAAAAAAAAAAAAAAAAAAAAAAAATAAGATACTTTCTACACCCATTGCACCTTTCAAGATATCTTTTTCTATGTAATGAGAGCCTCGAATGCTTCCAACATCCATCACAAGGTTATGCCAGAATAAGTGCATACACCTTATTTATAGCTCATGCATGAGCAGGCAAAATGTTTCCAAGGGAAAAAAAAATATCTTAAAGTGGCATCGTATTCGGTGGGACGAGCGACGGACTACTTTGGATGTAAAGGAACTACCACTCAACTGCTTTGGTACCTCTTAGACGTCTTGTGCAATAAAAACATCAGCAACGTAGATGAAAGACGTACTTTGTATTCATGAAAACCATATTTGAGTGCCAAGGAAGAAATACGAAGAAAAGTAGAAGAATGTAAAGGCTTTTTAGATATTACATGCACAGGCAGCACTCATGCATCGATTTTCGTACTAATTTGGCATTTCGAAGGAAGTTATAGAGGGCAATGTACTGAAACGACATAACAGGATTTAAAAACGAGAATTTGAAAATGCTTACATGACAGGTGGAAAAAATGTAAATCAATGATTTTGTTTCAAATGATTTGTGAGCTGAGTGAAAAAGGATGGTTAGATAGGTTTTTTTTTTCTTAATAGAATTTTAAACGACTTTTTATATGAAAATCGTATTCGAAGTTTTGTTTTGAATCTTTTTACCGAAATTCAAAGAGTCTTAGATGATTTTGAAACAAGAGTTTGCCTAAATCTCTAATAACATTTTGTGTAACTAATTATGTTACTTCATGGCTACATGATAGCCCATCCAATCAGGCCATGAATAAAGAAAAACAAGATTACGATCCACGAAAAAGAAATTATTTTAAATAATTATAAACAGTCTTCCATATCGAACAATCAACAAATTGCAAGACTGAACATAATGCAAGTGTGTTCCTTTTTTGGGTCACCGCATACGACATACGCCGAATAATTTTTTTCTTGTCAAACGACGGCGTATAATCTTATATTCCTTCATTCATGGAATCAGTACATAGTTTCATTATGAATTATTGCGAGTCCCATTAAATAGGTATAAAATAAGTCCGTAATTATACCAATTTTAGGGGTAGATATATGGTTCGTTTCGCCCTTTTGGCATATTCACCTAGTTTTTCGTTGTTTGTATAAGTAGTTTCGCGTTTTGTTGTTTTGCATTTTGTTGTTTAATTTTTCGTTTGTTTGGCTTACTTTGGTTTCGATAATTTATTCTACGACTTTTGAATACATTTCGTCGTCAGTTCATTTCGTTTTTCGATTACTTCGTTTTCTATTGTTTCATTTTTCGATTATTTTGTTTTTGTTCAGTTCGATTTCATTTATTTTGCCGTCGTTTGTTAAGGTTTTTTTTTGTGGATTTTTAGAATCTAAGGTCGTTAAAATACGCCTGAGTTCCTTAATAAATTTTTTTGTTTATTCAAAATATGTCACTGAACTCCTCCTAAACGGATGGACCGATTTGTGGTTTGATTGAAATCGAATGATGCATTTTTCTGCGTTAACGGAAAATTGGAACGCGAACGTGAATATGAACTCATGATCGACATGAATTAGACCAATCAGTTCAAACGATCCACCAACAGAAGTAAGTGAACGAATAATCGATGATGAAAACGGTGGATTATTTTTCCTGCATGCCTCTGGAGGAACTGTGGAGACATTATTTACTTACGTCATTGATTTTGGCCACTGTTCGTACAGGAAACGAAATTGATGTAGCAAAATTGCTTCATCTGGAATAGTGGTTAGGCTCTCTGAGCGTTGAAATTGCCGTTAAATCTTTAAATGGAATTGAAAGCACTTTATCAACATTGTGAGATGTGCGTAATGACTCGAAATGATTTGGAGGAGCAATTATTTTACTGTCTGGTGATTTCATCCAAACACTGCAAGTCATTGCCCATGAAATAAACTTTTGCCGAAAATCATCGAATCTGTGCCGCTATATGAAGAAACTTCAGCTGACAACAAACATGAAAGTTTCATTGCCGAATGATCTATCTGCTGAAGATGTTTCTTAAGTTTCATAACAATCCAATGAATAGTTCAGGAATGCAGAAAAATGCATTCTCTGCAGCGCCATCTGCCGGGCAGACTCGGTAACGAGTCTGAAAATTCCCACTTAACAATTAAGATTACACATTGAAAGGCTATCCAAATGTCCGCATCTTTAAATTTATTTGTGCAGCTTCCTCCGCTGTATTCGCCCGATTTCCAATACTATGTTGTTTTCTATAAATTCTGTAAATATAGAAGTATAAGCATTGGAAAAACAGCAATATTTTCGGTTGAAAAGAGCCTAACTGGCACAGTTCCTTCCATGATTTGTGTTTCTTCTTCCAACATCAAACTATATGGGTGGAATTGCGTAAGGTGATAGTTCTGATAGTTGATAATCAAGGTCATAATTTTGGGTCCTTGTAAGTTGACTACTAAAAGGACAATCGCTTTTTTGTGAACCTATTACTCGTATACCCTTGCAAATGAACTATTTTAGTGTGTGAACTTCTCCACTAACAAATATAAAATTATTAACTATTCATTTTGAAGACAATTGATTTTACTAATGTTAAAATACGCCGCTTTTCTACGTTATCTAACAAGCCACTTAAAAAGTCATCTTTAGCATAAATCTTTTTTCAATTTTCGCATCAAGTGTTATAAGTATTGTTGGGGAACCGGATATAATCCAAAATCCCGAAAACCCGAAAACCCAAAACTCTGAAAACATGAAAACCCATTTGGGTTTTTTTGGTTTTTGGAACTTTGACCCCTACACTTATTAATCAGGTATGTTGTCCTTGTTTTAAAAATAATTCAAAAACATAAACGATTTATTTTGTTTCCCATTATATTTAGATAACACATTTTTCAATCATTTGAATGTGTTGGAATAATGGTTTTGTATTTAGAGTTTGTATACTTATTATTATGACTTCATTGTGAAATAAATTTTCATAAATTCGTCTGCCAGTATTGTATGATAGCAACGCAACGATCCTATATTGCATTTCGTGACTTGCATTTCTAGTATAATATTTTATGACTGCTGGCAAATTATCAAATCGAAAGCATAGGTATAAGGACGGAATAGAAAAAAGTCTAATGCATTTCCATCTGTCCTATAGCATAGCAAAATAAAAGTATGCCATATAGTGCTGAGAAAAAATAACACATTTCTGAAATTATTACGCAAGCTATATATTTCATGCATTCCATTTGGAAATATTATGAGAAACAGGTATGTATATCCTACCTTATTTTTATATTTACATATATTAAAAATTTACATTTTAAGGACATAATATGAATTATAACATAAAATAATTTGTCTTTTGGATTTCGTTATTTTTGCTTTTCTTATTACTTCTTATAAATGTTTCTAGACTCTATTGCTAAATTAGTTCTGGATTTGGTGTTTTTATCATAAATTTTTTTAAGGACACCCTAACTAACAATTTTACTTGTGTAAGGTCCAATTTCAAAAAAATAGTAAGCTATTATTTCTTTAGTGTTGTCATAAGGCTTATTTATAGATGTTAACTGTTTTTTATTGAATATTTCAAATAATAGCTTCATTAAAGCATTTGGCAGAAAATACTCGCAAGCCATACGGAGGGACGATAAAATCAGTTTTCATAAGGTCGCTGTAAGGTGTGTCAAAGTAAGTCAGACAAAATCTAAATGTAAAGGCTTGTGTAAAGCTTTATACTCGAAATCAATGAAAAAGCTTGTTAACCGAAGCAATTCGAACAGTCAACATAATTTCTTGCGTGTGATTCAGAATTCTATTTATTCAAGTCCATCACTATATTCTATAAAATGTTACTATAATTTATATACAATAATAAAATTTGGTATTAGTTTTTGCAAAATTTTTTTACGATAGCTATGGCTTGCATAAAAGTACATAGATACACGTTGAAATGTGCTTACATTGATTTGTTTCTTGATAACAGCTATTGCTCACATAAACAAAGTATTTGTTCTCTTAGTAGTTAATAACAAACTAAAGAAAACTATAGTTCCCTTAAGAAAGCTATTGCTCGCGTACATAATTATACCACATGGATATGACAGGTGGTTTGTTTGTTAATGACAAACTATAGAAAACTAGCTAATTTCCTTATGAACACAACTGCTTGAATAAAAATATTATCAAATGGATATTTTGCGCCAAATAGGCTTGTTGATGACAGCTGTTGCTCGCATAAGTCTCTTTAATTTGTTATTTTGCTACAATTGGCATTATAACAAGAAAATGTTGCAAATGGAGTGTAAATGTTTTTTAACACATCAAATTATCAATCTTTATTATTATATGGCAGTTAATATAATAAGTATAAATTAAAAAAACTGCTTATGATTAATTAATTATATATTATGTGAAGGAATGCTTCCCAATCCAACTGCTCTTGAGCCAATCTGCGCCACAATTCCTGATTCGATATAACTTGTGTAACTAGTAGCAAGTCATTATCGATTTTTTCGAGATGGTATAGATGGACTTTCCAGGATTTGCAAGAATAATATACTATATAGCAGTACAGATTTGATTCGAAAATCTGATTTAAGTGCGTAATAGTCGGTGAGCCTTTTTGAAACTTCATCAGTGTAAATCGTAATTATCTCGTTAAAATTGAGCTTTGATTTTATTGATCCTTTACTCAATTTTTACAAAAAGAAATTTATAAATTTTGTTTACACTAAACTAATGATATTTTAAAAACGTGGACATCAACATTTTTTGGCAGGTATTATAGCGTGTTCGCATGGCTGCCACGCCAAACATTATACTCCTTTATAAAAGTGTCGCTCGCCTATGAATTATTAAAAAAAAATCTGTGAATTCAAAAATTATTCACTTAGTAAATTTCTTACAAGTTTGCAGAAAGCTGCCAAACGTCTTAATAGACCGCAACAAGAAAATCCGCCCATCAAAGCACAAGACGGAAAATGGATTGCAAATCCAAAACAGAAAGCTGTCCTCTTCGGAGAATCTCGAGTGTCTTAAAGCCATTCCCAGAAAGTGCAGCGGCAAATAAAATGCAATTTATTGATAGAAATAATACTTTATAGTAATTCCCTTTGTCACGCTCAAAGAAGTAAAAAAACATGTGCTAACACAAGTTATCAAACCAAACATCATACATTATACCAAAAATAGTCTTCATTGTTAATACCAAAGCAAGGTAAGCCACCAACAGACCAATTTATAGCTTATACCAATTTATGGCAATTTTTTTCGAAAAACTGTTCCTAAATAGGCTTAAAAGAAGAGCAAAGACTAATATCAAATCATCAGTTTTGATTAAAACATAACCATTCCACGATAGCCCAAGTACATCGAATTACGGATGTTGTTAAAAAATCACTTGAAGAAAAACAATTATGTTCCGCTCTTTTTCCAGATGTTGCTCAAGCCTTTGACAAGGTTTGGCATTTGGGACTTGAGTACAAACTGCACAAGTACCTTCCCAGGCAATACTTTGAAATACTTTAATCATATATAACCGACAGACTCTTTAGAGTACGGTACGAGCAAGAGTATTCGGAACTTAAGGAAATCGAAGCTGGTGTACCACAAGGAAGTGTCTTAGGACCAACCCTGTATTTGTTATATAAGTATAAGGGATATTACAGTGGAAAACAATGCGATCATGGCCACTTTTGCAGATTAAACTGCGATATTATTATCTGATAAATGGCGTTGTGAAGGCAACAGAAGAACTGCAATATGCAGTCGTTATAGTAAGAGACTAGAGGCAACAATGAAGTATCAGACTTAATGAAACAAAATCAACTTTACTAATAAAAGGATTAATAATGTTGTACTTTTTTTTTTAATAATAAAGTAGGACCTTACTCCAAGTACCTTGGAATGACTTTGATTACAAAGCTAAAATGGAAAGAGCACATAAAAAAAAAAAAACGAGAAAAATTTAACTTGAAACTTAGAAAAATGTACTGGTAAAAACCCCTATACTATTCATTGAAAAAAATTAATGTTATATAAGCAAGTAATAAAACCTGTCGGATGTTTAAGGCATCCAACTCTGGGGTTGTACAAAGACACCAACGCCCCTTGGTATGCCCTCCAAATAGAAATGGTTACAGAAGTGGTTAGAAAACACGCTGTATCACAGAATCAGGTGAAATCAGGTGGTTAGGTCACACCAACTCCGAAATGAAGACCGTCTTAAATGCGTAGCAATGTTAGGAGAGTCAGAAGAAACAAGAATCATGAGGTGATAGACTTAAAGCGATAGAAAACATTACAACTTTAAGCCTCCTCCCATTATAATATTAATTAAGAAAGAAAATCATTTGTCGATCTTTCATAGATTGGTCATGATTCCAGGTGTTTATAATGCGGTAAAAGTCCCACACTACTTGATACCGAATATGTCTTTTGAAAATTTCCACCAATAGGGCTGCCACGCCAATCATCAGACTTTTTATTGGTGTCGTTCGTCTATTTATCTTATGATATTGCATTTAATTGAACCATTTAATGATTGCAACTATATACAACTTGATCTGTCGATTATTCAACTTTACTTTGCATTTCATTAAAAGTTAGTTTCATTTGAGTTATTCAGAACTTTTTTTTGACAGAAAACAACAAAAAAAATAAATAACAAAACTGCTAAGTAACTTAACTAAAACATATTTATTATTCAGCTTTTGTGAAACAAGCCCTTAATAAATTAAAATTTTGTAAATTATATGCATATCGTATGAACGTAAATACAATATTTTAGTTCAATATTTTGCTACAAAAACACGTTTGTGTGACCAGTGTTACATTTTAATATCCTGGTTACTTCTGCCCATTTCGGTTCCAGTATTAAACGACTGACTAAAATATGTCTGAATAATAAGTAAGGTCCGCAAATTATTGATATTTTTCCTGTTTTTATTGATAATAATTAACACGACAAAAATATCTCAACAAATCTAAATTCTATGGCTTTGGCTGCAAAAAAATGTCTTACAAATCATATGTTTTGACAGCACTTGTCAAAATACCAAAGCATATTAAGCACAAAACCCTTATGTTTACTGTCATTCATCAGTAAACAAACCTTGAACTTAATTTAACCGAGCACTTGTTAAGCGAGTCCTTTGACATATTGTTATTTTCTCCAAACTCAATTGTGAGCAACAAATTGAATTTATTATAACCCTTGCCGAGTACCGCAAAAGCATAGTTAAACATGTCCACAAAACCATCTATAACTGTGTACAATCAATGATAAAAGTAAATTGAATGTTCAATAAATATTGACCCACACAAAAGAAATCGTGTGGTTACAATCCAAAAGAGATTACAAAAAAGATATAGAAACCACACCCTAGCAATTTATGTAAACATTTGTGACATATTTTTTTTGTCTATGAACAAAGAAAAAAAATATTGTTTGTACCAAGAGGTGGTAAATCGATTTGATCTAGAATTGTAGAAACATTATTTGTGCTCTGAGAAAATGGGGGCGTCTTGCGATGGAAGTGCCCCTTTCCAGCCATATTGCTGTCATTTTCAATAAACCTTGAGGTTTTAAGAGCTCTCTGTGCATACAAATAGCTTGAAAATTGTGTTTACACACGATTTAAACGCGACAAAGGACCAATTATATGCACGAGTTGGTATACAGGGTGAGTCATGAGCAATGCGACAAAATGCTAGGGCGTGTAGGTTGCGTTGAGACAAGAAAAAAATCGTATGGAAGGGGGGGGTCTATCCCCCTCCGTTTAGCCGGGAGGGGCAATTTTCGAAAAAACTGACTTAAAATGGGAAAAAAATTATTTAAAATCAACGGCTTCATTCACAATGCTGTGCGATACGTTTTTGAAAAGCCAATAATTTTTTCTTTCATTCTGTGTCTAAATAAATCTACTCTAAGAAATAGTTTTTGAAATATTAATTTTCAAAGTCAAAATTTTGAAAAAAAAAATTGAAAAAAAAATTTCAAATTCATTTTTTTCAAAATTTTACGTAATTAAGTGCTAATTTTAATTTCAAAATTCAATGCTGTTATTAATTTTAAGTCTAAATAAGAAAACCGAATGCAAAAATTTTATGTCGTTCTCAAGAAATTTAAAAAAAACCAAAACCGCCTTTTTCTAAGAAAAACATTTATTTTTATTGAGTCGTTTGAGGTGAGTTCCTGAACAGGCGTAAAGTGGTACGGGTGTAAATTTTTCCGCCCGAAGTATTCGACATGCTCTAGATTGGGACACTCCAAGCATAGTGGATATCCTTCTTGTACTGACGGAGGGATTATTTCGGACTAAATCCAGAATTCTTTCATCTAAGATTCTTGACTCATCAGAAACTGGCCTTTCGCTTCTTCGATGCTCCAGCACTCCATGATCTCTTAGACGTCGGTGGATTCTTGGAAACGTGCTATGATGGGGACACCTCCTATCGGGATATCTTTCAGCGTACAGTCTTTTGGCTTCACGACTTCGACCATTAGCTAAACCGTAGCAGAAATGCATGTCCGTTAATTCTTCTCGGGTGTATGAGCTTGACATCGTTACGTGTTAATGAGTTAATATTCAAATTTGAAATAATTACTAAGCAAAACTGCAATGCCTTTTATTTATCTTGCGTTGCAATTTTTCTTTTTTTTTTTCATTAAAAAAAATGCGGTTTTATTGTCCCTATTGTCCCCATAACAGGTAGAACCCATGGGCTGCGGCCAGGCCAAGGCAAAAATATTGAGTCAGTTTTCAGAAGTTATCAATGAAAATAATATTAATCCAGGGTTATTCCAATACTATTTAATTTTATTACGTTCTCATAAAACTCCAATTAAAAAAAAAGTAAAAAAACTAAGATTAATGCTAAATAAATAAATAAATTGCTTCGTTACAATAAAAATAAATGTTTTTCTTAGAAAAAGGTGGTTTTGGTTTTTTTTTTAATTTCTTGAGAACGACATAAAATTTTTGCATCCGAATTTCTTATTTTGACTTAAAATTAATAACAGCATTGAATTTTGAAATTAAAATTAGCACTTAATTACGTAAAAATTTGAAAAAAATGAATTTGAAATTTTTTTTTCAATTTTTTTTTCAAAATTTTGACTTTGAAAATTAATATTTCAAAAACTATTTCCTAGAATAGATTTATTTAAACACAGAATGAAAGAAAAAGTTATTGGCTTTTCAAAAACGTATCGCACAGCATTGTGAATGAAGCCGTTGATTTTAAATAATTTTTTTCCCATTTTAAGTCAGTTTTTTCGAAAATTGCCCCTCCCGGCTAAACGGAGGGGAATAGACCCCCCCTCCCATACGATTTTTTTCTTGTCTCAACGCAACCTACACGCCCTAGCATTTTGTCGCATTGCTCATGACTCACCCTGTATATACTTCTTGTTAATATTTGATAACAAATTTGCTAGACATATTTATATCCCAAAGTAGATACAAATTTTATTATTCTTATGTATGTGTTTTGAAGCTAATATAATAATTATTTATTTAATTGATATACTTCAAATTTTAGACTTAAATATAAAGCGAAAGAAAATAAAGGACACGACTTGATCGCATAAACTTGCTCCGAGGGCTTAACTCAAAAATTTAACATAAATTAAAATGCAAACAATCCAATTAAATTTTATGTAGGGCTTGTAACCATAGTAACACATGTACAAAATGTTTGGTTAAAAACTGAAATAACTAATGGTTACACACAACCAGAGCTGAAAAGACTGGCCTGGCACTTAGATTGATGAATCTTTAGGTATCTTATAAGAACGCAAACCGATACCAATCTAAGCAATCAAAGTTCTTTACTAAATATTTAAAAAATTAGTTTTAGTGGTACTAAACATTCAAAATCGTTGGAGCGGTTTTCAAAAAAAATTTAATAATTTTTCAAAAATATACTAAAAAATAGAAAGTAACTACGCAAGCTTTTTAACTTATTTTATAATACCATAAAAAGTATTTCATAAAAATTTGATAACAAGTTTTTGAAATATTGATTTCACAGAAAAAGTTTTCTAAAAATTATTTCAAACTTAACGAAAACATTTTTTACAAAAATTTTTGTGTCATCTTATTTCAAATACATGCGATAATTTGAGTATTGAATTACGTTCAAAGCGCTTCAGCCGTTATCGAGATACCTAGTCGAAATTCAAAAATACTGTTATATGGCAGAGGTATACCGTTAAACTAATTTTTGTGGTAGTTTCGTATTCATTATCTGATAAACCTTCTCCGCGTTATACACATGTGAAATTTGGCTAAAATCGTTAGCGCCGTTTTTGAGAAAAATAAAGTTTTAAATAATAATTTATGGACTAAAGGCCATAAAAATCTGATTTGAATCAATAATTCAATAAGTCTACTAAATTTAATGCTAAGTCTTCTACTTACATATGTATTTGAAATAATTTTTATTTATTATTCTATTTATTAATTTTTTTCAATGTATTTACATAGAATTTGTATTATAACAAAAACATTTTATTTATGTTTAAAATAACCGTTTTATGGCAGGTATCGTTATTTTAAGACTTACCTACAGATGATCCCACAAAAAAAGCTCTGTGGGTATTACCATCTCTTATTCACAAGTTTCTTAAGATGGCCAGGCGGTTATTTTTCAGCATAGACAAACCGACTGAATTGCTGGACCCACTTTTTTCGTCTTCTCTGTCATCGTTTTATCATGTTTGATTTGCTATCTCAAATTTTGTGTTCTTCAAATCCAGGTCTTGCTTTAGATACTTATATGTCGTCTTAATTTTTTTTTCGTAAACGCATATTTAGTAAAGAAAAATGTTTGCATATATGTACTTTGATTTTGGATTTAATCTTTATTAGATATAGATATAACTTCCAATAAAATTTCATACGATTATTGTTTGTATATTAACTTATTTTAACACGAGAACAAGTTTGTGCGACCCAGTCATGCCCTTTATAACAGGTGATTTTTTAAGAGGTTTAGAACTTTTTTTTTTTAGAAAACACAAAAAATTCGAAAAAATTAATGAAATATTTATTTAAATCGATAGTTTGAACCTTGCAATTTAATGTTTAAAGATAATTTCATGCAAATGTTGACCGCGGCTGCGTCTCAGGTAGCCCATCCGCTGAGTCCAATTTTGGCATACTCTTTCACACATATCGGCCGGTATCTCACGAATGAATGCATGGATGTTGGCTTCCAGTGCGTCAATCGAAGCGGGCTTGTCCCTATAGACATTAGCCTTGACATACCCCCACAAAAAATAGTCTAATGTTGTCAAATCGCACGATCTAGGCGGCCAATTGACCGGCCCGAAACGTGAAATTAACTGTTCACCAAACTCGCCTCGCAATTGCGCCATTGTTTCGCGTGCTGTGTGGCATGTGGCATCGTCTTGTTGAAACCACATATTATGCAAGTCAAGAACTTCCATTTCGGGCAAAAAAAAGTTTGTTATCATCGCTTGGTAGCGTTCACCATTGACAGTAATGCTGCGATTCGCATCATCTTTGAAGAAATATGGCCCAATAATGCCGCCGGCCCATAAACCGCACCCAACATCGGGATGCATTGGTAGCTGTTGCAATGCTTCTGGCTGATCTTCACTCCAAATCCGGCAATTTTGCTTATTTACGTACCCATTCAACCAAAAATGAGCCTCATCGCTGAACACAATTTTTCGATAAAAAAGCATTTCGAACATTTCGAACCGAGCACGAATTTTGATAGTAAAATTCAATAATTTGCAAGCGTTGTTCATTTGTAAGACGATTCATGGTTAAATTGCAAACCAAACTGAAGCTGTTTGACAGTGACACGAAGTACTAAACACACGTCAGCTGTCAAAACCAGTGTTGCCAAAACCAAACCAGCTAAAAAATCACCCGTTATTTGTAGGTATAACACTTAAGGAGTTATAGCGTGTCTATTATAAAAATAAAATAAAATATTTTGTTCAAAATTTGAGAAATAAATACACGCTCCTATCATAGATGCATATTTACAGTAGCGTTTTTTTTTTTTCAAATAATGAGATTCTACTTAGGAAACAGCGTATATACACATTAATACATTAAATAATTAAGACATTAATCGTTTCCAAGACATAAAATGTTTTCTTGGGGTATACACATTTTCTAGAACTCAATGTTTGTTTAAAAGTCAATCCCTGACTTTTTCATGTAAACGTCTCCCCTCATTCCCTGGAACTGGAACCATATGACTTACAACATACTAGTTCTTTTTACCTGCTTAATTTAATATCTTGATATAGTATGTGGTTGAGAGCTCAATTTTTTTTTCAAATTTAATCCATCAAATTATTGCAAAAGCGAATTCCTCCCTTGGTTTATAAAACGTTGATCTAAAAAAAATTACAAATTACGTTACCAGTTCTTTGGTAACGTAAATTAATTTTTTCATATATCTCGGGCATATAATTAAGTTTACCTTCCAAATGTTTGTCTCAATATCAAGCTACCTACTAACTCAGAACACTGACATATTTTCGTGATTGCTTTTAACGATCATGATGAAAAAATCCTGTTTTCATTTGTTTCAACTTCTCTTGACAGTTTTTTCTGATATATTTAACTGACTTCTTACCAGGCCAAATTGATCTCATGCTTCCTTATCTTAATAATAGTCTTCCTACTTTATGCTATAACTGAACCAATTCGAGTATTTGGTATTATTAATGTTTTGAGACACCAGCTTCTGACAGATCAATGTGAAATCGATTTGGTATTCATGCTGTACACTGTACAGGCTCAATTTGTGGGATTCATAAAACCAATCGAAATTGTGATCTTCTTCTTCCTTCAAAGCCGGCCCCTATTGTACAAAAAACTTTTCAACTTTTCACTTTGCGCTTTGCAAATTACATTTTTTGGCTAAGTGTAAAGTATTTCTGTTCCACAAAACTCTTTGCAAATTTTACTTTGCGATAAGCTAATTTTTGAAAAGACTTTGTATTTTGTCAAAATACTTTTCACTTGAATATGCAAAGTTATCCACATAGCATTTAATCAACTTTGCATTTCTGTCTTGTGACTTTTCACTTAGCATTGCTGTGTGGGAATTTATTTATTTATTTTATTTCTTTAGTTAAATAGTCCAATCAGCTGGTAGTTTTATGTGAAATAAGGTAGGAGGTCAATAAAATGTTTAGATGTTGTTTCGGGATAGTCAATTAAGATTTCCTCATGTTTTGAACCATGAGGACCCTGTGCTAATAAGAGGGAGAGTTGAAAAACTTGAAATTTTTCTGATTTTTTTCGGTTTTTCCTCTATAACTTTTGTTTCTAACGTTTTACGGCAAAAGCGTTCAAGGATGTTTTGTAGAGCGTTAAATTTGCTATAATATTAACTATGAAAGCATGTTTGTATTTCACGTCGTTACCGAAATAATTTTTATTTAAACTTTGCAAGCTTTTTTTTTTATAGCAAAATTTGTAAAATTACCTTTTTTTTGGAGCGCCATATATTGTTAATGACGTGACATACAAACATATTAGTCTAACCAATATTGTAGACAAATTGACGCTCTATTTTTCTTTAGATGGAACGTGTACAAATTAAGTACAAAAGTTTTAAAACACATATTTGAAATTACATAGACAAAAAATTGATACACATTTACTTTACGGAAACTTTTCCTTATCGAACTTCATAAATAAACGATGTTTTTGTTTTCTTAGATAATTTATGTTTGTTGGGTTTAGGTGTTTATAACTTAAAAAGTTTACCAATTTGAAACAAAATAAATAAGTATAAAATATACCACTACCACAATCCATACTTTCAAAAAGGTCGAGATATAACCGTTTCGATTCTAAGGGTCACAAATATGAATTTGCAAAGCGATCGTTTACCCTGCAGACTTTTGACAAACTTATCAAAATTTACTTTGCAAAAATAGAATATAAAGTTTTTGTTGAATGAAAAAGCATAATTATTTGAAAAGCCTTTGCAAATTATACTTTTCAATATAAACTTTTCACTTTGCACAAGAGAACGTACGTGGAACTGAAACTGCAAAGTAAATATAAAAATTGAAAATACTTTTCAAATTATATTTTTCATTTTCAACTTTTCACTTATCAAATTTTATTGTTTTGTGGAACGCAGTTCTTTGCAAATTGACAAAAATTTAAAAAGTTGAAAAGTATTTTTGTGGAACAGGGCCCAGGTCATAACCAGGACTAATATGTTTTTAAACTTGTTGCTTTTATATTTGTAATTCGTAAGTAGTTATATATGAAAAAAAAAATGAAAAAAATAAAATTATATTAAACTTATAAGATTTGTCTTATTATTTTTATTTTTAGTCCATTAGTCAAACTAATAAAAATAAACCAAAAAAATTTTTTTCTAGATCAACGTATCCTTAGTTTTTCTTATTTCTCGAAAACTAAGATTTTTTTGATTACAGAGACAATTTATAAGAATTTAGAACCCCAAAAAAAATTGCATTTTATAATGCAAAATTTTGTAAAAATTCAATTTGACTTTGAAAATTTATTTCTTAAGAAACTATATATTAAAACAACTTAAAACAAACGTTAAATTAAGGAGTGGTGTTTAAGGTTTCATAAAATCTGTGTCACATTACCGTAAGTGCTTTCGTTGATTTTTGGTAAATTGTTTAGCATTTTAAGTCAATTTTGCCTCAGCCGCCTGAATGGGGCTGAATAGACCCTCCTTCATACTTATTTTTGTATACAATTGTTTTCTTCTCTTGACACAATTTACTTGCTTTAGCCTATGTGTGCTTGTGATGGGAAACCCCACAACCTACTACGTAGATATTTTTTGTACTGCTACTTTTAAAAAGTGCTGTATTTTTTCACCAATTGCAGGTAAATTTACATTTGATCATATATTCTTGAAGGAAATTTAATTCTCTACAATTTTTAATTTCACAACTATGTGCTAAAAAAATGTGGAAAGAAGTCCCAACAAGAAGTTTGGCGAAAAACCATATTTTTGGAATTTTGCATCTTTTTCAAGAGAGGATATCTAAAAGACGGTTCTGTTTTGCAAAATAATGTATGCTAGCAAATTGTAGGAAATTTTATCAACTACATTACCAACCTGTTTTTTTTTTTGTACAATGTACCGTCTTCGAGATATGCTGATGCAACCGTGAGAAGATCTCTTTTAATCACGCCATTAATCTCCGCGGCACTTCGATCTCCGGAGATTTTTTATTGCTAGTACATGGGACCCCCAACACATTCCTGAAAAAATTGGAACTACACGGATTTTTTGTTTTATATGTCCTTTTCAGGCTTAGTTTGATGACTGGACTATTTTTTATACAATAAACATGTAAGCGCGCACATATTTGTTCCTGAAAAAATACATCTTATCGTCAATTATTAGATCTGTCAACAATTGTTGCACGAAAAAAATTCAATTTTTCTTCTGTTGTGTCATAATCAGCTGTTTCAAATATTCACATTGATGCGTTGAGTATGTTTGTGATTTGTCTTGTGACTTTTGGGGCAGAATACGGAAAATGTTATCAATTCACAACAATCCTCACTAAAACCAATCACAAGCGATTGTGACTTGTGATCACTCACAACATCAGAATCGGGATATTAGTATGAATAAAAGAGGATTTTTTGTGACTTTACTTAGAAAATGATTAGCATGCTATATAGAGGTGACTCAAATTAATTTACACATGCTAAAATAAGATTTTTATGACAAGTTTCATTCAAATGGAGACGTTTAAATACATTTTGTCGCTTGAATATTTCTAAGAACATAGCTTAACATATGCCCATGTACATTTAATTATACACATATACATAGGTACATAGTTTTACTTACGTCAATTACACCAAATAATAATTATGTATGGGATGTTATCCCTCATCAAAACGATATTGATAACAGAGAAGACAATAAAGTGAATCGGAAAATCATTACTTTCCTGACGTCCTTACAACCACAGAGCATGCAGTAGGAGAGTTATTGTTACAGGACCACTCATTATTGAATGACAATTAAATTATGGCTACCGGAAATGACCGGAAACCAATTATACAGCCCTTCAAAGTGCAGAAAAAATTACCCAACTATGGTAAGTAATTTTGACACGATTTTTTTTTTTTCAGTAAAATGTAGTTTGAAACATTTAAAATAATAATGTATAACTGCCATAACATTATCAAGCCGGAAAAGGGTTGCCAGATTAACTCAAAAGATTCATTAAATTTGTTTTTAAATTATATTTTGAGTTGCTTTGGCAACCCTTTCCAGGTTTGATAATGTTATGGCAGTTATACATTATTATTTTAAACGTTTCAAACTAAATTTTAATGAAAAAAATAGTGCCAAAATTACTTACTAGCCATAATTGCCTTTCAATAATGAGAGCTCCTAAATAAATAACTGGCAAAAATTGTGTAGGTATATCTCATAACTGTCAAGCATCTTTTTTTTCACCAACAAAACAATTCGACCGAATTAAATTTAATTTTGAACAAAAATGCACTCTAATCACTCTTGAAACAAAAAGAAATAAATAACAAAAAGCTATTATTTTAAAATGAGTAAACATTTTTTCGAAAATTCAAAATAATGTGAGTCGAGTAAAGTCTTTATAATGGGTCATATGCAAAAAGATGACTTCATGCTTTTACGCATGTTTTCTGATAAATTTCTTATGAGATAAGTGAGTAAAAATTTAAACTCATCTTTATGCATACATATTTGTTTTTTTAATGTTTCCGCTCATTTAACATTAATTAACTAATTTTTAATATCCGTTTCAAAACAATCGAAAGATAATTGAAATACAAACATTTGTGTCGCAATACTCGCAATTCGTTAGAAACGAAATATCAAAAAATCGACATCTAATTTCTGAAGGGTATAAAAAAGAAGTAAAAACACTAACGGTGACGTCTAATATGTTCCCGATATTTACAGGCGGATGTTTATGGATATGTACGAGCCAGTCAAAACAAATATTGTTGTTGGCATGCACCAAGAAAGCGTTGAGTCATTTGCTCTTCATAACAGTACTGGATTATTTTTGAAAGTTAAATGACAAATCCGAAAGTGCATCAATTGCTCTTTTCTGACGATGAAGCCATTATAATTCATGTTTCTACATAATAATGCTGTGTAGGACGTTTTGGAATAAAAATTCATATTACTTAACTTACGTTGACCTATTTTTTGGTAAGTTTGCTTTGTTTACCATTTTCCGAAATACACAAAGTAGTACATTAATTAACCTCAACCTCATTTTGACAAGGTTTTCACTAAATTATATTGTCTGCTTATACAGAAAAGAGAATACCAGTTCAGCAGACAGTTTTCAATATTATGCAGGTATGTATGACCTCATAAAAAATTTAATTGGAAAACAGAGCAATATACGCCTACTGTGCGGTATCCAAGCCAATCCATACAATGGCATATAGCAGACGACACACATTTTGGTTTTGAATACCTTACCAAGCTACCAACCTTTACCCAGCCCCAGTCTCAAGCGCATTCAATAATAAAAAAAAAAACAAAAGAAACCAAAGAAGTGGAGCACTCATTGAAAGCAAAACTCCTTCCTTTGGAATGTTTTTACATATATAAATCAAGAGGTTTATATTAATGTGTATAGATATCTGTGAATGAATTTACGGAAAAAATGCAAATTAAAATCGATCCACAATGGCAATGCAATGTCTTAGAGAAATTAAGAGCCTACCCAAACCCCCAAACACAAACAACAAAGGACACTTCACATTTTGCATCACACTAACTGAGTGCGATGCCGAGTGCAATATAAGAAGACGCCTTCAAGAGGATACACTCATACAAATTGTATGACAATAAAAAATAATACAAGTCACAATAGCTAAGCTATTATCCTGATTATCCTTAAGATTTTCACACAAAAAAAAAAAAGTAAGACACACTGAAAAGCTTTTTTTTTTTTGGTTCTGCACAGGAAACAATCTGAGTGTGACAATAGTGTGATAATGTAGCTTTAGAAAAATAAATTATTTCAAAACACTATCGTGAATGGTATGTTGAATGGAAAGCAAACAGCACTACGCATTTTGAATGTAGGTATCCTTGGAGAATCTAAAGAATTCAAATAGATTCAGGTTTTTTTGTTTTGTTTTTGAGACATCACGCGCGCGTGCTATAATACTAAAGTGCAAAAATCTAATACCACATCGAATGGAATGTAGGACAATCTATTTGTCAGAAAGGATGCATAATGCACATGCCATTATGGTTGTATCCTTTCATTTTTCAAAGAAGCTTCTTTTCGCATTAACTCGGTCGTTCTTTGTTTGCGGAGAGATTCTCAAAACGAAAAAAAAGACATTTCATTGTTTGTTTAGTATGGGAACTAGGACGAAATAAAGTGAAAGGATAGTAACATAACATGTTATTTGGTTTTACTTTTATATGCTTAATGATGAAGAAAATGGACTATGTAATTCACAAACATAAGAGATCCAAGGAGAACTGAGGAGTTATGTCCTCCATCTGACACTAATTGGCGCTAAATAAACTGTAATTTAATTCTGTTACGAGAAAAGGCAAATATATTAATGTAAGCTTGTTAAAGAAGAGGTGCAAAGAACTTTGGTTTGTATAGCTTTTTAAATAGAATACATATAGTTTCCCTTCCTTTCGGACAGTAAAGGGATTTAAATTCTATTTAAACAATTTTGTTTTACAAAATTCTATAATCTAACAGGGTGAGTAGTGAACAAAATTTGTTACGATTTGCAAATATTTTTTTTTGACATTTGAACATTCTAATAGGTCGCAATGGATTGCACTGCACTAATAGATCTTTTGGATCATTGTATTCTACTTGAACGGAATTATCAGGTGCAGGGAACTAACTTCAAGGGAATTAACTTCACAAGGGAACTAGCTTCACCGCTATAGTGGGAACTATTTTCACTTTTTTGGCTGAAGTAAATTTCCATTTAAGGTGAGAACTAATTTCATCTATACAGTTTGTGTGACAGTTATTCTATACTGGAGATATAAAGCTGCTTTTGTGGAACTAAAACTAATTTTTTGTAAGTTTTATTGTAAACAAATACAATATATTTTGAACTAAACATTATAAAAAGAAAACAAAATGCGCTCAACGAAAGAAGACCAAATTCCTTACCTTTGCCTTTATTTCGGTTTTTAAAATGGAAATAATTCCGAAATTTCTATTATTTGGCTTCATTTTGCTTTGGTAAACAAAATAAGACTAACATGGCATTGTTTGGTTTTCATAATCAGGCAGCGTATCGAACTATCATCAAAAAAAGTCCATGACCGAGGAAGGACAATAAAAATTATTTGCCTATTCCAACTAACAATTTAACTTGTATTAGGTTCAACACAAGCTATCTTCAGACTGCTATAGAAATAGCAAAAGGCTTTAAACAAGTTATTTTGGCGCACATTGCGCAAGCTATATAACTTCTATAAGACTTTTTTTAATGCTTATAGCTTGCTTTGTATGTTATAAAACGGCTCTATACAAGCCATTTAATAACAGCTTAATTAATAACTTGTCTTGAATATTGTAAAAAGCTATTGCTAATAGCTTGCGTTGGACGTTGTAAAAAGGCCTTACCCAAGCCTTTTCATTAATGGCAGCTTGACGTAAACGTTTATATAATGCCTTATAAAGGCCATATTAAGAAATAAAAAAAAAAATTCTGTAAAGATTGAAATTATATTTTAAATAAAAAAGAAAAGTTTTTAATTACCTGGGTTTTGAACTCAGAATTGAGAACTTCCACGCACCACTTCAGCACTCTACCTCTACGCCACATTGTTGTTGAGAAAAATATGATATGAAGAAAATGTTTACGATGAAGGGAGAGAGAAAATTATCTTTATTGGTTTTTAGAATTCATATAAATAAATTATTTTTGTAGGCACTTCTTTTCGGTTTAAAGATGTTTAATAATTACATTTCCTTTTTTCTTTAGAAATATAATGTTGTTACTGAGAGCTTATTTATAAGACTGACATATAAGCAGAATAATTAAATTCGTATAAAGCATTTATAGGCAAGCCTTTCATAAGTTGTTTGCATTGACTTGTCGTGGTGAGGGTTATAGCAGCTATTTTCTTTTAAATATCAGTAAACAACTTCGGAAGGCCTTTACAGGCTTTTTTGAACTTTTATAAGCCTTGTATAGAGTTTGTCAAACTTACTTTTTAAGGCCTTATAGCTTTTTTTAATTCTCAAAGTTCAAAATGTGTGGCTTCCGAAAATTTGGCTTATACGAACTCTATGCAAGCTATTGCTTGCCAAATTTTAAAGTTTGGACCTTATAAAAGCTAAATTGTTAGTTGGGTATTATTTATTTATGTATTTATTTATGTTCAAAACAATAATTTAAAGGTATTGCTTAATGTAGGTTGTTCATGTACATTATCTCTACCTAATCTAAAATATTCGAAAATTTTATTAAAAGATAAGTGTTGTGGCGGGTGTATTTATGGTAACTGTGAGAAGCAAAAATCGGAGCGGAAAAAAATTTTGACGATAAAAACAAAACAAATTGGGATGTGAAAATTAAAAATTCGCTTGAATTTCTTGTAGGATTTTTTCGAGTAATCTTGATTCATTTTCTTTCTGAAGGTCAGTTGTACAATCAAGTTTCAAGTTTTTAAACCACTCACAACTACACCGGTGGGCTTAACAATTGAATGATTGTTAGACTTTCCGCATGATTATTATAAACATCTACAATGTTAACGGCTGCAATTATTGTTTAAAAATGTTTTGATATCAATTTTGAAGACCGCTCATCTTTAATGTAAAGTTAATATCCGAGTAGGTATATAAAATTATAATGTATATAGATTCGTATTAAAAATTTATGATTTATTCTATTGACGATAATAATGTGTCCTATTTATCCGAATTTGTAATTATAACGGGTGATTTTTTAGCTGGTTTGGTTTTGGCAACACTGGTTTTGACAGCTGACGTGTGTTTAGTACCTTGTGTCACTGTCAAACAGCTTCAGTTTGGTTTGCAATTTAACCATGGATCGTCTTACAAATGAACAACGCTTGCAAATTATTGAATTTTACTATCAAAATTCGTGCTCGGTTCGAAATGTTCATCGCGCGCTGCTTCCATTTTATGATCGGCATTCTCGACCTTCTGAGCAGTCTATTCGGAAGATTGTGACCAAATTTCGCACCAAATTTACTTTGTTGGACATTAAACCACCAACACGTTTACGTACTGTGCGTAGTGAAGAAAATATTGCGGCCGTATCAGCTAGTGTGACAGAAGACCGCGAAATGTCGATTCGGCGCCGTTCCCAGCAGTTAGGCCTTTGTTACAGCACTACGTGGAAAATTTTGCGGAAGGATTTGGGCGTAAAGCCTTTTAAGATACAGCTGGTGCAAGAACTAAAGCCAGCCGACCTACCACAACGCCGAATTTTTGGTGAATGGGCTCTTGGAAAGCTGGCCGAGGATCCGCTTTTTTTTATCGAAAAATTGTGTTCAGCGATGAGGCTCATTTTTGGTTGAATGGGTACGTAAATAAGCAAAATTGCCGCATTTGGAGTGAAGATCAGCCAGAAGCATTGCAACAGCTACCAATGCATCCCGAAAAAGCCACTGTTTGGTGCGGTTTATGGGCCGGCGGCATTATTGGGCCATATTTCTTCAAAGATGATGCGAATCGCAGCGTTACTGTCAATGGTGAACGCTACCGAGCGATGATAACAAACTTTTTTTTGCCCGAAATGGAAGTTCTTGACTTGCATGATATGTGGTTTCAACAAGACGGTGCCACATGCCACACAGCACGCGAAACAATGGCGCAATTGCGAGGCGAGTTTGGTGAACAGTTAATTTCACGTTTCGGGCCGGTCAATTGGCCGCCTAGATCGTGCGATTTGACAACATTAGACTATTTTTTGTAGAGGTATGTTAAGGCTAATGTCTATAGGGACAAGCTCGCTTCGATTGACGCACTGGAAGCCAACATCCATGCATTCATTCGTGAGATACCGGCCGATATGTGTGAAAGAGTATGCCAAAATTGGACTCAGCGGATGGGCTACCTGAGACGCAGCCGCGGTCAACATTTGCATGAAATTATCTTTAAACATTAAATTGCAAGGTTCAAACTATCGATTCAAATAAATATTTCATTAATTTTTTCCAATTTTTTGTGTTTTTTTTTTTTAAAAAGTTCTAAACCTCTTAAAAAATCACCCGTTATAATTATAGTTCAGTGCAATGTTCCTATTTATCAGAATTTATAATTATAGTGTCTATCTAAAATTATTGATGTATCTACATTACGAGTAGATAAATAATCAAATTTCTCCCAAATAAAGTCTTTATTCCTTTTATCCGGGGAAAATTTATAAATTCGCTACTTATGTATTAATGATGAAGATTCATTTCGCCTATTATATTTTTCTTTCTATATTGTTCTAATACTCTGTTTAATCTTTTCTCATTGAACTCTTAACTTCCGTCTATAGCTTTTCGCTTTATTTAGCAACAGATTTGTCAATCATGTGTTGTATGGTCATGCAAAGGGAATCACGAACAAAGCCATTTACCTACACAAGTATCACGTATTCATTTACAAAGTAAACACACTAAAATCCAAGAATAGAAGGACTTATTTATAGCACGCAACTTAAAGGACTTAATTACCAAATAAATCCACTAAAATGCTTTTAACCAAACAAACAAAATAACATTTCCGGTTGTTATTTCTCAAAATAAGACATTAGATTAGAAAACTTATTGAAATGAAAGAATTCATTTTGACCCAAAATAGCCACGACAAGTTGTCATTAATTTCTTTGTTAGAATTGTAAGTTTTATAGGAGAAAGGTAAATAGACTTACTTTATTGATATGATGACTAAAATTATTATTATTAGTTCAGTGGTTTAGTCGCTGCAGCCGATAAATCAAACACAAATTGTAGAAATGTATATCTACCTATATAAGAAACTTTCAATACCTAAGTTAAAATAAAAGAAATCTTGAATACATGTCTGAGCAAGTACTCCATAAAATTCTGGATAAATTTTCATAGAAATGCTTTGATTAAAATATTAATAGATGATCTATATTCATTAAATTTGAATATAAACTCTATACCCATACTGAATCAACCCATATATTATGCAATATATTATTCTATTATTCGACATCTACTTTTCCTAAACGACGGCGAAGGTTTAAGGGTGATTCTACAAAATGAAAGATAGCTAATGCTCATAATTTCGGCAATTTTTGTTTTAGAAGCTTTAATGGCCAGTTTCTCCAAAAAAAATTAAATATTTATTGGGTTGTTAAATCTTAAAATCGCATTTTTCAATTTCGCCAACCACTTTTAGTTTTAAAAGAGCCAATAACCTAAAGTCTCATTTTGTTTCAAATTAATTTTAAAGGCATCTTAAAAATGCCAAAGAGAACGTTGAAATTTTTCAATTGATATATGCTCTCTTCTAGCTTGCTCTAATGAAAGAGACCCAAGTGTGGTGAATAAAAATCCGGGGTTAGCATCAAGTTTCCTCATTTTTAAAAATTCACTTCATATAATGTTGGTGCACACCATTTTAAGTTAAGATGCCAATAAATTTTATTACTCCGTTAACTAGCATGCTTTTAGCTGTAGGTGTAGTTTTAACTAGGTAAGGTGTAAGGTGTAGTTTTAACTAGGTATATGTTAGAATAGAATGTCCTCTAACATTATTGTAAGCGGTTAGTCAAACAAAAAAATTACAATTATATGGCAGCTTTAAAAAAAATAAAGGGCACGACTGGGTCTCACAAACTTGCTGTTGGGGATAGTAACTTCGTGTTCAGGAATGGAAAACTAATTTTATATTTTGAGATATTAATTTTTTTCAAAAAAAATCTTTTAAAAACTAATGTAGATATGGAAATAAAAAAAAGATTTATATAAAAGACACCATTTTCGTGATAAAATAGAATTATTAAAAAACGTTTCTAAGGCAGGTACCGTTAATAAGCTGATTCGAAAAAAAATTTCAGGCGAAAGTCATTGGCAACAAATCACTCTTGTAAATTTTTATCGGAATTGATCGTATTTTATCAAAAAAAAATTACCTCTACCTAATCGCAAGTAAAAAAGTGGTCAGGAAATGAGATAAATATGACTTTTTATTTAAATGGCAGAAAACACTGATCGATATCAGCGTGATTTATCGTGATAAAATAGAATTATTGACTCTAAACGTGCTTCTTAAATAGGTTTTATAGCTTAAATATCGCCGTTTAAAAGTTATGTTGAATCATCGATGTAAGATTGCTTAGCAAAACCCTCGGCAAAACCCATATCTTTGATTTCTGGATCTAGATAGAATTTAAGTCCCTTTTTTTCATAAAATTGACAGTTCACTAGTCCAGGGGATTTAGTTTTGTTTACATGTTTTAACCAAAAACCTAAATTTAATCGGTTAAAAAACCGAAAATATATTTAGTTTTTACTTAGCCTATAAAATAAAACTAACAAATAAGTCGAGTTATATAAAAAATTATATGTACCTAAGTACTCACCAGGGGACTGATAAATAAAAGGGACAATCCACGACCTCTCCTTCAAATGTATTTTATTAAAGTGACATTTTAAACAGACGCGAGATGTAAACCCAATTTTGTTTCAACGAGACTCGATACTTTATATTGCCTGAGATATAACTTAGATCTATATAGAAGCATTGAGTTTATACACATAGAAAAATCATGTGCAAGTTTCAAATATTGCGTTATGTCGTTACTACAGAATTGTTTTTTTTTTTTTTTTATTCACGTAGCAGTTATTCTTGAGCTAAAAGACAAGAGAAATAAAGAAAAACAAATACAAATGTATGCAGAAGAATTTTGTTCGGTCCGGTTTGAATATTTTTCGTTTCAGAGAATTAGAGAAATAATAATTACTCGATATGCTCATTTATCGACATCAAGGCCGTAGCCAGAAAATTATTTCGGGGGGGTTTATACTTATTCCATACACCAATCAATCTGTACCTTTCTGTAGATGTAATAAATAAAATTAGTACAGCCCATTCACCCAAAATCCACTCAAACTCACCTTAGAAATTCTACCGTCGAAGAAAGACTAACAGGATTGGCATTAATGTCAATTCATCTACAAATTGAGATTGACACTGAGGAAGTTTTAGACATATTTGCAGCACAGAAGGCCAGAAGATTAAATTTAATTTTATGATCAAATTCATATACATAACTTTTTAGATTTTTTGAATATGTTGGAAACGCGAATATCGAATTTTTTCAGATTTTTTTCCAGATGAACTACAGATTTCGATGTATTGAAATACTCAAAAAATTGCAAAATATTTTTCAAAAATTAAAAAAGAAAACGGTTTAAAAAAACAGCTTTAACGATTTTCAATATTTTTTCCTAGGTAGAGTACTGCTAATAAAATACAATTGCATACTTAGTTTTTCAAGAAAACTCTCAAACAAATTTGAGAAACTAAAAGATTTTTCCAATATTTTTTTTAAAATAATTTTAAGTTATTATTTATTAGGTAGGTACATTTATCATCACTCTTTAAGATTTTATTATAAAAAAAGTATTAAATAACATATAAGTATATCATTTTTATAAAATTAAATTTAATCTTCTGGCCTTCTGTGCTGCAAATATGTCTAAAACTTCCTCAGTGTCAATCTCAATTTGTAGATGAATTGACATTAATGCCAATCCTGTTAGTCTTTCTTCGACGGTAGAATTTCTAAGGTGAGTTTTTAGACGTTTCATTGTCGAAAATGTTCTTTCCGGTGTACACGTTGAAACCGGTAGTATCGCCAAAATTTTGAGAAGCTTGTGAATGTTAGGAAACAGATTCTTATTGCATTCCCCAAGAGCTGTTATTGCACTCTTTGAACGCTCTGTATCTTTTTGTCTATGGCATTTTGTCTTCCATAACGTAAACTAAGCTTCTAAAGTGTCCCAATCCAAAAAAGATCTATAAAATTTGAAGTTTTCTTCGTTGTAATTTTGTTCATATTTGCCAAGGATCGATGGAATAAAAATGCACAAAGAGGAAAGTATGGACTTATGATTTTCAAATCTTATTATAAGCTGACTTAAAAAGTCATCTAAAAGAGGAATCATTATACTTATCCTAAAATAGGTTTCAGGATCCGTTGTGCTCATGTTTTGTCTGTGCTGTTGCCTTGACACAATTGCTCATTCCTTTTTGCCTATTGCTGGCAAGAGAATAGAAACGCATGGAATGAACCGGCTAAAATGTTGCAAGTTACAATTGCAACTATTTAAGTGGAATAACGAAGTTGAAAACTAATGCGCACAAGGACACCATTAGTTTATTTGGAAGGGAAATAAGAATATACGTTTATACTATACATATTGTTTCATGTAGATGCATACACATTACACATACCTATCTAGGTATACTAAATTTCCTTGAGGCGTTTAGTTATTCATCATGTGCAATCGAAGCAAAAGTAACCTGGCATCCTGAGGCTGTGTTGTTTGAGGTTGTATTTAAAAACTGTTAGAGCTACCTTACTAAATTCATCGAAAATTATGTTGGTACCTAACTACGTAGGCTTTAAACTAAAATCGGAATGTTTTGAACATAATCACTAATTATTTGGTCACAAATTTCATACTTATGCGGAAAAGGTTGATTTACAGATGCATTTCTAAAAAAATTCGGGGGGGGGGGGGGGAGGTTTGAACCCCTGTGAACCCCCCCCCCCCCTGGTTACGGCCTTGATCGACATCTATATACTTCTGTGAGTTTGAAACCATCTTGATTCCTCTATGTGTATAAACAATAGTGGTAACCCTGTTTATCATCAAGTCTTTAGTTTTGTGCTCCCGAATTTTATCGCTTTTCTTTGGTTTCAAGTCGGTATATATATCTAAAAAGTATTTCTATATCGTTTTTAAAACCACCTCTATACAAATTAACATTAAAAACTATGTATTTTACAGTGCCACGATAAAAACTGCAAAAAATCATTAAATATCAGTGTGACTTTCAATACATTCAATAACAGTATCTGTTAACATTTAATAAAAATTGTGTTTCATAACTTTTTATTAATCTGAAATTACACATCCGTTTTTGATTATTCGTAAATAATAGCTTTCAATCTTTAAAAAGAGTGGTCATAATTTACTGTGTGATTAATAAGTAAAAAGTTATTCACGTTTAATTATTTTTTTTGTTAATTATATGTTAATTTCACCCAAAATAAAGGGTTGCCAAGTCGTTTTTGTGGTAAATATTGATTTACTTTAAAACATTTTTTTTTGTGTCGCTCACGTAAAACGCCCTTTTTTTAAACTTATCCATAATGAGTGAAGTAAACTGTCTGGTCTGCAAAAAGTTCTCTAATGAAATCATTATCTCATGTGCGGTTTGTCTGCGACAAGTTCATGCGAAATGTATTGGGCTAAAAGGTAAAGATGCGGAGAAGCTCATAGCTACTCCGGGTCTTCACTTCTATTGCAATGAACACGAAAAATTCTGTGGACAAACTCTATCGGAAAATAATTAAACTTCAACAACTTTTTGATAGTGCCAATACAATTTTCTCTGAATTAAAAGAGGTTTTTGATGTCGATGTTTCGAGGAATGAAGTCTTGTCTAATGGTTTCAATAATATTGAACCAGGCATTTTGACCCCGGATATATCGTCAAATCTACCGTTAATCATACTGAGCCCATCACAACCGGAACAACAACAACAACAACAACAACAACAACAACAACAACAACAACAACAACAACAACAACAACAACAACAACAACAACAACAACAACAACAACAACAACAACAACAACAACAACAACAACAACAACAACAACAACAACAACAACAACAACAACAACAACAACAACAACAACAACAACAACAACAACAACAACAACAACAACAACAACAACAACAACAACAACAACAACAACAACAACAACAACAACAACAACAACAACAACAACAACAACAACAACAACAACAACAACAACAACAACAACAACAACAACAACAACAACAACAACAACAACAACAACAACAACAACAACAACAACAACAACAACAACAACAACAACAACAACAACAACAACAACAACAACAACAACAACAACAACAACAACAACAACAACAACAACAACAACAACAACAACAACAACAACAACAACAACAACAACAACAACAACAACAACAACAACAACAACAACAACAACAACAACAACAACAACAACAACAACAACAACAACAACAACAACAACAACAACAACAACAACAACAACAACAACAACAACAACAACAACAACAACAACAACAACAACAACAACAACAACAACAACAACAACAACAACAACAACAACAACAACAACAACAACAACAACAACAACAACAACAACAACAACAACAACAACAACAACAACAACAACAACAACAACAACAACAACAACAACAACAACAACAACAACAACAACAACAACAACAACAACAACAACAACAACAACAACAACAACAACAACAACAACAACAACAACAACAACAACAACAACAACAACAACAACAACAACAACAACAACAACAACAACAACAACAACAACAACAACAACAACAACAACAACAACAACAACAACAACAACAACAACAACAACAACAACAACAACAACAACAACAACAACAACAACAACAACAACAACAACAACAACAACAACAACAACAACAACAACAACAACAACAACAACAACAACAACAACAACAACAACAACAACAACAACAACAACAACAACAACAACAACAACAACAACAACAACAACAACAACAACAACAACAACAACAACAACAACAACAACAACAACAACAACAACAACAACAACAACAACAACAACAACAACAACAACAACAACAACAACAACAACAACAACAACAACAACAACAACAACAACAACAACAACAACAACAACAACAACAACAACAACAACAACAACAACAACAACAACAACAACAACAACAACAACAACAACAACAACAACAACAACAACAACAACAACAACAACAACAACAACAACAACAACAACAACAACAACAACAACAACAACAACAACAACAACAACAACAACAACAACAACAACAACAACAACAACAACAACAACAACAACAACAACAACAACAACAACAACAACAACAACAACAACAACAACAACAACAACAACAAAAACAACAACAACAACAACAACAACAACAACAACAACAACAACAACAACAACAACAACAACAACAACAACAACAACAACAACAACAACAACAACAACAACAACAACAACAACAACAACAACAACAACAATTGATGCTGAGTACTGAGAGGCGTGTACTACGTTCAGGAAATGTCTTAACCTTAGGTGCACAAACTGGTAGTAGTGGATTAGTTACTGGCGAACCACTGGACTCCCCAACAGCTTCCATTGTGGATGAGGGGAGCTCTAACTCGGTAGTTGCTATATCCTCACTCAATGTTTCTCCACCTTCTTCGTCGAATTCTTGCGAGCTTGTGGCATTACCACCTGCAAAAAGTATATTTATTTCGCGCCTTGCTCCATCGACTTCTGACGAGATGGTGCGTCACTACATCACTAAGAAATTGCCTGCCATCAATTTAACAAGTCTTAGTATTCGTAAATTCAATATGACTCCGGATAAGGAATACTCTTCATTCGAAATTAAAGTTGGAAGAAATGTGGAACTGCACGGGATGCTAAGCAAGAAGACGCTTTGGCCGTTACATACTGTCGTTCACGATTTTTTTCGAGGCAAAAAACGAAAACCAGATTGTAGATAATCTTCAACCTACTCATCAAAATAATCTCCCGAATAAGTGCCATAAATCATCGCTGAAGATATATTACCATAATGCAAGTGGCGTTCGTACAAAAGTGTCTGAACTTTTTAACAACTCGAGTCATCTTGATTATGATATTATTATTATCGTCGAAACATGTTTGCACTCTGGCATATCTTCGAATGAACTCTTTGATTCTAGTCTATTTGCTGTCCATAGACGTGATAGATGTAACTCCGCTTCTGAACGTGGAGGAGGAATTTTAATTGCCGTTAGTACAAAACTAAATTGTAAAGAAGTTGCATTGCCTTTCCTGAATGTCGAGCAATTATGTATTTCAATTAATTTATTTTCAACTCATAATGTTATATTATATTTTATCATAAGTTATATTGCACCCAGAAGTCCTTTTGAAGTGTATGAACAACATTTTTCAAATATCGAATTTGTTAATAATACCTGCTCAGAATTTGATAACGTGAGTTGTTTCGGTGATTTTAATTTGTCAAATATTGTATGGAATTGGTCGGTTAGTGATGACATGTTAATAGCTTGTAATATGACAAAAGATTTTGAATTTTATTTCATAGATTCTCTTTATTCACTTAATCTTAACCAAATTATAAAATTTCTAATTCAATGAATAATAGTTTGGATTTAGTTTTCGTATGTAATGATTTTCTTAACTCTAAAGTTTCAATAGTTCCTTTTTCACTTTTAAATGAATCTATTCACCATAAAGAATTATTTATTGAAATTGAATTGTATATTTTCTCCTTTAATGAAACTGATCAACGTTTACAGTCTTTCAATTTTAAAAAGGCAAACTTCATTGAACTTGACAATTTTCTCAAAACATTCAACTGGTCTAATGAATTTACAAATCTTAACCTTGAGCAAATGTACTTACGATTTACTTCAATCATTTTTGATAGTTTCTCTAAATTTATACCTTTGGTTCGAAAGCCAACTTTGAATCAACTACCAAAGCTTCCGTGGTACAATAAGCAGCTAACCAACCTTAGAAATGTTAAACGTAAAGCTTTTAATAAATATAAGCAAACTAATAATGATGCAGATTATGCTTGTTTCAAAAAATCACGTAAAGAATTTTTTATTCTTAATAAGTTCCTTTACCGGGGTTACATTATGAATATTGAAAATAACATCAGGTCCAACAGTAACTCTTTCTGGTCATTTGTAAATACGAAGAGAAAATGCACTGGTTATCCAAAAAACATGACATTTAAGAGTACCGAAGCCTCAAACATTACATCGATACTAGACATGTTCGCCGATTTTTTCCAGTCAGTGTATTCGATTCCTTGCAACAATAACTTAACATATATGCCCATTATACCAAGTAAGGTTGATATTGGTGCTTTACAGTTAAGTTCTAACGAAGTGCTTCAAGAACTTTAATCATTAAAGCCTAATCCGATTCCCGGAGCAGATGGTATACCGGCTATATTTCTCAAGAATTGTTCAACATCACTTTGCTACCCTTTACTTTCTTTATTCAATAAATCCCTTTCGGAGGGAAATTTTCTTAAAGAATGGAAAATATCATATCTTGTGCCTATCCATAAATCTGGGCCTAAGAATGTAATAGAAAATTATAGAGGTATTTCCAAGCTATCAGCAATTCCTAAGTTGTTTGAGAGTATTGTGAAAGCCAAATTGGAATTCTTAACTAGGGAGTCCATATCCGAACTTCAACATGGTTTTGTGTCAGGTCGTTCTACTGTAACAAACATGGCTCTTTTTTCATCGTATATAATAAAATCCATTGAAAAAATGAGTCAAGTTGATACAGTTTATACAGACTTTAGTAAGGCTTTTGACTCAGTGAACCACTTCATCCTATTGCGCAAACTACAACTTTTTGGATTCCATTCTACATTTCTGATATGGATTTCATCATACCTTACTGGCAGATCTCAGAAAATAATCATTAATAATTCTTTTTCGAGATCTATTGAATGTAGCTCAGGTGTGCCTCAGGGTAGCCATTTGGGACCACTTCTTTTCAATATTTTCATTAATGATATTACATCGGTTATAAAATATTCGCAATGCCTGCTTTATGCAGATGATCTTAAACTATTTCTAAAAATAACCAGTGTTGAAGATTGCTTTCTCATACAGTCTGATATAAATCAGGTCTCTGAATGGTGTAATTCAAATTTTCTAAAATTGAATATAAAAAAATGTAGCGTAATATCTTTTTTTAAGTCTTGTACTCACATAAGCTTTGATTATACAATTGAGTCTAACTCACTCTCGCGTGCAACCAAAGTAAAGGACTTAGGCATTATGCTTGATAACACCTTCTCTTTTAAAACGCATATTGATTATGTAATCGGAAAAGCTAATTCACTTGTTGGATTCATAAAGCGAAACTGTGGTGATTTTAGTGATCCTTATGCAATATTATCGCTTTATACGGCTCTCGTAAAATCTATACTTGAATATGCTGACGTTATCTGGAATCCATCTTTTAAGACCTTCTCTCTTCGTATTGAAAAAGTCCAGAGACGTTATACGAGATTTATATTTTACAAAATGAAATGGGGTTTTATTCCAAATTATAAAGCTAGATGCTTATTTCTTGGAATTAAATCGCTTGAATCAAGACGAACTATTCATAATATAATGCTTGTCAGGGACATTTTATGTTATCATATAAGATGCCCTGCTTTACTTTATTTAATACCAATATATGCTCCATTAAGATCTTAACGTCCAAGACATCTGCTTTTTGAACAATATCATAGAACAAGCTACGGTAGTAATGAACCAGTGAGTAGATCAATAAGACAATTCAATGAAGTCTGTCAATCTATTGAACTAAGCTGTTCCAGAGATTTGTTTAAAGCTAATTTACTCATTATTGTTTCTTTTTAATTATAATTATAACATATACATATACTTACATAATAAGATTTTTATAAGTACGAAAAATAATGTTTTAAGATATTTTTGTCTATAATCTGTTAGCTAAATACGCTTGTAGATGTTTATAAATAAATAAATAAATAAATAAACTCAATATTATCGATATTTTTTTTTTTTCAATCTTTCAGGGGACTGATTAGAAATGCGAAGGACAAAGTTTAGTGTTATTTGAGATAATAATGATACGTTATTTTTAATAAACAAGAACAGCAATGATTTTTTGATGTTAAAACGGGATTCTGACATGCCAGGGGAGTGAGAGTTAGACCCTTTGAAGAGAAAAAACTGCGATCTGCACAATTTTGATTTCGCATATAGATTTCGATCAGATTTATATTGAATGCAATGATTTTAAATTATTGTCGCGGATATATCGAAAATTCCTGCCTGTATTTTTTTGCTAGTGTAACGGAACGTCGTTAAATGATAATGTCTTTGGGACAGTAGGGTCACAGGGTTCTTAATATTTCAAGTGCGGACCAACCTATGACATTCACTACCTATTTCGAATGACAAGAAAATGGGGTAATATTAATGATCTGGTTAGGTTTATGAAGAATGTTTTTTTACATTATGATAGCGGCCAATACACAAAATTAAAAATATTAATTTTATATGACTATTTTAAAAAATAAAGGGCACGACTAGGTCGTACGAACTTGATCTTAGTGGCAAGTAATCTCCGTGTAATAGACTGGGAAATTTGGCAACTTTTCATTTTTTTCGAAAAAATTTAACTAAAAAAAATTCTTTTTAAAATATTTTTTTTCCTAAATGTTTGGAATCCAGTAGTATTTTTTGTATGTTGGTCGAATCCTTGGTCTGATTTTTGTTTTGGCTCATTTTTTTTTTTATAATAATAGTTTTTTTTTTTTTTTTTCGAAAACACACAATTAATTTTAATGTTTTTCCTCATTGTATCTATACTTAGTCGTGTTACTTTTTAAATAAATGTTTTCTCTATTATTTAAAATGGCGCAAAATTTATAGTCCATTTAACTCCAAACTAAATCAAATTTAGTTTGACACTAGTCTAAAATTACATTTTTGGCAATTATAGACAAGTTAAACTACACTTTATCTTTAAAGACTTGCATCAAAATTAAAATCATGAAAACCCTATTTTAATTTTGATAGTGTCACACTTTCTTCTCTCTGACTCCTGTCAATTTGTCATTTTCTATAAAACAAAAAAAAACTTGCAAAATGTTTTCGGAGGACGAAGATTTTTGATTGTTTGAAGATTTTCAATTGTTTGAATTTTAGGAAGCTCAAGGAGTATAAAACAGGATGCTCAAGGAGTATAAAACACGAAGCTCAAGATGTATAAAACACGAGATGATGGATTTTCAACTTTATTTTATTTCTATTATTATTTATTACCACCATTTAATTTATATGATTTAAGTTCTAAATTGAAATTTTTATTTTACATTTTTAAAACAAGCTTTGTTCTTATATTTTGTAAATCATTCGTTCCTGAGACAGGTTGAGACGTTCATGAGAAAGCCGTTCGAAGAGTATCCAAGAAAGAACCATTTTCTTGGACAGCGGCAAACTCAAGAAGCTTAGACTGCCTTATATTGTCTATCACTCTTCTATAGTCATCTTTAATTCCATCAAGGTCTTCTTCATGGGCTGTTTTAAGTCTTCGAATCTCCACTTCATGAGTTTTCCTCAAATTATTTATAAACTCTTCCAGATGGGATTGCAATTCTATTTTATCATCATTGATAGTTTTAAGTTTGGCAATGTAAAACACGTGTAACGCATCATTTTCATTTTTCAGTCGTGTCTCCACTGATGCAAGGTGATCTTCTAGAACTTTAATTTGTTTTCTGTAAAAATTAATAAAAGTTTTGCATGAGAAATTTATTTTCTATTTACATATTTACCTAAAAGATTTTTCTATTATTTCGATCTCTTTTTCATAGTTTTGCTTTTATTGTTGACACTAAATCCTCCAGACGCAGTTTTTCCAGCTCTAATCGCTTATCGTCTGCTTGTAATTCAACTAACAATACCGGTATATTGAAAATAAACAGAAAATTATATTCCGGGCTGATGACATTTCACGACAGATATAAAAGTGTGTTTGCTTTGTTTTCTTAGCGAACTGTCACTGTTTAAGGCGTGTTCCGCACAAATAATTTAGAGAAATGTTTTAAACCCCACACTAGTTGTCAGTACATCAGAAAGAGTCTATAATTACTTCAAAGTTAGAGAACTGTTTCAAAGTTAAAATTAAGTTAAGAAGTGTGGCGTTAATTCCTTAAACTGACTATAATTTTGCGCCAATGAATTTATTTAGAATATAGCTTGTTAAAGGTTACGTAAGTTTGTTAAAAGCTGTTAGTAATTTATGATTAAATAAAAAAATTAGATCAATTAGAATATCAAATTTCGTCAAAATCGGTTTAGCTGTTTTAGAGATATTCGGTATCGATAAAGTACTGTTCTATGACAGGTACCATTAATAAGCTACTTCGGAAAAAAAATATCATTGACAATAAATCAATCACATAAACTTTTATCAAAAATGATCGTATTTTTTTGAGAAATTTGTTATTAACGGTGACGCTTATAAGGTAGGTACCATTATTTCATGACCTAGGATAAAAATAAAAAAATGTCCGGGCATATTACAGACGGACAGACAGTGACAGAATTTCCGGACCTACTTTTTTAGTCTTCTCATCATCGTAATGTCATGTTTGATTGCTATCTCAAAACTTTTTTTTTACGAATGCACAACTTGCCTATATAGTACCTATAATCGCAAGTAAAAATGTGTTAAGGGGACTGAGTTTTTTTTACCAGGGGGCTGATAAAGAATTAAATAAATCTTGGAAATTATAAGAAGATACTTACTCGATTACTTGAACATTTTTTCAGAATCAGCATATTAACAGTACCTGCCATATTGAACAGTTTTTTATTACTCCGACTATCTTTTGAACGGCTGCACGGATTATCACGAAATTTAATATTCTCAGACTACAGCTTTTTTTTGAAAAAAAATCGGAAAACCGCAATGTAGGTAATTTTTGTTTTCTTTAAAAATTACTATCAATATTAATAAAATTTCATGTAGTTGGTTTTTTTACCGAAAGATGATGTTTTTCGTATGAATTTTTTTTTATTAAAGTTTTTTGTTAAATAAAAATATTTCAAAATATAAAATACTGAAAAGCTTTTTTTTTTATAAAAAAATTGGTCAATTTTTATCCAGTCGTGAACACGAAAGTAACTTTCCTCAAAAGCAAGTTTGTGCGACCCAGTCATGCATTTTATGAATGTAAACACTCACCAAAGGATTGATAAACCGAAATTACAATCAACGACCTACCTCATAAATGAATTCTTCACAAACTAAGGACTGATGTAGGACTAAAATAGAAGAACGGTGATGATTTTTTGTTAAAGTAGGGAACTGAAAATTATACACTGAAACATTTTTTGTTCAAGAAAAAAATCTGCTATCTGCACATTTTTGGTTGGACAAGTAGATTTGAATCTGATTTATTTTTTATCTAAAATAATTCTAAACTGTTTTTGAAATATTAAGGGACATAATACAATTCCATCTTCATAGATTCAAGTTTTGCCGAACATACCCACTTTAAATTATGATAACCACCAATATGTGGTATAATATTAGATTTCATCACATTCGATAAAATTATTTTTTTTTAACTTACAATAAATTTCCATGATGTATGCAGCACTGTCCAACTTGCTTGAAGGTCTGGACGCTATATTTTCCTAAGCAAGACCTCTCATATATAGCTTCGCCAATATAATCTGATTGTGGTTCTTTCATCAAAAAACTTAGTGCATGCAAAAAATAAACATTCCTTTAAATTAAAAGAACAGCAGTTATAGTAAAGTACAAATGCGGTTGAAAAAAGCACCCACCAGTCCCTGTTTCAGAACAAAAATTAGCAAAAATTGTACGAAAAAAAAAATAACTTTCCTCTTTTTTTATTCTCCTTATATCCTTTGTACTTTAGTGAAACAACAGCAAACTATAACTGAGTAAAACTGCGGGAGAAACTGCTTAATTGTACAGAAACAGCAGGATAATTGCATTTTTACTTCCTGTTTTTGCGTACCCTATAGTCGATGTTAAAGGATCCACAGTTGTTCGCTGTGCATAGCTGTATTGTAAGTGTACCTTAGTGTATGTGGTGGGTATGGGTATCATCATCATGTCTGACCTCATCTTAATATTGTTTTCTGTTTCCTTACCATTGCATGGAGAATTAATAATGTCATTTGGTTAACAGTATTACGTATACCAACACAGCTGGAAAAACAGCAATAATTTAATTTTGAACTTACAAATTAAGGTTAAAAGATATTATGATTTTGCAAACTTATTTTTTTTTTTGTTTAATTCGTTGGTAATCAAAATAAAAGGTAAGTCACACAAACTGGTTTTGTATTATAAGTTTATAGGTATATACTTATATTAACCTAAGTCCGTAATTTTTCATCCTATAAAGATGCGAAGCTAGTCTTGTTCTATTTTTTTTTTATTTCGTAGTACTTTTAGAAACGAATTCATTGTCAATCTTAGAAAAAAAATTAAAAAATGCATCATATTGAATTTACAAAAAAAAAAAAAAATAATTAATAAAATTTCACAAGTTCATTTTAGAAATACAATTTGGCAAAAATCCGTGAGCCATTATAGAAAGTTTTAAACTAAAAAAAAAAGTTAGTACTGTGGCTGGTTAAAACTATTTTCTTAAAAATACGTCTTGAATCATTTGGTAGTGAAAATATCACAAACGAATAGGTCAGCATTTTCATTGACATCCAAGCAATAAAAGCGATTTCGAAGTTAAATCGAAGCTTAAAGCTTGCTGCCGCTAAAAACTAAAGATCTTTCTGTATGTGCAAGTACAAGTACCTGCAATATGCATCCTTAACGCTTGGGTCGATTTTCTCTAGATTTGGTACTATCGATTTGACATGCACATTATGTGTGATAACGAAAAGGGATTATTCAACATAACAACTTGTTTAGCAGCTGTTGTCACCGCCAGAATCTCAGCTTGGAAGGTGTTACTGTTGACTTTAATCTGATTGGGTTGGCTAGTTCTAGGGTTTCTAAAAAAAAAATACCACACAAAACACAATGTCCTATTTTGAACTGTGTCGTTAAAAATGTTTTTCGCTGATTCAGCGTAAGATGGTCGGTTTTGCTATCAGTATATTTTTGTATATATGGAATAGTTTTATCATTTTTTTAGGTTTTGGTTCAACTAACCCCATGTCCACCGATAAGTTGGACCTTTTCGAATAATAATATCAATATTTTCCCAATAAGTATTATATTTTTTTCCAACTTCATTAAATAATACAAATATTATTCTATATTTATTATTTTGAATGGTTTGTCATTTGAGTTTTAGAGAAAAGCTCTCCAACTATAGCCGTGCTCTTCCCTATCTAAATGTTGTTAATATCTTGAGTTTAAACTTTCATATTCTGTATGAATTCTATTCCATGGACATTCAGTATTTCGAAAGCTAGACATTTAGTGGATTAGTTTCCCACACCTTCACTTAAAACCACCAATACAAAATATTTTTTTTGTTTATGCTACTGTTGTATAAAAAAAAACAAATTTTGTATAAAAGAAGTCAATTTGCTCTCTTAGAACCTAACCAAGTGCTTATTGTGCTAATCTGTCAATACATTACTGCTCGTATTAAATAGCAAACATTTGAACTGGTTTTTATGAAATCTAGCAAGTTAAATAAAATACACGTGTTGTTTTTTGGCAATCTATACATTGTGAAGTGAGTAAATCTCGCCGCTTTTTTGTATATTAAATATGGTACTACTGAACTGTCATACAGAATGAAACAAAAAAAAATAAAAACAATTAATAAAAGTAGTATTTTCAAAGAAAAAAACACATATTTAAATAAAACGACAAATGTAGAAGAAAATTTGGTAATAACAAATCGAAATAGTTGAATTTTATAACACAATTCATGATTTAATTCATGTCAAATTTTTATTGGAAACTTCAGATAATGCTCTGAGATTTCATATTTTTTTGTGTGAGAGGGAGATAAACTGAGTCCGCACTAACTTAACAAGTTGACTGACAGTCTCACACATTGTTGTGTATGTGAAAGCAAATGAAAAAATCTCACTTCAAAACGAGATTTTGATCTAGACGTAATTAAGATTTGCTTTTTTTGACCAATGAAACGCAAAATCTAAAAAAGATGGGAAAAACATATATCTAGATTAATAAAATCGCACTTTTTGCGACCAATGAAAAACCACATTACAGACGTTATTGCAATTTTGTTATATTGCAGCAACAAAAATGAACACAAGAACAAATGGGGTTCATTTGTAGAATAGATATGTTTTGCACTCGAGGGTTAACTTTTTTTGAATTCCATTAGAGTTTCTGGAGCACAGTTTTTTTTTATTTTCTGTTCCATATTTAGTAGACTCAAGAACTAAGCATATGTACATATATACTTCAAACGAAAACGTATTAACAATTTATATATAGCTTTGAGATGACGGTTGCCACGAAAAAGGCAATTTGCCAATCTCAAGTTAAGATTCTAACATACCTTTCAAACTACAAAATTTCAAATACATAATATATTGCCGTCTGGGGGTGATTTAGTTTTAATAGGTGGAGTATGAATCAAAGTACTTTTGAGTTTACTCCTTTTCTACTATTTCTTGACTTTATTGTCTTTGTCAATGGATTGTTGGGATCGGCGTCAGCGTTCTTTTATTCTGATGACAGTTAGTACTGAATGTTTAGAAAATGTAAGCAATAAATTAGTGCAAAACTGTCCAACCACAAAAAATGCACGACTGCGTCGCATGAACTTGCTCTTGTAGCAAACAACGGGACTTCAAAAATTTTAATTTATTAAATTCTGAAAAATATTAAAAAATGGCCTAAACGTGAGATCAGGTTGTATCGCAGCTATCATCAAACAGTTGTTCAGCAAAAAACTGTGAATGACATCTTGTGCTAATTCTCAAATTTGAAATATGTAGGTACCGAATTTCAAAGAAATCGAATATTTCGTTATCAAGTTATGGTCAAATTTGTAAAAACCGTTAACAGCAAATCTCCGTTATGTGCATTATTAGCCAAAAACCTGATAATTCAGTTATATTAAATATAACTTTCACAAAGTTTTATCACAATTGTTTGAGCCGTTATCGAGAAAATTTGGAAGAACTAAAACCGTTATAAGGTAGGTACCTATCCGTTATAGCCGGGCTAAAACAAAAATTAAAATTTGTCCTCTGGGGAATCACCAAAAAGTACTACACATGAAGTTTGAAGACATTTTTTTTAGCAAAAAAAATAACGATACCTGCCATATAACGGTTTTGGAAAAGCTTGATTTTCCCGAAAACGGCTCCAACGATATTCTTGAAAAAAATTACTGATGGTTTCTGTCTGATTTCCTTTTGTTAAATCGCAAAAAAAAAAAAATTGGAAAGCCTATTAACGGTACCTCCCATAGAACCATTATCTTTTTTTCTTGAGCTTTCTGATAAACGGGTTAATCGATTTCAAAACAATTTTTTTTTTATAAAGGTCTAGATTGAACAAATTTCAATAACAACATTTTGCAAAAAAGCTTAATATTAGTTTTAATTAATTTTTTTTTTTTTTTTTGTAAATTTAATATTTGGAAAACGGTTTAAAAAAAAAATTTTATTTTTTGTGCATGAAATGCAAACAATTAAGCACTTAAAAATTTAAAAAAATTATACAAAATATTAAGTAAACATCGATTTATTTAAAAACCGCTCTAACTATTTTAGAATTATTTTTTGGTAAACTTACATTCAGGGAACAAAATTTCCTGTATTCTTTGATTTTGGTTTGAATCTCTATAAAAAGGAGTTTTAGCACTTTTGTGAAAAATTCATGATTTTTTTTTTCCTTACCTATATTAAAAAAAAAATATTATAATTTTATTTTTTATTTTTTATTTTTTTCGGGGCAACTTTCCACAATAACTTATGGTGCACGACCCAGTCGTGTGTTCGTGTGACCCTTTTGTGCACTTTATTTTTTTGTGGTGTGATTTTAATAAAATATTTTTTTAGGATTTACCCCTCTTAACTTAAGTATCTAGCGGTCAAATTTATTAAACATAGTTGAATGCTGACATAGTTAAATCGCCGGCTGAGTGCTTAAGTGCCTCATATCCATTGAAATTATTCCTCAGAAAACGAATTTTAAGGTTTGAAAAATAATTTCGTTACTCTCTACTAAATTAACAAGACTTTTGAATGTTTAAACATATAATAATTTGAACAATTCTTTCTTGTCATTTGAAATCCTTGGGTCACATTGGCTCATTTCTAAGTCGTTAAAAAACGTATCATAATGACAAATTATTTTAATAAAAATTAATATTGATCCATTAAATTTTCTAGAAAAAGACAATTAATTCTATTCGGAATTGTTTATTAAAATATTTCAACGTTCGTAGAAGCTAGTTTTTTCTAGTATTTTAAGGTTTTTTTTTTTGCCAGTTTTGTTTTTATCCATTTTAGTAAAAAACAATTGTTATCGATACAAAATTTCGAAAAAGACTACATTTAACTCTTTTATATACTTTGGCATTTGAAGGTACATAATTTTCGTCTCTACAAAATAATCAAAATCACGTCTCTACAAAAATAGTTTACCTAGTACAAATTTTTTATATGAGGCAAATAAAAGCATTAAGATAACACAAAAATTTGTGGTCTATAGAGCAGAAATGGTTTCCCCAACTTAGTTAATAATAGAGATTGATCAATGGGGGTAGGACCAAACTATAGAGAATAGTCGAATTAGTATAACTGCATCATTAAATCAATTTCCCGAAAAAGTGGTCTATGGGGCACTTATAAGCACTCAGGCAGCGAAATATTAAATCTTAACAAAAAAAAAAAAACAAAACGTTTTCATTATTTCTCCCACAATTACACATATACAAAGAACATTTTTGATTCCATTCTTTACCTATACGAAATTTGCACCTAATTTTCACCTCATGTATGCACATATAAAAAAACTCCTAAAAAAATAATCTTGTCCAGCACACATTCAAAAATGCAAATCAACATGATGCAATCTGGAACATTTCGCACAAATAGCACTTTCCTCTGCCCTAAAAACATCAAATAATCACTGGAATATGTGAAACTTTACAGCTCTGCGTTTGGTGGCCAAAGGATATTTTCCTTTATCTCTTTAACAGAACAAAAATAAAAATAATACAACCAACAGTTTTACAGTTCAAAACTCGGCACTGAAGGACCAGTCCACGACTGCAAAACGAGATGCAAATAAACAAAAGCGTTTTCCAAAAATTCAAATATGGAGATCTATGGAAAAATCCGTGCTTTCGTTCAGCATTAGTTTTGTCCCCAGGTACCACCTATGTATATCTCGGTCGAAGGATATGTTTCTATGGTGTATATTCTGTTGCTTTTGATGCTCTGTGTTGCTATAGTTACGTCGGTATACACTAAATCATCAGCGTTTATTTTGCAAACCAAAAAAAAAAAAAAAAAAAAACGAAAAAAACAGCAAATATAAAGCCGGAGAGTGTTAGCACAAATAAAAACTCACACGGGATTTCTAAATGCAAATAGAAAAATATTTGCTTTTGGTAAATATTGTGTGGTAGTTTTTTTTTTTTTTTTTTTTGTATTATTATTATGTACCTTCATCATATAATACACCAGGAATTCAAACAAGAGCCACAGGATTTTTCATTTGCGGGTTATCCTTGTGAATGATGGCGGAATGGTGTTTTGCATTTTTATGTACAATCTTCTGATTCAATCTAATTTGATTAGAATGAAGGGTGAATAATTGTGTTAGAACGGATGTGTTGGTAAATAAAAATATAATATTTTTGTATGATTTTGATCATAAATTGGGATGAATGACTAAATGGTTTTAAATAATAAAGTTGTATGTGTAGTAGAAGCTAAATAAAAGGGAATTAAAACCGCCATCAATCATTATTAGATAGTTAAAAACAATATCCAAAGTCAAATGATTGAACAGTGAACTACTACAACTAGTAAATTCAATAGGCAATCATCTCAACAAATTTCTAAGGAATCTATGTTTGACTGTATGTTTGTAGGGAGGTTAGTTACGAGTATAAAACTGAGTTTGCGAAAAAAAAATTTGGTCTTGTGCAACAGGCGCCATCTTGAAAGAAAGAAATTCGATCTATTGTTAAAATGTGTATCACTTTGTCCTTAATGCTTTCTCCGATTTTTAATAATGTTGTTTTCATTTTACCTATAAGTAAATTTTTGAGAAAATTGCAACCCCCACCTAAATAAAGTGAGAAAATACCTTCTAACACAATTTTATTCTTGCCTTGGCCTAGACTACTACTTGCTTGAACGTGAAGCTCCGGTTTCTGTAAACGGGGTTTTCGCCTGTTATAACTTTTTTTTTCAAAATTAAGGATCTCGGTTCCGATAAAGACGTAGATATAGTCAATGTGTACCTTCTTACCCCAGATCTCTTGGCATTTTCTTGTCTAGCGACCCGTTTTTTTAAACTATTGAATCTTATTCAGGTTGTCTTTATTGCAATTTTTGTTGACAACCTGAGTCGAGCCGGTGCGTGGGGTGATGTGAAATAACTCCAGTTAGAAAATCCTAACTCCGTTGCTTAGAGGGACATAAGAAAAACTTAAACCCAAATTGCCGAATCTCCACGCCCCTGCATTCGGCCGACACCTTGGAAAATATGCTTGTTTTTGGTTTATCTCTTGAACGTTTAACTTTTAGATAAAAACAGCATTCTATAAGAAGAAAGTACGCTTAACAGTTTTTGTTTTAAAGTTGATATTTTCGGTGTTATTAATGAGGAGACCCAAAAAATAATTGCTTTAAAGGGAAAAAGCAGGAGAAGGATAATTTTTTCGACAAAATGTGTTTAAACTTTTTGTACAGGACTCTTTGAACCAGGGTTGCCATGCATATCTTGAAATGCTTTGATAGCCCAATTTAAAAATTCTTGTAGTTCAATATCGGTGCCCAAAATGTACCCCAAAAAGTAGTTTCAAATATTTTGTATAAAACAATAACAAATAAAACATAATTAAAAAAAATAATATAAGAAAAAATTTTAATTTCATGATATACTATCAGATAATTTAACGCTATACCTATTTTTAAAATAACCTAAACTTCAGCTTTTTTGCTTACAGGAATCCAATCTGAAAAATATAGATACAAAAAAAACTTTATGGTCAGTTTTTATGAATCAAAAGATTCAAAAATTACAATTTACCTTTGAGCTGTGGGAGTGTTTCCCAATCTTGTTTGTATATTTGTTTGTATTTTTCCCATTTTCCCATATTAAGGCCAAGTTTTTCATTAACCTCGAGTTAACTCTGATGGAAAAACACTTAGGGCCAGTTGTACAATCGTGGTCCAACATATGGTTCAAATTTTTAAACCACTGATTGTCAAAATCGGTGAGTTAAAAACTAGAACCACGGTTGGGAATTCTAACTAACATCTTAAAAACGTGTTTCCATCAGAATTAACTCGAGATCTTACTCTGGAATAATTTTGCACTGTTTTAGAGTTAGGAATTTGAACTCGATGTTTGATTAACATTACCTACGGAAATAATATAAAATTTCAACACTTTGTGGTTGCTCTGCTATTCATTTGCTTAAAAGCGGAACATTAGTACAACTTTCTGGCTGACTGAAGTGACATTTTAAAATGAATGATTGCATTTAAGGAAGAGAAAGTTATTTAGAGTGTAATTTTTGAAGTTGTTTAAAGGAATGTTTGGGACAAATATTTTTTTTAAATAAAGCTACTTTAAGAAAAAAATATTGCTTTGAACTACAAAAAACACTCATCAACATTTGTCATAAAATGGATAGTTATCGCTGTATAGAGATTTAATGGCTAAAAAATTACATGTTCACTGAACCTCTTACAGGGTGAATCGCATAAGTTGTCACAAAAAATTAGAGGTTGGGGTTGAAGAAGTAGGTTGAACTGAGATAAGAAAAAAATATTATAGAACGATGGTCTTTTCCCTACGTTTTAGGCGGAAGATTCAATTTTCTAATAAATTGAGTAAAGTAAAATATAAAGTCTGTTCTTATTTTTTATACAAAAATAGAAAACCGGATGATCATATGTCTTGTAATTTTTGCGAAAATGAAAAAAATTAAGAAAACTACTTCTAAGAAAAAAAAATTTAAATTTTTTACGTGACATGGAGTTCGATGCAATATAATGAATATCAAAGAATAAACTTTCCTTGTATTATTTTTTAAATACTAATTCACAATCTTATGAGCCTACCTACAATAAAGTGAAAAAGCACTATTTATAAATTCTGTTGTACGCGTTTTTTCATTGATAATGATAACACATATAAAACGTCTAAACCTAAAAACAGTGAGCAATGAAAGTGAGTAAACATTCGTAAGATTTTTGCAGTGACATGCAATTTAAGACAAATAATAACCAAAAACTGGATTTCAATTATACCAAACGGAAACTATATTCAATAGCAATATATTAAAACAAACAAAGAATTAAAAAAGAAAAAAATAAACATAATACTCTATATTTGTCGCCTCAAAAGTATGTAAGCCTTCTACTTTTATTACATAGAGTGTCCTAGAATAAGGAAATAAAATGAACGACTCGGTCGCATAAACTTGCTCTTGGAGCAAACTATTGGATTTAAAAAAATGCAATTTAAGAAATTATGTTCAAAGGGGAAAAATTGCCGAAAATGGCCTAAACGTCAGATAAAGTTGTATGGTAGGCACCATTAAAAACTTTTTTAACCAAAAACTTTAAATGTCATCATTTGTTAATTAACTTAATTAAGTGCTATACAAAATTTAAATAAAATCGGTTTAGTCGTTATTAAGTTATGGCCAAATTGGTAAAAACCATTATCGCCAAATCTCCGTTATGTGCATTTTTAGTCGAAAACCTGGAATGCAGTTATACTAACCGCTCTCTAGATATAACGTACAAAAAGTTTTATCAAAATCGTTAGAGCCGTTTTCGAGAAAATTTTGAAAAACTAAAACCGTTTTATTCGAAGTACCCGGGCTAAAACGAAAATTCGAATTTCTCCTCTAGGGAATCCCCAAAAAATGCTATAAGTGAAGTTTGAAGTTAATCCGTCAAACCGTTTAGGCTGTGGGTCAGTGCACAGACAACCGCACATCCGCCCATCCGCACAGACAGACCGACGAACGGCATGACGAAACCTACTTTTTTGGGCTTCTCTGACATCGTAATGTCAGCTTTGATTAAAATCTCGACTTTTTTTACACGAAACCAATACTTGAGCAAGTAAAAAAATGCTTAACAATCAGTAACCCAATGATGATAAAATGCAATACAAGCAATTCCGAAACAATCATCGGAAACATCATCACGAAATCATCAAATACTTCATAATAACACCTAGTTACCCATGTTAAACCATTAATCCTATTTGAAATGTAATAATCTTTTCCTCCTGTTTTTACCGAAAAATCTTAAAAGCTTTAAATATTCCGGCACTTCCTCTATTGTCGGTACTCTATAAGTCCTTGGAACTTTATATAACGTGCAGAACTTTCAATCAAAGCGAACATGGTTTAGTCGCTAGGAATGCGTGTTGCTATTGTTCATAATATTATTATGAACAACATAGTATGAACAAAAAAAAAGAACGAAATTAACTGTATTTACGAGGACATAAGTCAGTGTTATGGAGGCCATTGCTGATGATTTATAAAAGAGGTTTCCTTTTTGTGTTGCGTTATAATATTTTGTTTCATGTGCGGCATGGGTCTGTATATTTTTTTCCTGCTTACTTACTATTTTAGAGAAGTTTATTTATATCCTGTGCATTAAAACATTTCGTTTGCTCTTGTTATAGGTCATGGAAATACAGTATACTCCCAGGAGAAGCTCGCCTTAAATCATTTTCTCTGCACAATCTAGATTGCATTGTCTATGAAATGAATATTCTCTCAATATAAAAACAACTTAATTTGAGGATTTTTTTTTTTCATTTCGTGGGAGTGGATGATATCAAATAATCTTTATGCTAAAAAACTGTACATTAAAAAAATGGACATAAAAAGTAGTTGCATTTTTTTGTTTTGCAAATAACATATTTTCACGTCAACTGTTTTTTTACTTTCAGAATACAAAAAAAAAAAAAAAAAAACATACATTAAAAAAAAAAACGCAAATACCAGGTTGTTGATGTTATTTGCAGGCAAATATTGATTTAAATTCCGCACTCCCATATTTGTTTAACCCCCAAGGCTCTAAAATGTTGATCGAAAAACCTTTATTTGCTCGCATTTATCCTAACAGTTCAACCAACCGCCTGCGCCTCTTCGTCGTGGGTCTGTATTAACACCGGATGCATGTAAATCAATGTCAGGTGTCTATAACGTTAACTACCGCGTATACTCGTTTAATGCTTCAACTCAAGCGAACCATGAACTAAATGCAAAACAACCAAAGTTACCACCGTAGGCGTTTTCTTTTGCAATCAACGTATACGATGTAGGTTCCTTTGCCTTGTCTACCCTAACGTATGTATATGGACGAGCTATACATTTTTTTTTTTATTAACGGAAACTACATTACATAGCTTTTGGCACGGGACTACGGGTATGTATTGGCCATCACAAATTGCAACACAAATTGAAATGTTTTTGAACGATTCTTCACATTCCGGGTCATGTCGGCTTTGGAAGAGGGTGGACATTGTGGAATTGGTATAAGAAAATGTCAGTTACTGGGCGTTTTCTGTTGAAAGACGATAAAAGGATTTTATCGTAGTTTATAATGCAGAAAACTTGAGTGACATTCCGTTACAATGCGGTAAAATAAGCGTAGACAATCGGAATTCTTTGGAAATTCAATACATTTGATTATAGGTTAAAGATAGAGTTTAATAATATAAAAGAAACATAACGGACAACTAGACAGCAAGATAAGCGTTTTCAATAAAAATAAATGCACGACTGAGTTTCACGAACTTGCTCTTGTGGTGCACGACTGGGACGCATGAACTTTTTCTTGTAGCAAGTTACGACCTTAATAAAATTGAATTTAATACTTTTTTTTAAATTAGAATTATCGGTTTTTCAAAAAAAAAAAAGAAAATCTTTTAAAAATTACTTTTTTCGAATTTTTTTTGCAGTATTATTTTGGTTTAGCAGTTGTTTGATAATATCAAATTTCTTCAAAATCGGAACAGCCGTTCAAAAGTTAATCAGCAGTGTAGTAAAAAACGGTTTTATGGCAGGTACCGTTAATAAGCTGATTCCGAAAAAAAATTCATACGAAAGACATCGCCTTGAGCAACAAATCACTCGTATAAAATTTTATCAAAATTGTTCGTATTTTTTTCGAGAAAATGATGGACATCACGATTGGAAACAAATCACTCATATAAAATTTTATCGAAATTGATCGTATTTTTTTCGAGAAAAATAGAATTATCGTTTACGCTTATATGGTAGGTACCGTTATTTTTATGCCTAGGTCAATAATAAAAAAAAACGGGGATATTTCACTAAGAATAATTTATGCCAAATTTGAAGAAAATCGGCCCAACCGTTTAGGCTGCAGGTGTCGATACATCCAGACAGACAGACAGACAGAATTGTCGGACCTACTTTTTACGTCCTCTCTATCATCGTTATGTCACGTTTGATTGTTATCTCAAAACTTTTTTTTTACGAATGCATAACTTGCCTTATAGATCAAGTAAAAAAGTCTGTGTATTCATATTTTAAATTCTTTTTCATATGGACATTCTGAAAGTGCCCCCGTTTCGGAGTATAGGTATATACTATGTTCACAAATGCAAATGGCGCCCAACGCCATTTGCACTCCCGGTTCCAAAGGAGAGTGCTTCGGTACAGCAGTATCTAACAAGACCCCAAAATAAGAACTAGTTTTTGCAGAAGTAGCATGTCCATGATCAACAAGTCTAAAAGGATGTGGATATTTCTACTCTGCAACGAAAGAGTGTTGAATCAGTGCATTCCGACTCTTGGGAGATATTTAGGGCCATTTGCTCAAACGAACTTAAGCACCTATGTTCGACATAAATCCTTAAATAGTACTTTTTCCTTTGCATAAACTGTCACTTAAGGATCTATGTTGAACATAAATCCTTAAGTATTGTTTCAGCAAACGGGCCTTAGTTAGCTTCCCTATAATTTTAAAAATTAAAACATGCCTCGGATACGAATGATTTTGGAACTCACGATCCTAGGAAACGAAATAAGAACCACGTGCAACCGAACGTTAAATGGAGACCATATGAATAGGCTAAGAGCTGACGTTATAAAGCTATAAAGAGGAAGTGTGATGGGATGGGATGGAGAGGACATACGAAATATAAAATCGTGTGACATGGACATCTACTACGGATTATACTCATAAGACCAGATGAGCGGTTGTTTGGTTAAATTTTTGTTATAAGTGAAACAATAAGGTAAAAAGTCAAAAGATTTCGTAGTGTAAGCAAGCACCTGGTCACAATCCGCATCAAAGGCAGATTCAAGAACATCACGGTGATTATCTGTGCCCAAGGAAATGAGAGACGACTCGTTTAAAGAAGCATGGTAATATAATAAATGTTCACCCAAAATACGAGTTCTAAATTGTTCTCATGTTAATTTAACTTCAAATTTGAATATGATTGTATCTTTATAATGGTAGCACTTGCATGAGGATACTCAGGATGACGATGATAGACTTGGCGGAAAAAATTTCAGTATATCAAGCATTAATATCCGACACCTTGATAAACACAGAGAGATTTGGCGATCTGATGATCATAGAAATGTCAACCAAATTGATAACAATAAACGTAAAATATGGCTTCTTGTATTTCTGATCGGTGTGACGGGTAAATATCAACTCGGACCTGCGTTTCTTTCAGAGATGTTGTATGTCCCTTAACAAAAATTGCAAGAGCGACCGCAAGAACTTTTACTGCACACATTTTGACTTGCGATAAGTACTATAAGGCAAGTTATGCATTCATAAAAAAAAAGTTGTGAGATAACAATCAAACATGACATTACGATGATAGAGGACACCAAAAAAGTAGAGCCGACAAATCTGTCTGTCTATATGTCTATCCGTCTGTCGGTCTGTATGGATATCTATATATCTGTAATACCTATACAGCCTAAACGGTTAGGCCGATTTTCTTCAAACTTTACTGTGAACTGGCAGGATAAATTCTAAAAAAAAACTATGTGAAGAAAAAATTTTTCTGTGTGAAACAATCAAAATAAATAAAAAAAAAAATTTTTTAAACAAATTGCTTACACAAATTTTGTGATTATTCCAACACGAAATCGATCACAAAAGTAGTATCGTTTTGATCCTAGCCCATGTCGTGATTCGTGAAATAATTTTTCAAATTCATTCTAGCAGACGACGCACGGCGAAGCGGTGCCTTAGTGGCAGTTAAATAAACAATGTAGTGGTTTTCCTTGAATACAGACTGCATATCTAGAAATAAACTCTCGTCCTTGTCAGTTCGTACAATACCTCTTTCTTATTTCAGGGATGGGTTTGTATTCATAGATTACGTTCTCATTTGCTTTTCTTCCTCCAACGAGCTTACATAGGTTAACCTAAATAAAAAGTATTAAGTTCATTACATATTTATATATTCTAAATTCTAGAAACGGCTTCATGAAATCTTATACGAAAAAAGTTCGACATCATCCGTTCACCCAAGATCAATTTTACCAACCGCAACATAAACTATGTAGAAATACGGGCCCGGCAGACAAAAATCATGTAAGTGTCGGTGTAACCTATAATCTACTATATCCATTAAGGTTCAACAATTACAACTTTTGGTAAACTTTATTGGTGGAAAACTAAATTTTGGTTTTTGGTACAGAAATCCATTAAATCCTTGAACTTCCAAAGAGCACTTAAAAGCAACAATCGAAATTTAACAACATCAACAGTAACAAAAAAAAACTTTACTATATTGTATTGTCTATATCAAGGCTGTCCAACCTTTTTAACACTTGGGCCGAAGTGACGGTTAAAAATAAATGGCGGGCCACTGGTAATTTTAAACATATTTTATGCAAGGAAAACAATTTTTTTCATTTAAATTTCATTCATCAAAGCAATAAAATAAATACCATCTCTGCCAAAAAAAGAAACCAAAATTTTCATATTATGTACTGTGTATGTAGTAAATGATGATTAAAAACTTAAATTCGAGTAATAGGTACATCAATGTGATTTCATTGTTTTTATTTTATTAATTCATCTGCATATGTATGTCAGGTGCATAGAATAATAAATAAATAGAACATCAACTCAGGAGGCTCCACCCACTTTTACCTACAAACTTTCAAATCGGCACTATTAAACTTCTGTGTGCGTGCGCCCTTGCATTTCAAATGGGACTGTCAAGTTTGGCCTACCACTACATTCATGAAATACTGCCAATTGGTGAAAAAGTAAAAAGGCTCCATTTTGTGTTGAATTTTTCAAATAAAATTTTCAAAATAATCCGTTGGCATCCGTTGGAGCGGGAAATAAACTCGAAATAAACATTTTTCTTCTTAAAATCATTTTTCTAACTACGATTTTAATAAGAAATGATGTAAAACATCACGAAATTGTTTTTGAACTTATTTTAGATGTTTATTTATCTAACTACAAATAAATAAAAATTAGCACATAGTGTGAACGCACCATCGCTTTTGTGTTTCACCACAAGTCACCCCCTTAAGGCTTTTTTTTTTACTGTGGGCAGGTAACACACTGAACGTAACTGACATATATAATCTGACAGTTAAATGACAGTCTTAAATTTTGTATTTGGTTTTGCAAATTTTTGCAACCTTCGCCTTAAAAGTAAAAATATTGAAAAGGACCTCTGCTATTGAGGTATTTGCTTTGAATAGAGCATTTCTGGAACACGATTTTCCTAAGAAAACCAATTTGGGTGTTGGAGCATATCGTGACGAAAATGGAAAACCTTGAGTACCACCGGTAGTGAAGAACACGGAAATCAAGATTGCAACTGACGAATCAATAAACCATGAATACATGCCAGTTTGTGGTACAGATTTATTTACAACTGCAGCAGCAAAACTTCTTTTAGGAGAAAACACGCCTGCTATAGCTGAAAAACGAGCATTTGCAGTTCAAACACTCTGGAACAAGTGCATTGCGCTTGGGAGCAGATTTCTTGGCCAAAAAAATGGGAAGAACCATGTTCTATTACTCTGATCCTTCATAGGAGAACCATAGAGCCGTCTTTTTGGCAGCAGGATTTCAGACCGGTAAAACTTATAGGTATTGAAATCAAGAAAAAAGTGGAATTGATTTCGACGGGTTTATGGAAGATTTGAACGCTGCTACCGAGGGCGCAGTTATTATATTACATACGTGCGCCCACAATCCGACTGGTTGCGACCCTACACAAGAATAATGGAAACAACTTGCAGAAGTTATTGCTTCGAAGAAGCTTTTTCCATTCTTTGACTCTGCATATCAAGGTTTTGCCAGCGGAGATCCAGATAAAGATGCTTGGCCGGTTCGTTATTTCGTTGAAAAAAAAACTGAGAACTTTTCTGAGAACTTTGGACTGTACTGTGAACGTGTCAGGAACTTAACACTGGTTCAAAAATCTGGAACAACAAAAGAAGCTGTTCATTCTCAATTTACACTCATTGTCAGAATGACATATTCAAATCCACCAGCATTTGGTAGCAGAATCGTTTCAACAAATGATCCAAACCTTCGTCAGCAATTTGCGAAACTTGACATTGGGATAATACTGATATGTTTTATGAAATTGCAAAAAAAATTTTTTTAAAAAAGCCTTTAAAATTTTGTTTTAATTTTGAAAGAAATAAAAATTATGTAAATTTTTTTTTGAAAAGTGTTCAAACGTTTTTTTCTAGTTTGAGATACTCAAATATTTTCTTTGTTATTCATTATTATCATAACAAACTAAAAGAAAATCTATTTGCATAATTTAACGTTGTAAAAAACTTGTTCTCCTTCGGTGAGTTTATGAACTTTAACTTCTTGATAGAACCACTACGAAGCATATCACATAGAAAATGATTCTAAATTTCACTCACGGTTTTATTTCAACCCACAGATTGAATATGGGGCCATAATCTAGTCAAACTCTCAAATGTTTAAGCTAAGTCAAAGCCGTTGCATACATTTATTTCATTTAACTTCAATAAATCACTATTGAAACGACCTTTAAATATTTTCTGCATAAATTAACATAGCTTTTTGTTTTGTTTTTTTATTTAAAGAATTCTTACGATTCAATTACAAAAAAATAACCAAGGAATTTTGCAGTGAAATCATCTGAGTGTGTGTGTGCCATTTTATTTGTATTATGCTGTTCTTTAGTTAGTTTTTGCATCTTTAAGATATTATTTTCTGCTGTCTCGAGATTTAATATTTAATAATATTCAAACACACATTTTTGAACAAAAATTTATTTCTTTACCAATGGGTTCAATACAATCTCTTCTTCCATTTTGGTAATTTTTTTTATAATTTCCATAACTCCAGACATATCTTCTTGTACTTTAAGGAACATTTCTGGTGTATTGTATTTCTCTTGGTCGTTCTTAAACACGACCATACCTTCTTTTTGATTGATTGTAGCATATATTTCTCCAGCCTTTATCTAAAAAAAAAAAAACAATACGTTTATGAAATTCCGTAAAATCAATATTTTTTCTTACCATATGCATTTATGACTGAAAAGATACATAAAACTGAATTAGAAATGACTCACACCCATGACATCCAAATTCTTTACGGTTGCATCACCTACTCCAGTTCGCTGTTCAACTTTTTTGGCTTTAATAAATTTATTTGCTTCTTCTTGTTTAGATGAAGCATCGACGACATCAGCATTTGTTTGATAACTGTCCGGATCACTTAAATACATTTGTTTGCGTCTTCTTGTTTAGATGATGAAGCATCGACGACATCAGCATTTGTTTGATAACTGTTCGGATCACTTAGCGATCTTCTTAGCTTAGAAACCGATGCACGTTTTGCATGAAATGATCCACGGATAATTCTCGCTAGTTCATAAGCTGGATTTCGTTGATGAAGCTTTGTGGATCGTGGAGGAGTAATCTTAAATGTCGGTACCAGAGGTGGTTGCATTTCAAATGAACTGTCAGGAAATGTATTACGACTGGCACTGCAAGATCCAGTTAAGGAAATTCCATCATCTTTGTCCTCTTCGTCAGCATCGGTGTCATGATAATGATGCAATGGCTTACATCCCAGATATGCCCTTAACATCACGGGTTGCACTGCTACATCTTGATGATGTGCGCAAAGTTTGTACCTTCTTCTTTGCTGACGAAAAGAACTGCAGGACTTTAGAAGCTAACTTGCAAGTTGGACTGGGAACTTTTAAATTATCATTACGATTTATATATTGAAACTTTGTTGTCATCAATGATTCTTCATCATGACAGCCACAATCACTGGAACCAATATCTGAATCAGTAATACAACTGATTCTTTTTGCCTCATCGAAATGGATTTTTTTACCGAACAATGTTGATAATTGGTGAAAGCGAACGACTTCGAGAGTATCACCTTCGTTCACGATCTCTATCGCGGCTGTAAATAATTATTTATTATCAATATTTAAGGTTTTATTTAACGTTTTTAGAAAAAAAATATTTTCGTTTACTTACGTAGAATGCGTACAATTTTTTATAGTTTTTTGTCACATTTCCTTTGACATAAGTCAAACAAACTCACCACTCACACGTATTCACAGATAGGAAAGCGAGGTGAAAATTTTTTTTTTACGGGAGGGGACGGACGAACTGGAAGTGGATGACCTGTGGTCAGGTGCCAGATTGAGCGGTACTTATTTTTTATAAAATTAAGATTTGAAAAAACCTTTTTCACAAACATACATGCGTCGATCCAAAACTGCATACACATTGCAGGGCCATCACAGTTATTGTAGAAAACTCTTCTGTTGGCTTAAATTTCCAGAAATCTCAAAAGCCTTTTAAAAAGCTTGTTTTAGTGGAGATTTTTTTAGTGGGCAGTGAGTTCCAAATGGATATTGACAGGAAAACTGATTATTTCAGTCAAACTGATTGTGAATGGATCAAAGACAACATGTAAATTTTGCTTTGTATTTTGAAATTCCTGGGACCTGTACCACGAAACTACAAGAGACAAATTTTAGCAAGTGACTTTGGTTTGCGTTGTATACCACAAAGCTATAAGTAATTATGGAACTTAAAAATTGCACAATCAAACTTTAACAACTGGGAAATTCACACTTTTCCCAATTTCTATACAACGAAGCTAATTGAAGCAATTTGTATTTAACAATCATTGCTAAATAATTATAATTTTTTTTTTTTAACATAACCGCCTCGATCGTATTTCAAGGGAATACTTAACCCACAATTTCAAATCAAAGTTAAATTTTGGTTTTTTATTTTAACAATAAAATAGTATATTATTATGTACTTACTACGAATAGTGGTTGAAAACATAATTATTTTTACAGAATAATTAATTACATAGTTTCAAAATTTATTAATTAAATTGTGTTTTTAAGTATTTTTGGATTTAGCTTTTTTTTAGACTTAAGTGTATGTATATACTACATACATATGTCCAAGATTTTATGCCTTGAACAATACTGAGACTTGAGGATAGGCTTTATTATATTTAACCAATCCACAATAATATTTTTTTGTGCGACGCACATTAAAATTCAAGCAAAAATGTTACGGTTGAGATATATCATATTTTGGCCCGCGGGCCTGGGGTTGGGCAGCCTTGGTCTACATAGTCTATATAACTAAAGAATAATATCACCCTCTATATTTTTTTGTGAAGGGTGCCATTCATCTCTCTCCGAACGCAAATCTAATTTCATTTAGCCACTTTAACAAATTGTTTTGTGTTTCGGGCATGTGATTTTTTTTTTTTTTTTTTTTGATATTCCTTTGCTGTACGGGTCTAAAATGGGAATGGGGGATTGTTGTATTAGTCATCATATAGTATAAAAATGTCCTTCCATAGAATATTTATCCATTTGAGTATAGCTTTTACGGCACGTGGATAAACATTGAAAGAGAAAATTTATATTTTTATGACAGAAAAACGAGATCTACAAAAAAAAAAAAAAAACAATAACAACAACAACAACCGGAAGTGGCCCCGAAGTAATAAAATTAAATTATGCATTTGTGGATGGATTGAGCTGGTATACAAATTTTTTTATTATGTTTTATTTTCTGTGAAAGAAAATTGAAATGAGCATTGAAATAGGTATAGAACCGTTACATTAATGGTAATTTATGTTTTTATATAATTTTACTCCCGCATAGGTGAGGCTTTTAACGTAAATTGTATAGTAAATTAAATTTGATTAGATTTTTCTAAAAAAATTGGTTTGTAGAAAGTTTTACTAAAATTAAATTGTTTATGCTGTTGTATGATGAACCATGTGGGCTTAAGTTTAGGGTACATCAACCAAAGATGCAATCCTGAGTTCAAGAATCGGAAAAACTGCTTGATTTCTTAAGTGATTTACACGTTGTGTAGGTATATGCAGGTAAAGTCAATCAACAGTAATTTTTTTCTTGCAACAGCAATACCCATCCAATTTTATTATTGGATATGGTTTGCTAGTTTTTCAGGAGTATTCGAAAATTGGAGGCATGGTGACCCACCATTAAAACAAATTTTATTAAAACAAAAATCATATTAATTGTTTTTAAAAGTGCTAAAACTGCTTTTTACAAAGATTGAAGCCAAAATCAAATATTTCTATCTGTCCATACAAAATGAAACCAATTTTTCGACAGGGGTATCAGGCGATGATATTTTGTAGCAGGCCAATGCTTTTCATTTCAAATACCTATACTTTTAATTAAACGTCGATTTCATACTCATACCATTGTATATACATTTCTATAGTATTTTCATGCTGAATAATCACCGCCTGGCCATCTTGAGAAACGTGTTATAAACACATTTTTAGGTTCGTGCATTTAATAGTTGTCTATTCTGTAACCCTGACAACAGTCGTAAACATATATTATTTTTGTTTTGTTTACGACTCTTGTCAAGGAAATATGGATTTTAGAGCCAATAAAATACATTATATATTATTAATTTGTTTCGTAGACGAATATTGTTAGGGTAACAGAATAGACACTTAGTAAATGTAAGAACCTCCAAATGTGAAGTTAACAACTTTGTTTAGATGGCGCTGCTCCATGGTTGTACTATAGAAATTTATATACAATGCTCATACTCTTTCACACAACAATTTTGTTAATTCATTAAAATATACTGAATATACTGTGCACCGCTAAAATTTTGACTTCGTAGCGTGGAGAAATTGGATCTTAATACGGGTGTGGTGAATATAGTTAAATATGTTTCTTCCGTGTAGTTTTAACTTTCGCTTTATTTTCATTAAATGAGAACTGGCGAATCAGAATATCGTATTTGATGTACATATCGAATCAGAATATCGTATTTGATGTACATAATATTGTAATAAATAGTCTACATTCTACAAGCTCCCATAACCGGACATTTTGTGTATTCGGAGTTGAGACACTTTTTTGTTTTGTTATATGAAAAACAAAAAAGTTTCTCATCCAAAACAAGTTAAATTTCTATTTTTATTTATTTATAACTTTAAAAATATTAATGCCCGTTTGCTCATACTCTACACAAATCTTCATCATCATAACTAAGTCAAACTTAATTTCTATGTCCAACATAATTTATTATACGTTGTTATAAAAAAATATATATTTAACTTTGCTATAATTTAATATCATAAGAGAAATCTCAATCAAAATGTCAATTTTATTTTTATTATTTTGCTGTTCACGTTCTTTTATTTTAAGTTTAACATCATTTTTAGTTTTTTGTCCATGTTTTTTTACCTAAGTGGATCTAAATAAAACAAATTGTTCTCTTATTGTTGTTATTTTGTTTTTGTGATTCCGATTGTGATTGTGTGTATGTATAGTTTATACAGTGTAAAATGAAGTGAAATAGCTGAATTATGTTTTTAGATTAATTTTTTTTACGGTAATATACAAACCATTGTTTTTTTGGTTTAGTTAAATGTCAAAATATCATGTTTATTTAGTAACAAGCTTAATTTTCTGGAATAAAACTTTATTCTGTGCAAAACTGTACCTCAAAACAGTCTTAAGTGAAACTTAATTCGCACAAACTTGCTCGTGGCAAGTTATATAAGAACTAAAAAGAATATGCCACGAAATTAATTTATGAAACTATTTCTTAATTTTTCTCAAATATGTAGTTACCTTACTAAATTAAAAAATAATTAAAAAAAATAATAGAAATAAATAACTTTGAAAATCAATTTAAAACAAACCAGGGTTTTCGGATAAAATCGTTTTATGCCAGTAATTTTAATATATTAAAATATATTTTAATTTTTTTTTAACCAAAATCGTTATTTATTTATTATTTTCTTCAAACAACTTTCTTAAAATATTTTTAGGTAAAATATTGAGTGGGCCAATTTTAATAGTATTGAAATTGCAGCTACCGTTTAAACTGGTTTCAACAGTTTAAAAGGCCTTTGGTGGAAAATCCCTTTTGTAAATTTTTTCAAAATCGTTAAAATCGTTTTAGAGAAAAATGATTTTTTTTTAAATATTTAAATAACTTAAATAAAATTGTCATTAGGACTAGCACTCTCCATCAAGGGGTTGACTTCTATGTATAAGAATAAGTATAAGTGAACCCCTCAATGAAGAGTGCTAGTTTAAGTAATTTAAATATTTGAAATTTGAAATATATATTTGTAAAGTAAATCATATATTTAAAATTTAACAGATTGTTTATATACGGGTGAGTCATGAGCAATGCGACAAAATGCTAGGGCGTGTAGGTTGCGTTGAGACAAGAAAAAAATCGTATGGGAGGGGGGGGTCTATTCCCCTCCGTTTAGCCGGGAGGGGCAATTTTCGAAAAAACTGACTTAAAATGGGAAAAAAATTATTTAAAATCAACGGCTTCATTCACAATGCTGTGCGATACGTTTTTGAAAAGCCAATAACTTTTTCTTTCATTCTGTGTTTAAATAAATCTATTCTAGGAAATAGTTTTTGAAATATTAATTTTCAAAGTCAAAATTTTGAAAAAAAAATTGAAAAAAAAATTTCAAATTCATTTTTTTCAAAATTTTACGTAATTAAGTGCTAATTTTAATTTCAAAATTCAATGCTGTTATTAATTTTAAGTCAAAATAAGAAATTCGGATGCAAAAATTTTATGTCGTTCTCAAGAAATTAAAAAAAAACCAAAACCACCTTTTTCTAAGAAAAACATTTATTTTTATTATTATTCTTAGCAAATAAACACGAATAAACAATCTCAAAATCTTAATATACCACCATTTATTCATAAAACTTTCAACCTTCTCCCAAGTTTGCATTTTAATTCTTTTTTTATCTGCTATGATTACAAATCTTACTTATAGCATCGTATGTAATTTAACCATTTCTCAATCCATTATGCAAACTTACTCCAATAGCTACCGCTACCATACATATAAAGAAGCATTCCTTAACACAAAAACAAAAGCAGCACATTCCGAATCAATAACATAAATCCCATTCTGAACATTATTTTTCTTTGCTGCGCTACTAAACGATTTTATTTCTCACTTAATATTACATTATTGCGCTATCCTTCCTTCTTAACTGTTCTAAGAGGGATAAAATGTTGCGAGTTGTTTAATGAATCCTCTTTATCTAAATTCAATCAGAGGAGTTGTAGATAGAATATATTTTCAAAAATAACTTGGAATCTTTAATTGGTTTTCAACCGAAACAATTTGTTGTTATGCAATGAATCGTAGACTGTTTTGGGTCTTTATCTTTGAATGGGTTAGGATTTATTTAATTGATTATTTTACACAATTGCAAAACTTTTGTGCATAAATGTATCTTTGAATTTGAACCCATGTTACATAAGATGATGATTAATTTCATTGTAGAAAAATTTAAATCATTTCTTTGAGTGTCATAATTTTAATCCTTGAACATCGTTAACAATCTATTTTTATGACTCAATATCATATGCATTGACATATGACATTAAAAAAATTAATCCAATCAATTGTTTTTTTAAACCAATTGGAGAATTAACATTAAAATTGAAAAATCGACATTAATAAACATAAAAAAAGGTCATAATGTGCGTGAATCCCTGCTGAAATGCGTGCATCCATTTTTTTAAACATGTTGAGTGTTTACCGAACAATACCTGTTGACACATTGATTGATGATTGTTAAGCCAATTGAGGTTAGGAGTAAACCTAAATCGATGATAGCTCAATAAAGTATATAAAATGAAAAATGCGACCTGAAAAAGGTTTGGATTTCGGTTCTCTGGGACGTTAAATATTCATAATATAGAACACAATAATTCTACTTGTTGATTTTATAAGATGATTTGATTTATTTCGAATAAAATAAGGATTGTAAATTTGTTTTCAAAACAAAATGTTTGTTTTTGTGTAATATTAAGGTATATTTGAAATAGAAAACCATTAATTAACACTGAAAGCATTTTGTAACTTTGTCTTTCGATATGTTTTAATAGACGTTTTGTCATTGAAGATTTGAGGGCACAAAATATTGAACGGTGATTACCCATTCGCTGAAATAATGTTTTTTTTTTTAACTGGCAGTGCAATTTTTTCTTAGAAAACAAGAGAAATATAGAAAAACTATATCAAATGTATGCAGAAGAATTTTGTTCTGTAAAAACTAAATGATAAAAGATAAAGCCACTTTTGGATGAGGAGTTTTTCTACATCCAAAAATGGCTTTATCTTTTATCATTGAGCATACATTTGATATAGTTGTTCTATATTTCTCTTGAAAAAAAAAAAAAAAACAAGTCGATATTAACGACATCCTATACGAACAGTACTTAAAACATACACATGATTTCTCTAGGTGTATAAACTCAATGCTTTTATCCAATTCAAAATTGATTTAAAGGTTGAATTCGTATTTTAAAGCTCTAGAAAAAACTGGGGCCCAATTACCGCATACGATCGTAACGTAATCTTTAGATTTTGATGGACGTTACTTTCTTGATTGAAGCACTAACAATTTTTTGAATATTAAAACAGAAAGAGAGTGCTGTTCGTCAACATTCAAACCAAAAACAAATGTCTAACTAAATATTGATAATTCTAATTGTAATGTACAAATTGTAATAATTTGGCCCTTGGGTTTTGAGAAAACTCAAGAAGTTCTTTAGCGAAAAAAAAATAATCCCAAACAAGCATTTTCTTTTTTGGGAGCTTTATTCTTTATTCCACATTGCATTCTCTCCACCACACACCCAAAAAAACATGAAGTTAGTGTCGAATGCTTCCTGGATATCGAAAAATCTTTTGACAGCGTTTTCATTAAAGCTCTAATGTCTAATACATATAATAAAATTCACTTACCTACATGATTTTTCTCATCCATTGATCAATGTTATTTTTTTCTTTTCTTTCTTCCAGAAACGTCTTCGTTAAACTACAGAACTGCAAGTCCTTAAAGTGAAGATTATTAAAAGAAATGGCACAGGGGTCGAAATGTCTACCGATTATCTCAACATGACGTCTAACCGATACATATCCCCTATAATTTTGAGAACTTTTTTCTTTGCCGATGACTCACTCACATCACATGTGTACATATATGCCATGTCTATATCACTGAATATTGCTCTTAAGCTCGAATCGCATAGGTATCCGAAAACTATTGAAACGGGTTTTTTTAGATGTGGAGCATTCAAATTAATCCTTTTACATCGCAACTTGTTTTCTCTATACTCTAAACGAAAATCACACCTATTGCTTTCGGTAAGAAGCTACTAGCAAATGTCAACAATCACCCAAACCAAATGATGAAAAAGATGTGTTGGGTGATCAACAATGAAATCCTTAGACGAAGGTACCCAAGTGCAATAGAATATCTGGATGAAAAATTATTGCAATCCCCATCAAGAAGCTGCTTCTTTTTAAGCTGACCCCGATTGAGATCATCAGTCATCAACGTGGTTACCTAACCTCATGCCATCAAGGCTAACACTTGATAACTAAGAATGAATAACCCGACCACTAAAAAGTCATTTGGATGGCAAAATTGTTGGGGTGATGATACTTTTGTCTCAGTATGTTGATCATCCAGTTCCCCGGTGGAACGAGTCAAAATATTCCTGTAGTGAATCTCTCTTGAACCAATGTGCGCTTATAGTGACACTAAACTAATTCCCGAAATCGTGTATGCAAGTCTGACGGTTAAGCGAATGGAGATCGCCGTCCGGTACTGTAAAAAAAATGAACAACAAAAAAAAAATAAAATGCACGACTGGGTCGCACGAACTTGGTCTTGAAGCAAAGTATGGGGTTGGTAAAATTGTATTTATGCCCAGTTTCACCATAATACACCTAAAATTATTTTAGTTAACGGAGTAATGCCCAGTTTAACCAAAATACACTTAAAAGCATTTTAGTTAACGGAGTAATAAAATTTATTGGCATTTTAGCTTAAAATGGTTTGCAGCAACATTAGGAGGAGAATTTTTAAAAATGAGGAAACTTGATGCCAACCCCGAATTTTTATTCACCACACATGGGTCTCTTTCATTAGAGTAAGCGAAAGGAGAGTATATTAATGGAAAAAAATCAACGTTCTCTTTGTCTTGCAATTTTAAGACTAAAAGCGTCTTAAAATTGCAAGACAAAATGGGACTTAAGTTTATTGGCCCTTTTAAAACTGAAAGTGGTTGGTGAAATTGAAAAATTCTATTTTAAGATTTAACAATCCAATAAATATTTAAAATTGTTTGGAGAAACTGGCCATAATAAAATTTATTGGCATTTTAGCTTAAAATGGTTTGCACAAACATAAGGAGTTGAATTTTTAAAAATGAGGAAACTTGATGCCAACCCCGGAATTTTATTCACCACTCATGGCTCTCTTTCATTAGAGCAAGCGAGAGGAGAGCATATCAATCGAAAAATTTTAACTTTCTCTTTGTCTTGCATTTTTAAGACGCCTTTAAAATTTATTTGGAACAAAATGGGACTTTAGTTTATTGGCCATTTTAAAAATTAAAATTGTTGGTGAAATTGAAAAATGCCTTTTTAAGATTTAACAACCCAATAAATATTTAGAAGTGTTTGGAGAAACTGGCCATTAATGAATTATTTTGAAAGGTGGAAAAGTGTCCTAAATATGAGATAAAGTTGTATGGTAGCTATCATTAAATGGCTGTTTATGTAAGAAACTTTAAATGCCATCTTATGTTGAATGCTTATATTAAATAGGTACCGTACCAAATTTAAATGAAATCGGTTGAGCCGTTATTAATTTATTGCCATATTTGTGAACACCAAATCTCCGTAATGCGCATTTTTAGCCAAAAACCTGCAATACAGTTATATTAGGACTACTAAAAATATCACGTACACCAAGTTTTATCAAAATCGTTAGAGCCGATTTCGAGAAAATCGGGAAAAACTAAAACAGTTATATGGCAGGTACCGTTATAGCCGGGCTAAAACAAAAATTCAAATGTGTCCTCTAGGTAATCACACAAAAAGTGTTATAGACCAAGTTTGAAGAAAATCCATCAAACCGTTAGGCTGTATAGCCCGGTGAACAGACAACCGCATATCCGCATCCGCACACCCGCACATCCGCACAGACAGACCGACGGATGGCATTACGAAACCTACTTTTTCGGGGTTTCTCTATCATCGTAATCTCGGAATTTATTTTTTACACGAAACCGCAATAATTTCCCTATTGAGCAAGTTAAAAAGGAACATTCTAGAACAAAAAAATAGAACGATACAAGTATTCAGTTAGATTAAGACATGGAACCACCCAAAACCAGGAGGTTTTTCAAATTTTAAAGCAATATAAATACTTTAAAGCAAAATAATATATACATGTATTATATAATTAATAGAGTAATCGAATGCGAAATTATAAAACGCAAGAAAAGAAATTGCTATCGAAGTAAAAAGTTGTCAAAATAACTTCTACTCGTTTGAAACATAACTGCCTTTCCGAATTTCGGCTTGAAATGATCCTAAAACAATTTTGATATTACCGCCATATAAAACGGAAAACTTTTTTTTTTACTTTTGACATATAAGGGACACGTAAGCTTTCCTTCAAAGTATCTTGTAGTCCCTAAGCAAGCACTTTAAATTAAAATTACTGATTTAAAACACTGAACCTCTGTATGTTTAAATCAAGAACAATTCTTTTGAAAATCAATCTTAATTCGTTTTGCATTCCGGACATACCTCTTGACTCTATCAGTAAAATAATTCATTAACACCGCTTCTAATCCACACCGATACAACAGTCACGACACCAATATTTCTCTCATGTTATTTTTTTGTTTATTTTCCATGCTAGTCTTACATTCTTCTGCGTGACTACCGTTGAAATGCCAAAACATTGTGACTTTTTGGCACGCGTCAAGTTTTTACGGTACACAACGTAAAACAAAATTTCAATCAATTTCAATAAAAAAAAAACCCAAAACCCCACCCCTTTCATATATCAAAATGAAGAACTCTGAGGAAGCTTTATATGAAAGGTTTCATAATTCAGTATTATAAAATTGAAAAGGAAAAAAAATAACCATTCGTGTTTCATCCAAATTTGCCATCAAGTGGCTGACTGACAGCCCAAGAAATTTATACTCTTAATAAAATATCTCGAGTATTATACTCAACTCTAACTCGTACCTTGAGTAATAATAAAATAAATGAAATTATTCTCAAAATATAGCATGCAACTTGAGGTCGGTTTTGCAACGATAGTAAAAATAAAAAATAAAAAAATATTAAATCATCATCTAGACGTGTATAACTTGATTACGACCATTTTATTGCCTTAAAAATAAAAAAAATAAAATGACATGCAAATGGAATTTAGCAAAAAAAAAAATAAAATATAGTTATTGTAAATAATTTGTGTTAAATTTTGTGGCGAATTTTTATAAATAACGAACTTTGTGGTTTGTGGTGGAGTAGCGTTTTATATTTATAGCCAGCAGTCAACCAGCATGTCATTTGGTTATCGTTTTAAAATTGTTGCCTTTCATTTTGGTTGCCATCATCAGCAATCAATTTGACTAATGAATGTTGTTCGTGCAAAGTTTTTGAGAATATTGACAGAATGGAAAGAGAAAAATGATTTACTAAAACAATTTAAACTTTTCGGTCATAAAGCGAATGAAAAGCAAACTATTTCAACTAATAGGCAAAACAATTATTTTTTTTTTAGTTTCTTCATAAGTATCTAATTGATAATATTTTTGTCTTAAAATTTAAAGATATTTTTTTTTTATGTAAATGAGCTTCGATTTATTGCTTTTATTTTTCTTCATCCGTTAAATATTTACCGACTAAAAAAAAATTAGACAAAGATCTGATCCGGAACGGATTGGAGCTTTGCAAGATCTAGAAACAAAGCTGGATCTAGTATTGTTGTTGTTTGTGTGTATTTCGCAACGCAAAAAATTGCAGTTCTGTTTATGAGGTTCGTTGGCTTATATATATAATTTCTAAGGATAACTAAATGCTGTTGTCCCTGCATTTTTTATTTTTTTTCAAGTGTATTTAGACTTGCCTCCCTTGTAAATTTAACATTCTCAACAGGTCTATCAAGCTGGCCAATGTAGCGTACCACATTTTGTTAAAAAAAATATTTTTTGCCAGCTTGACCTCAAGCAGAAGCAGATTTTGCAGAATTACAAAATAGATACCTTTATTATAATACATTTTATGAAGAAATAATAAAAAAAAAAAAAAATGGAAAATGTGTTTGCTGGCTTATTAGTTATTCAGGACCTTACAGCTGTGACTTATTCCCCTTCATGAGTGTGAAAAAAACTGCTCTTCCAAACATGCATTGAATATCACATGCCAATTTTTTTTTGTTTTCAAATCTGACCGGCAAATACTTCTAGAATTCCAATTTCACTGAATTTATATTCTCATTCAGAGCCAAACTAGATTTTGATTATTAATTTGCATATATGTTTCGGTACTGCTTCTATATTTTATTGAAAAAGTTTATGAAATCAAAGACAAATAAGTTTTTTAAAGATTCAAATTTTTTTTTTATTTTTAAATCAGTTTTAATGCGAAAATTGTTGTTTCCTTATTTTAATACGTCAAGTCCTGTTTCAGAAGACAAAAATAGTACTCAGTTTGCCATTGAAGAGAGAGTTCAAGAGCGTATAAAAAATGTCCACATGCTGCGAATTTCAGTCCAAGAAATTTCTTTGGGAAACAGAATTCTGTCAAATCTGCCAACCAATTTAAATAAATTTTCCGTACTTTCACTTTTTTCTGAGAATTTTATTCCCGCTACCTAACATCTCACAAGCTGCAGAATTTTTTCGGAATAAACTTTGTACCTATGTTTGAAGAAGTTCATAAACACAATCAAAAATGTGCTGTCCACTTTGTCCTGTTTTAGTGCCATTACGCATCGGGACACACAACACAGCTAAGCTATGCCCCATACTTTTGTCACAGGCAATGAAATGGGTTTAGATCATATGCTTGTAGACATTTCTTCGTTTTCAACACTAAAATTTCGATAGATAAATTAGTAACTCTTTTTGCAAAATATAGTAAAAGAGATTACTTCAAATTTAAAGCATTCACACTTTAAGGAAAGAAAAATTCTGCAGCTGTAATCAAACATTCCTTCGGTAAAAATTTCGGTGCTTTGGTCATTTGAAAAAAAAAAGAATGTGCGTGAAAACTATCTCACAATGAAAGAAATTTTTTTAGCAAAATGTGATTACGTCTCTCCTTAGCATTTGACACAGGACCAGCTGATGAGTTTGTCGTCCTGTATTTTATTCTGGATGGTATTTTAGACCCGAAGACTTTTAAGGATTCTTTTACTTTTAGTCTAATCAAGCTTTGTCACAAACTCCTGCTGTCTAGTAAAAAATGATGTACCTTAAATATTGGCGACCACATTTTTTTTATACATATACAACATAAAAAAAAAAACGTAGAAAGTCATCCCTAGCTGAGGTAAAACATTTAAAATTGACTTGTAATTATTTAGGGGAACGGAACCCGAATGGCGGAATTCCTAATAATATAATCTCGAATTATAAAACCCCGACTTACAAAATCCCGAATGCAAAACATTCGTGAAGGTGAGTTGCAGTGTTCGTTAAAGTTTATGTGTGTTCACCGATTTCTATATTTGGCCATGCGGTGTAGAAAAATAAAGGGCACTACTGAGTCGCACAACCTTGCTATTGTGGAAATTCGTCCAAATAGTTTTATTGAAACACTTTTCTCTGTATTTTACTTTACAAATGTTTGTTCTCAGAAAATTCTTCAATGCAATAAAATTAAATGAAGTACATCATCTATTTCTATGGCAACAAATTACTCATATAAACTTTTATCAAAATCGATCGTATTTTTTGCGAAGAAAATAATAGAATTTTTGATTTTTCGATAACAATTTTTTTTAACATTTTTTTCTTGCAGTATTAATGAGGTTTAGGAGAACTTTAAGATTATAAATTTACGTCAAAATCGGTGGATCCGTTTAAAAGATAATCGGTATGAATAAGTACCTACCGCTCTATGGTGGGTATACCGTTAATAAGCTTCTTCGGAATTTTTTTAAAGCTGAAAGTTATCACTGTGTACGTACAGCAAATCATTCATGTAACATTTTATCTAAATTGATCAAAATTTTTTGGAGTACAATGGAATTAAAAAAAAAATAATTTTAGGAAACACTTTTAAAAAAAATTGCTTGCAAAATTATTCAAATTAATTAAAACTGTTAATGTAAAACTAAATATAAAATGTCGTCAAAATCGGTGGAAGTGTTCAAAATATATTTGCTTTGAAAAATCTACCGTTCTATGGCAGGTTACCGTTAATAAGCTTCTTTGTTTTTGATGAGGCCCGACGTAAACTTTTTTAAAGTTTCGGAAAAATATGATTTCCATTTATAAAAAAAAAACAGAAAAATTATGTTTATTTGTAGAAAAAAAGATAAGTTTTTAAAGTAAAAAAAATAATCTTTTTAGTTCTCTCCGATATTTAAAAAACTGTGGCAGAAATTTAAAAAAAATCTGTTAGGTAGGCCTTATTTGGCTACTCTACCTTTATCGATGTTGAAATTATATGGCTTCAGGACCGTTGCCAATTAACCAATGCAAGCTTCACGATTGAGCCATAGAAACTGCTAAGTACGTCTCTAGGTACTACAAATAGAAATACCTTGAACAGAAATAACTACACTGCCAGTAACTTCGTAGAGGCCCTAACTACATTTTCACTTTTCGAAGATGAAAAAGAAAAAAACTGTTTCGCCTACCGCAATAAAGATCGTGAAAATTACCAAAAAAATATGTGTCTTTAAGCTGAAATTGTGCTTATTTTTTGTACATAATATAAAATAATAATATATCATAATAACAATTCCCTGACAATAAATATGTCATAAGCTTAAAAAATAAATTTTTGAAGATAGGGCCTTTACTAAGTTAGCGGCAGTGTATAAAATGGGCTGTGAAATGAAAGGGTGCATTCAGAGATTAATTATTAGTCCAGTACAGAACAACAGATTGTTGTGTCATAATTTTATTAAATGTTAATTTTAGATTAAAAAAAATTAACAAAAAAAAAAAATTCCACATAATCATAAAATTAAGTATAAAATAATAATTTCGTGGAAATAATTTATAAATTAGCTCTTTGAAAAATACAACGAACAAATCAGAAAGCATAATATATAAATATACTAAATTCCCTTATATAATGATTTCGCTTGAATTATATTTATTATGTACCTATGCCAGTCTGCCTTGTGCTATAAACTCATAAGGTTTAAATTTAAATAAGTACTCTACCAATCAACTTATGTACGTACATACGTCGTACTAGTACTACAGGTATGTTTGTATTTAATTTATAAATGTCAAAGAGATTATAGAGAGAGTTTATATTCGCAACTAGGATACAATTTAGCAATTCATTTATGCATGTTTGTGCGTCAAGACCTCAAGTTAAATTGTTGTATTCATCAAGCACTTTTGTATGACATGACAATTGGAACTTTTTGTAGACAGAAAAGCAAAAAACATGAGGACATGGCTATTTGGTAAATGCGGTCGAATTACTTATTTAAGTTGAACCATTAGTTAATTGCATTTGTGACGGAGACCAAATGGCAGTCTAAGGGTTCGCAAAAACAAGTTCTGTTAATTGTTGATAGGACATTTATTGTTGTTGTTTCGTTTTATTTTAATCTTCCGAGTTGGAGGACGCTTTCTTTTGACACAAAATAAAATATTTAATTAGCTAGTCGTATAAACTCTTGTAGCAAACTATGGAATAAAAAAATTTAATTATATTGTTGGAATTTAAATCGAATGGGAAATTATAAAGAACTAGAATGAAACAACAACATAATGTGTTTACACTAATAAAATAGCTGTCTTCTTAGTGGATCGATATTCACAAATTGAATTAAGGTAACATATGGCTGTACCTAACAATAGTAGAACTGCGGAGTGCGATGACAACTTTCGGAGGCACAGGTTCGATTCCTGGTGACGGCAAAAAATCAATTACGTGCTTTTCGAAGAAACATGAGATTGTAATTGGACGAGCGTCATTAATTAACAAAAAGGAGTATGATGATTGGCGGTTGCGCTTATGAAAAGCTATAACTCCTGCCAAAAATAGTGTAAGTAGCTATGGTGTCTACAGGTTGTTGCTGTGTAACTCACCCACTTCTCAATGTAAATTGAATTATGGAGCGAATGCTACGCAGCCTAACTGCAGTATATAATCTTACAAACTACCTTTCTCATTAAAATAAAATTTAATACAAATCATTTGAAAAAAAAAAAATTATTAATTAGGTAAAGGCGAAAATATACGGTGTATAGGTATAAAGTATACCAGGTTAGACATTATAAAGCATTTTCATAAAAACACTTTGTATGTTGAGATGGTGATTTTTATTAAATGAGGAGGTAAAAGGCAAATATACATATATACTACCCGTTATAGTTAAAATATTTTCACATTTGAAAACGGCTTGAAGTGCTTTTAATATAACTGGCCGAAAACTAACGGTACCAATAGAACGGTTATGAAAAGGCTTGTTTTTCTCGAAAAAAGCTCCAAAAATTTCAATAAAATATGACATGAGTGATACGGCATTAAACAGCTTTCAGGAAGTTTGACGGTATCTGCCATATACCGGATATTTTAAATTTTGACTGTCGCGTGAACGACTCATAAGATCTTTTACCAAATTTTAGCGTTCTTAATTTCTTCACTTAAAAATATTATATTAATTTTTGCATGAAAATTATTAATATCTTAAAATTGACGCAATTAACACTTGTCTTAAAAATATTTAGAAAAATGGTTTACAAAAAATAAATTAAAAAATAAACACTGTGAGATTTTGGCAAAATAAAAGTTGTAAGATAAATTTTAATTATGTAGAAACATATATCAAATTTAATGGCATTGGGTAGTGGCACCTATTGCCGAACATGTCCAGTTCTCGAACAATTTAAGATCACTCGTTATATTTTCATTGTTTCTTGGATTCCCCGTTTAAAAACTATTCCGACATAAGTTCTCATAATGATTAAAAAAAAATTAACTCAAGAAACAAAAATATAAAGAGTTTTCTCAAAGAGTTCGAGAACTGGAGAACGGGAACAGGTGACACTACCCTACCACAATTTTATCGGAAAACTATGGGTTGTTAGAACTTATAATTCCCAAATTAATTTTTTGTACATATTTTCATTTTCGTGCATTTTTTATTAAATAAGCTACAATTTACTTAACAACTAAAAAGTTCATACTTTGGAGGAACTGAATTTTTTAAGTCCCACGGTCCAAATTTAGGCTATACTTGGAAAGATTTGCTTAAGATGTCGAAATTTAGTCTTCGCCCGATTAAGTTAGAAGTAACAATTTGACAGATTTTTTTTTAATTTGATTTTTGCTTGCAGAATTAAAATTTAAATATATGTATGTATGTATGTACCTATACGCTGTTGTTAGTTTTCTTGTTTTTGTTCTGAAAAAAAAGGAACCTATAGTATGAGTCCAGTATAAGTGGCAACGTCTCCAAATCATTTGACAAATAAAATACGCTAGCTTAGTGGTGTAATTAAACACATCTGGTTATTTTTTTGCTGAAGCTATGGAAAACATAGTCGAACTTGGTCGCAATAACTTGCTCTTATGGCAAGTTGCCACTTAAATAAAATTAAATTTAATAAAAATATATTTAATAACTTTTCTTATATTTAGCTGAAAAATCATATGAATTGTTTTTAAAAGGGCTTTGAACTACTTTTTATAAAGATTAAAGCCAAAATTAAAGTTTGCAGAAAACTTTGTTGCCTGAATATAAGATTACCAAAAAAATAATTCGAAAATCTTTAGAGAGGTTTTTTAATTAATGGATGTTTATCTATTTGATAATTTTTATAAAAAAGTTTTTTTTACAAATTTAAAGTACCTATGTTAATTTTTTGTGCTAAATAGTTTGTATTTTGCATACAAAATTTAATTTTTTAGTCAAACCGTTTTTCAAATATGGATTTTACAAAAAAAAATTATTAAAACCAATCACTTTTGCAAAAATTTGGTATTGAAGTTTTATCAAGTAGCTTAGATCTTTCAAAAAATTAACATTGGGTTGAAATCAACTTATCCGTTTACAAGATGGATCAACATAAAAATAACGTTACCAGACTCAAAAAAAAAATCGTGTGTAAATAGTACTAATTACTGCGTCCATTCTAGGAATTTTATTCGTAGTTTTCAGCCACCAATAGCATTCGTAGAATATACACATATTATGCGTACATATTACTAATATTGTATTTGTATTCCTAAAAAAAAAAAAAACGCGTACATTGTGCTAATGCAAAAGTTAAATTTTTTGGTCTAAGATAAAGGTCTTCTCCTGAAAATTCAAACTAAATAAAATGTTTAACTTATTATATTTTCTAATGAAGATAAATAATAAGAATAAAAATTAATTATATTTCTCACCGGAACCCAATGGTATTATGCTACTTACTTTGGAAAACACATAACTAAACGTGATATTGTTCGGTGAATGTAATTATGTTAACAAATAAAATAACGGAGATAACATTTGTTAATCTACTGATACTGCGTATATTCTACAAATAATACGTACGGTCAACCCACGAATAAATTTCTACTAATACTAATTTACTTCGTAAATAGTACGAATTTATTAGTAAATAATACGAATGCAATGGAAGAAATCACGAAGTTATTCGAACGAAAAATTCACTAATGTTATTAGTAATATGTACACACAAAATTCGTACAATGCACTCATATTATGGCTTAATTTTAGTTTACGAATATAATTAGTATATATAACTTATTTAATAGTAAATACTACTACAGGAGAACGTAAAAATTCACGAATATATTCTCAAGAATATGACCTTACTAATACTTCGTACGATTTACGAATATTCGTGCAATGTACGAATATTTTTTTTACGAATATCATTGCGATTTTTTTTTTGCAACTGAACATTATGGCAATAAAATAAAAACCAACTGTAATTTTTTTTAAGACAATCGTTTTAGCCGTTTTCGAGCTTCTTTATAACGATAATATGACAAGTACCGTTATTTTTTTAGCTAAACAAAAAATTTCAATTTCTCCTCTAAGGAATGGTCTACAAACCCTATTTATAAAATTTGAAGATGTTAAGAATGTAGACATTTGCTGATACAACCAGACTGACATACAGAAAGACAGGCTACAGTTAGAATTATCGGACCTACTTTTTTCGTCTTCTCCATCATCGTAATGTCCATGTTTGATTCTTATCTCAAAACTATTTTCTTGCACGAATGCATAACTTGCCTTATTTAATATAAAACATAAAAGGGAACAAAAATTATAAATATAGGTAGTTAATTCTTGTGACAGTTGTTTCACATATAAAAACCGCAGGGACTGCTTTGAAGCAAGATGGATTTCTCTATGCTATGATGGTTCAATTAATTCTGATCCAATATGTATATGTACCTATTTATAAAAATACCAATTTGAACACCAAAGATTATATTTTCGAAACTATAATTTCATGAATGTGCTTGCATACATCTTTAAATAACATGCCATCCTTCAAATTGCAATCATGCAACTGAATTAAAAGCGATGAATCCTTGGGTTGTTGACAATGGATGGTGGCGCTGTAGGCGTTCATTAAACCAACAAGACATCAGTATACTAGTATACCCGTGGTTCTTTACCCCGAAAACACTATACTTGATGGTTAGATTTGAAATTTCCTACAACGAAATTGTTTTGGATTTTCTCATGTGAACAAGCGGTGAAGATAGGTCGGTCTTTCAGTGTAATTACAGTTGACATCCAGCCAAATATTTACCCCACCTTATCCTCTTTGCCATTTTGAAGCAACACGCACAGAAATAATAAACATCTACTGCCATCGTCATCGCCACCGTCACCGCTACCATCACTGACCTGACACTAACAACATACTTCTCCAACCATCAGTATAGAAAGTCCTTTGCTGAAAACAAAGCGTGATTCTATTTGTCCTTATAGTTTGCATGGTTTTATAGTTGATATAGGACCTATAGTAGTGATTATTCGCGTCCTTTTCAAAAGCATTTATTCAGATGAAAGCAGCGTTTCGCATTCTTCTCTGAATGGCTGACATGTTGCATAGTTAGTTTCCTGTGTTGTTTATTTCCGTTAAGGTTAAACAGCAGGATGCGGATATGACATCCCAGGCTCATGAGCATATACATATACACATTCAAACCCAGACTTTAAACAGAATCAAAGGAGAAAACGACCCCATAGATAGAGTAATTTCAGAAATTGCAGTAAATTACGAGTGCTTTTGTTGAGAGATTATTCTCAGAATACACATTTGCTTCATTCAATGCTTGAGGGTTCGTATTGTTTTTCTCGGTATTATTTTTTTTTGGCAATGACTTCGATACGAAATTGTCATTTATATCGCGCATTCAAATAGGTACTCAACTTCGCAAAGGAAGATAACAATCAAGTTTGAAAAAAAGCATTTTAATTTTCGCATTCTTACAAATATTTTGTAAAGTCATTATATATTTTGTTATCCGCACCTTGAATTATTGAAAATCAAGTCACAAATATCGATCTTCTTCAATGAATTTTATCCAATATTGTCTTTCTATTTTCCGACGATGTCATGATCTCGTATGAAATTAAAGCAGATGTAGATGTAGATGTAGATGTGGATGTAGATGTAGATGTAGATGTAGATGTAGATGTAGATGTAGATGTAGATGTAGATGTAGATGTAGATGTAGATGTAGATGTAGATGAAGATGGATTTAAATGTAGATGTAGATATAATTGTAGATGTAGATGTAGATTTCAATTCAATTCAATTCAAAAAACTTTAATTTTTTCTTAAAGTTTTTAACAAATTTAGGTTACGTGCAAAGCTTTTGGCTTGTCTGCAGGTGATTTAAATCTTTTAAAGTACAATTTTCAAAGTAAGAAAGTAGGCGGTTTAAAATTATATAAAGTGCAAAAATTAGTGAGACATTAGGATGATACACATTTCAGTTAATGGTTATTAATTATTCCAATGATTTTTTAACTAAGTTAAATTTAAATTTTAAATTTTTAACATAGACGTTTTAATATTAATTTATAATTGGCTTAAATTCAAAAAGTGGATTTTATTAAGTTTTTTTTTTTTAATTTCTTATGTTCTTCAGATAAGCTGGTAATTCATTTAAAAAGAGTGTCATCAAATACAAGTTGTCATGGAAAACAAGTTTTTAAAGAATTTTCTTGTTTAGGTTTAAGTTGTATTGAATTTTAAATTTAAAATAGTCTTTACGCCGAAAGGCATTTTTTAAATATAGTTATAGCATAATTTAGAGCGCCCGTATGGGGCCAGTAAGTTAGTTAAGTTAATATGTAAGCTAGTTGTTTAAGATTTTTTGTCTAGCATTAAGTCAAATAGTTGAGTTCACGTCTTTCATGATTGTCAAAGAAAATTGGCATTTGTACCAGTCCTTGTGCTCTTCTTCTTGTATTTAGAGTGAGTAATTGGTTTTTGGAATCGCTGATCGTCATAGTACTCAAGAAAAGCTGTGATCTTGAATATATTATTCACTTCTAAAACCTTAAATTGGGAAGAATTAAATATTTTAAGCAGTCTTCTTTGAAGATTGATAAGCTTCTGTATGTGTTTTGGATGTGCTTCCCTAAGCCAATATTCCATATCGGATACGAGATTCGACTAATGAATATTAGATCTGTTTCAGCACATCGGATGTCGAGGACCTCTTCAGGTATGTTAAAGCGAACATAGCACTTTTTAATTGGAGTCGAATTCGGTTGACTTGTTCAAGCCAGATGAAATGTTCGTCTATTATCACGCAGAGATATTTCACTTTGTGAACCACTTTTATAGGTGTGCTTCTTGACGATTTATGATCTCCGCAGGTTTCTGGGTATATGCATGAGGCTAGTTTTATCGGTATTAATAACTAGGCCATAATCATGGCTCGAAACTTCATTAAATTCTTGTTGCGTGATATATATTGCTTCCTGTAGAGATTCGTGTACAACGATGATAGCAAAGTCTTCAGCAAAGACGAAGGCAGTACTTCTTTTCAAAAGACGCAGTAGTTCGTTTGTATAAATGTTAAGTAGAATCGGACCAAGTTTCGATACTTGAGGCACTCCAAAGAAGATAATTTTCATCACTTAGCATATTTAAGATTTTGACTTCAAGTTTTCTATTTGTTAAGTAGTCTTGCATCTATCTACTAAGGTCAGTGTCGCTGTACAGCCCGTACAGTTCGTTATTATATCTTCTTCTCCATTCCCCATTTACGCAGATAGGACCTTAGATCACAAGTAGATTTTTTTTTATAAAGCAGCCTAAAGCGTTTTTTGTCATAAAAGTGTTTAATTGCTCGTATTGATGCGCTATAAAACCACAGTTAGATTTAATGTTCGGCCGTACTTCACTCTTCATGCTTTTCATCTCGTCAAGAATGGTGATGTTTGTGTATTAGTCATGTGCATTGCTTGTATTTGGGCTACTCACACTTCTTGTTCTTTTCGGTGGAGGTTGTTTTTGTGACGTTGACCCCGATGCCGAATTGTCAGCGGGAGTGTCAGAGCTAGGTGCTTAACCTTAACAAACATGACATGTTTACTCCTTCTTCCTCGTCATAGATAATGTCTTGTAAGACCTGTCAGAAATTGTTGTAAAGGGTTTTCCAATAAGAGGTATTATTTTAATATTCAAAGAAAAATGGCATTTTTTGAGATAAATGATCTGATGTTTATTTCATCAAGAGGAAGGTATGACGTTAATAATGGAACACAACATCAAGCAAAGGGCCGCCACGACCACGCTTACAGGACCATATCCTTTTCATGAAATTTTCCATAACCAAATCGCAAAGTGGCTGCCCTATGTCCTCGATTGCCTCACGAATTCCATCTTTGAGGTCTTGAATCGACGCTGGGCTGTTGGCGTAAACCTTATCTTTCACGTGGCCCCAAAGGAAGAAATTGCAAGGTGTTAAATCACAAGATCTCGGTGGCCAATTGTGATCAGCTCTTCGAGAGATAGCACGGTCCGGAAACTTTTCCCATAAAAGATCGATGGTTTCATTGTTGTGTGGCACGTAGCGCCGTCTTGTTGAAAGTAAACGTTGTCCAGATCAATACCATCCAATTCCTGCCATAAAAAATCATTAATCATCTCTCGATAGCGCAATCCATTGACCGTAACTGTTGCTCCAGCCTCATTTTCGAAAAAGTAAGGTCCAATGACCCCGCCGGACCATAAACCGCACCAAACAGTCACGCGTTGAGGATGGAGAGGGGATCTCAACAATAACTCTTGAGTTTTCCGAGGCCCAGATGCGACAGTTTTGCTTGTTGACGTAGCCTCCGAGGTGGAAATGGGCCTCATCAGTCAAGATGATTTTTCGATGAAATTCCGGATCATTTTCATGCATTTCAAGGACCCAATAAGCAAAGACACGACGTTGTTGATGATCAGCCGGTTTGAGTTCTTGTGTTAACTGAACTTTATAAGCCTTAAGACCCAAGTCTTTATGCAAAATACGGTGTAATGACGTTTGTGGAATGCCTAATTCCAAAGAACGACGAGGAGTGGACAAACCTGGGTTTTCTTCAACACTTTGGGCTACAACAACAATATTCTCAGTTGTTCTTGAGCGACGTGCACGGGTCTTATTCTTCACATCACTAACTTATCCCAACAGCTCGAATTTGTCCACAAATTTCTGTATTGCCAAATTTTCACCATTTTTATAGTGAATTTTAATAATTTCAATGCGTTGTTGATGCGTGTATCGTTCCATTTTTATCAATGGCGTAGTTTCTACTTGTCAAATGTCAAAAAATGACAGCTTCGAAAGAGACAGCTACCAATATAGCGGGCTATTCAAAATAACACCTCTTATTGGAAAACAATTTACAATCGAAGTGCATTATACGGTTGCAGCCATAACATCTTACGAAGTCTCCTCCGGTTGGCAGGGAGAGGGAAAATTCACTACTTCCATTTGGATTAGCGGGGAAAGAAGATATATTTATATGTAAAAGCAGGGAGAGTAACAGATAAAGAAACTACAAAACCTAGTTTTCTAAGGAAAAATAAATTATAATATTCAGATTAAACAAGGAATTTAGGCAGAATACAAACACAAATTTTTGGGGAGCCAAAAAAGTTGTCTCTTCTTTAAATAACTTTCTTTTGTATATACTTTTTGATTAAATTAAATGTCTTTTTAAACATATATAAAAATTTAATAAGGAGCTTCCAAAAAACACAACCGACTACTTTCGCACTTTGGACGAGTACTGATGTAGCTGTAGATGTAGATGTAGATGTGAATGTAGATGTAGATGTAGATGTAGATGTAGATGTAGATGTAGTTGTATTATCCGACAAATTGTGGATAATCGAAACAGTTAAAAGAGGAGAAAATAATTAACAGGTTACTGAAAAACTCGGAGTGTCCTTTAGTACATTTGTCGAAAATTTAAAAAAAAATTACATTAAAGTCTTAAATTTTGACAAATAAAAGCAAAAAAAACAAAATAAGGTGATGTGCAGATAGGACAATGTTGCTCTATAATCAAACAAAAGGCTAAATATTTCTCTGATTTTTTTAATAACAAAATAAAAAGATATAAATTTTTTTAAAATACGTTTTTTCTTTGAACCATTTTTTTTGTTCCCTTGTAGTTTCGTTATAGAGAAGTGTGACTTTTAATTAATTTATTTTCGTTATGAAGATTTTTCATAAAATTTCTATCATATGTTGTATATTTCGTTCACTGTATGAACGTTTGTAGGCTCAAGTCCCACTATCAGCATTATTAAGTAAACGTGTTTTCCGAATATACATGAAATTATAATAAATAGATCAGAACCACCAAAGGAGTGTGAAGTAGCTATAAATTAATTCGGTAGGGATCTATGCCTAGGCCTTTCATAATATCTTCCTTCATTCAAACCTATATTTAAAACTATAGTGTTAGTCATACATTTGTTTTTTAATTAATGTTTACAAAAAAAAAAGGTTTAATTAAGAAAAAATATTGCGAACGCCACCAAAACTTTGACCTCTAATGATAATTTATGAAACCAAAACTGTATTCCCAGACTAAAATAGATTTTATTACCTTCCTTTTTTTTGATCATTGAACCCATATATATATAATGCACCAGCAAATTGATAAAATCCATTTCTCTTCTAATTACCGAAATTTGCGTTTGCTATTTTCGTTGGATTTTGAATTTCCCTGTCTTGGCCCTCACCCTTTTTATGTTACTGCAAAACACACAAATTATATAAGTCCTTCTTCTGGTGGAGAACGAGAGAATGTTGAATATTTTAGCCACGAGCAGTCATGAAGAAGAAGACAAATAACAACAACATCAATAACAACAATGATTATCTCTATCAGCAATCAACAAGTATTTATGACAAACTTCTTTTGTTTTGATTATGTTATTCATGAAATTTTTCATTTTTTCGCTTTTTTCTATTGCAATTTTTTTGTTTGTGTAATGATTTTGCTTGATTTCCTTTCCTTTACCTGTCCTTGTGTACAAATTCTAAAGCTTTGGAAAGTAGGAAAGTCGCTGACTATCGTCATGTACTTTTGTGAGTCACTTGGTTCTCCAATACACCAAAATACTATCCAAAATGGAATTAAATGACAGCGGAGTGACCTCCATGGGCAATAGTGATGATGTAGTTTTGCGATCTATGATAAGGGTGTTTTGTAGTCGTAGGCAAGGGCTTAAAATCTGTCATCTTAATTCGCAAAGCTTGCTACCTAAAATAGATGAGTTTAGAGAAATATTTGTTAATTCCAAAGTTGATGCGATCTGTGTGTCGGAAACTTGGTTCTTGTCAAATGTAAATGATGCTGTTTATGCTTTAAATGGTTATAAAATTTTTCGATCGGATAGGAAAAATCGCACTGGTGGAGGTGTAGCTATTTATATACGAGAAGGTCTCAATTGTAAGCTCAAATGTCTTTCAGCCATTGGATGTCCTATTGAATATCTTTTTGTAGACATAGGGTTAGGAGTTGATTTTGTTCGTTTAGGTACCGTTTATAGACCAAATAGAAATGTCGATTTAACACCTATATATTCATTAATGGATGAATTTTCAACCACTGCAAGAAACGTTATTGTATGCGGTGACTTTAACAGCAACATCCTCGTTGAAAGTCAACTCAGCGAAAATATGGAAGCGTTTGACTTACATTTAGTAAATACCCAAAGGCCTACTCACTTCACCAGCACCTCAAGTACCCTTCTAGATTTGTTTTTTGTAAATAATATTGACAAAGTACTCTTTTATGACCAAATTTCTGTTCCCGCTTTTTCAAAACATGACCTCATCTTTTTAACATTTGACTTCGATACTAACGTACATACAAACAATTCAACTTATAGTTATCGCAACTTCAAGAACATAAACGTTGCTGCTTTGGAAAATCATGTTCGTTCAATTCCTTGGAGTCTTGTTTATGGTATGACCTCGCCGGATGCTCAAGTTGACTTTCTTCAGAGTAATATAAATAACCTATTTGACACACATGTTCCCTTATCAACCGGTAGGGTGAGACCAAAAGTAAATGCTTGGTTCACGAATGAAATTCGTTTGTTAATAATGCAAAGAGATCATGCTTACCAGCGGTGGAAGCGCTACCGTATAGAAGAGTACCTTCAAGCTTACAAAAACAAACGAAAAGAAGTTGTTCGTGAGATAAAAATAGCTAAAACACAGTTCTATTCTAATAAGCTTAAAACTAATGTAGATGGGCGAAAGATGTGGAATAATCTTCGGGAATTAGGAATAGGCAAGCAGAAATCGAAGTGCAAAAACGATGTAGATGTAAATGAACTAAATCTAAATTTCTTATCAATTCCAGATACTAATATCACCTATGGTAATAGAGTCCCGTTTAATAGCACTATAGGCACCACTGAAACACCGTTTTTCTTCGAAAGAATAGAAAGTACTAATGTAGTGGAAAGCTTTTTATCTATTAACTCTAATGCAGTTGGTATAGATGGAATACACCCGGTTTTTATGAAAGCTATACTACCGTTTTTGCTTCCGTATATAACTCATATCATCAATACAATCTTTTTGACCTGTGATTTTCCTTGTCAGTGGAAATATGCAAAAATTATTCCAATACCTAAAAACTCATCGGGTGAGGAATTTAGGCCGATTTCAATTCTTCCCTATTTGTCCAAAATCTGCGAACGAATTATGCATAAGCAAGTTAATGATTATCTCGTACGTAATGATCTTCTCGTCTCAGTTCAGTCTGGTTTTCGTGCCAAACATAGCTGTACCACAGCAATTTTGAAAGTAGTTGAAGACATAAGAGCGCAACTAGATGAAGACCAGGTTACTTTTCTTGTCTTACTGGACTTCTCTAAGGCATTTGATATGGTTGACCACTCTATTCTTATTGATAAGATGAGCCACCGTTTCAATATGTCTTCTTCTGCTATAAAATTGTTTTCATCGTATCTTAGTGATAGAAAACAGGCTGTCTTCTTAGAGACTGCCATATCAAATTTTTGTCCTGTACTACGGGGCGTTCCACAAGGATCGATTTTGGGCCCTCTGTTATTTTCGCTGTACATAAATGACATACAACATACAATCTTGAATTCATCGAAGCATTTTTATGCTGATGATATCCAAATCTATAAAAGCTGCCCTCTTGGGCTCATAGAAAACTGTGCCAATGATCTGAACGATGATCTCCAAAGAATTATGAGGTGGTCGGTAAACAATGGTCTCTCGCTCAATCCGAAAAAATGTAAATGTCTTGTTATCTCGAAAAAGAAGCTAGATCTGTCTTATTTTCCCTCAATTATGCTTGGTCCTTCAAAAATTGAATTCGTGGATAAGTCAAAGAACTTAGGGTTGGTATTCAATCGAACTTTGACATGGAATGACCATATTAATGAGGTTGTGGGTAAAACATATGGGGTTCTTCGAACTTTATGGACAGCCCAAAAGTTTACACCACCAAAGACAAGATTGGTTCTTGCTAAGACCTTGGTTATACCAGTTCTCGTGTATGGTTGTGAAATATTTTATAACTGTGATACTGAAAGCAAAAGAAAACTTCAAGTAGCATTCAATAGTACTCTGCGCTATATATACAATCTGAGGAAATTCGACCATATTTCACATTTGGAAAAAAATTTATTAGGCATGTCATTTTTCAATTATATAAAGTTTCGTACCATGTGTTTGTTATTTTCAATTTTAAAAACCATGCAGCCGTCATATCTTTTTGATAAAATCCGGTTTTCGACATCCAACAGATCTGCTTGTTTGATTTTACCACGTTTCACCTGCCTTACATCCGAGAGACAATTCTTTATCTCAGCTATCCGCCTTTGGAATACACTTCCGCGCGACTTGAGAGAACTTAGTGACAAGCAACAATTTAGTGACGAGTTAAGACTGTACCTTATTGACCAAAGCAACTAGATAACTTCCCAAATCCGCTCCCATTTACCCTTATCAAGCAACTTCAACCTTTAACTTTTTTCATGCTAGGAATAACGTAATGTTCATATGATTAATTTGTTTTATGTTTTATTTTTCTTTTCTTTTCTTTTGTTATCTTTTAATTATATTTTGTTAAGCTTTGTAATTTAATTTATTTTTTAATTTTCACAAATTTATAAGTGTACTCTTACTGTGAATTGGAATATCGATAATAAATAAATACTAAATACTAAATAAACTATAACTGTTTTATGCGGTTTGGGTCTCGGTAGCCCCTATAACCACCATATATACCAATTGGCAAATTGACCTCGAAACGGAACAGAAGCTGTAATTCCTTGGTGAAGGCAAACCTAACGGCCGATAACAAAACTGAAATGAGGTTTTATGTCCGTAAGTAAAGTATGAAACCGATTCAAAAATCAACAGTGGGGTCTTAAAAATATAGTAATTGTAATAAATTGGTCATTATGTCGGATAGGAACTGTTCGAGGAAAGGACAAATATTACCAGCAACACAAACAGCTATAAGTTCGGATTCGATACTAAATTGTTGGTCCCTTCCAGTGTTTTGAACCATAGAATACTAAATAAATAGAATTTCGTGTTTGTTAAATTTTCCCATTTCTGCTACAAGCTGCCTTGTATATTCAATATAACATGTTTTTGTAGAGTGTTTTTAAATAGCCGAGTTGTCACATTTCTACAAAACACGGTTATAATACACGGGTCACAATCATACAGAGAGATAGTTGCCATTTTATTAACAACATTCGCATAGCGTCTATTCACACGTAACTTGCGGGCGGTAATTCTAAAGTTTGTCAATTTTCTTAAGTAGATCTATTTGTCAGACCCCACTGTGATTTTCAAGTTCCAAATAGTCCATCGGGCGGAATCGCAAAATATGCGTAAATTTCAATATTATCCTGTACGAAGTAGCGGCACAAACGGATATCAACCACTCCCGCATACTTAAATACTTTTAGCCCACACATATGGTGTGAGTAATTGAATAAAATTAAACTCCGCAGCATAAAAAGTAGTCAAAGTGCATTTGCATGCGTTAGCATAACTGTATGGCATCAACTATTCAGAACCTTTCATGCGCCATATATAGAAACAACAGCATCATCCTTTGTGCCTCTCTCATTGATGGGAACCCAATTTGGAGAAAGGCGTACATACAACTCGCAGAACTGCAAACTGCACCACCGCACGTATTCAACGGATACTGTATTGCTGCACAGGGCACGCGGTGAGGGTATAAAACGTTTTTGTGATAAGTTTTCGCTATATACTAAGTATATAGTTACCTTTTGCTATAATATTCACACCCCATATAGCCACCCGATTCCCAGTTTTTGCATGTCGCAATTTAATGAGGTTAAATACCAGGGTTGAGTATCTCTCTTGCTCATCGGGAAAATGGTTGCTATACCACGCCGATAAGCATTATTAAATTATTTCGTCTAATTATACAAGTTGATCTAATTGAAATGGTTTATTCATTGTATATGGATGGTCGTTAATAATAGTGAAACAATATTGTTTAAGTGTGCTACATTATTGTGGGTGGGTCTATTGTTGCAGTTTAATCGTCGAGAATTTATGCATCAGCAGCTAATAAGCTAGGTTTTAGAGATTACTGCCTATTTGCTTGGCCATTTTTAGGGAGTTAATAAAATTTGTAAAATAAATTCATTCAAAATTTATATTATTTATTTATATTATTCATAAGTCGGATCAAAAATTTTTACTGATAAACCTTCATTGAAATATATTTAGAATTTCAACTAAAAAAAAAAGAAGTTTATTGGAATCCCATCAGGATGCAAGGGAACTTTTTACGATCCCTTATAGACTCATTTGATGCACATCACGGTAGCTGTTTAAACGGCAGCCGGCATTATTCCGATTAGTTGGAGCTTTAATTGTTATAATATTATAAGTTTAACGCATGTGAAAACATTCACGCTTTTTGTTACACCAACGAATATAATTTACCACATCTTTTGTACGCGGTCAAAACTGGCAGTATATGTCTTAAGTGGGAATTAACACGACGTTTTGGGGGTATGCGATGTTACTGCAGTATCGAGACGATTTGTTATAGCTTAGACTTTAAGATTTAAGTTTGCGCGATAACTCAATAACTTACTGACAAAATATGATCATCTAATCAAGTGAACCACAAAATTTGAGCATTTCAGTGTGGCAAAGCTTTCTGCTATCCATATTTACCATTTATAGTTTCGAATAATATTCTCTCTCGGCGCCGTAGAGTCACATGTTACCCTCGACCTGATTGAGATACATCCATTTGATTTAGCTAAATGATGTACATAATTAATTATGTGATTTACCATACATTTTCATGATTTACATTTACGTGATTTAGACTCGTTTTATTTTAAATTACGTTTCTGTCATCGTAAATCTTTATAAGAACAAACTATAACATATCTGCTTTTTACTCAGCGCTTTATTCAGCAACAAAAAACAAAAACAAAACTTTGAAACTGTCAAAACAAATTAAATTTAAATGTTCCCAAAAGAAAAAAAAATATTGTTCTCGGTAAGTTTTCTTGTGTTTTTATTAATTATTTATGATTAAAAGCTATTTTAATCTTTACAGAAATGTCTCAAGCTAAAACTAAAATAAGGAACGATTTGAAAGAAGTCAAGATTGACATAAATGTCGGACTTAAACAGGAAATAGTTCGGTGGGAACACCTTTGGTGATTTATAAATTATTTATTTAAGTCAGGTCGGTAAGAAAATGGTATTGGAGTGCGCATTTTCGACTTTGGGTTCATCTTAATTCTAGAAAAAGTAAAGCTGTTATAAACTTAGCCAAAATGTTATGTGGTTGCCCTATATATTTTGTAAACGACTTCCGGATTAAATATCACATTTATTAGGAGATAATGATACGACTGATTCATTTCGTTATAAAATGACGAAAGTATTTTTGTCACTGGCTCTCCGCCTATTAACAGAATTTACAAAATAAATGTTAAAGTATTTTTTATTTTAACAAACACTTTTCTTTGATTTATCTATGGTACAGGGAAACGAGGCAGCAAAAAACACAAACCGTGCATTTTGTGCAAACCGACTCTAAAATAAAGTGGTTACCCAGTAAATACTGTCGTAGTTTTGTAACACAGAACACGATTGCCAGAGCTTCTTTATGAAAATGGTGCTGGTAACCTGTCTCAGCCTTACTTAAAGCACGTAAAACAAACGCGATAGGCTTTTGAGAACCATCTTCATATACTTTATTTTAATTTTGGTATAAGATTGGTATAAGATTGGTATTGATTGGTATAAGATGCACCAAAAAGCTTGAGCGTGTAACTAACTAAGATACATTTTGGCATCCGGTTTTCTGTTTTTGACTAAAAATTAATAAGAGCATTGAATTTAAAAAAAAAAAAAATAAATAATTGCATAAAATTTAAAAAAAAATTAGTTTAAACAATTTTTAATTATTTTTTTTAAAACTGTTCACTTAAACAACTTAATTTAAAAATTAAATAAAAGAATAGTTTTCTGGATTTCCAAAAAGATATAACAAGGCTTTGTATCATTCACCGTTGTTTTTAAACAATTTTTTTTTTATTAAAGTCAACTTTTTAGAAAATTGCCCCTCCCGCCTAAACGGAGGGAAATAGATCCCCCTCCCATACGATTTTTTTCTTGTCTTAACCCCACCAACACGCTCAAGCTTTTTGGTGCACCTTATACCAATCACCCTGTATATGACATAAAATAACTGCTATACTGTAACATTCGAAGCACCGGTTGATAAAACAATGCGTTTCTTAGCATCAAAACGAACCAAGATTTGATCCGATGTTACTTCATGTTTTAGGTTGTCATAAGCATCTTGACATAATTTTGTCCAGTTGAAATTTGTTTCTTTTCGAAGGAGTGCATAAAATGAAGACATTTTGTGTGCAAAGTTATGAATAAATTTTTAATAGTTATTAAACATTCCCACAAAAGCTCTTAATTTCCCAGTCGGAATTATCAACTTGAACCAAAACTCAATTTTCTACCAATTTTCTACCAATTCGTAGGCTTGCAAAATACCGGCTTAACGCTCTCGATTAAGTGTAATTTTATCATGCTCCCGGTATATGCCGGGAATAAAAATAATTTAAAAACTCTCTTTAGAACCAGTGCTCCACGATCATAATTGTTTCTGTGTTGTATTGTAATAATGTATTTATTGTATTTTGTGCTTACTAACAACTAACACCTGCACTAAGTGATGAGCCAGTGGGACACATTATATGTGTTGGCAAATCTTTCTTTCATATGTTGATGCTTGCCTTAAGCTCCATTTGAAAATAGATCTGATAGTGTAAAAAAAAAAAAAAAATGCATCCAAATCTTTTTTGAACACATCACTAAACCGTTTCAAAACGCCCAGAACATACTCGTCAATTGTTTCGATTGAATTTACTTAAGAGAGACCGATACCGAACAAAGACATAAAGTCGCGCCCCAAAATGGGTGGGCCACTAATATTAGTAACAACTAATCTTAAATTTTGTATTTGGGTACGGAATCTTATCATTGTCACAAACTCACCGATAACTTTTATGGAATCTTCATTGTACGAACAGAAAACATCAAGACATGGCTTCAAAGTTGAGCGATCAAAATACCTGTCGAACATTGTTTTCGGCAAAACAGTGAACCAGCAGCGCCCGTGTCCAAAACAAAGTCGAGCAAAGTTCAATTGACTTCCACGCGTCATGGTTAATGGAGCATGTGGAGTATGAACAGACGCCTGTCCGTCGGATACACTAAAAATAGAAATATTATTAACATCATCATAACAGAATTACAATTATTTTGATCAATATTAAGTCTAGATAAATACCTAGATACGACATTAATCTGCTTACTGGAAAAGACACTAGCTAAATGTCACACGCGGTTACATTTGTGACACCGTTGCTGTTTTAATTCTTGCACTTGTCGCTTGCATGGTTCTTCCAACCGCAATGGAAGTATTTATTTTTCGACTTTTGATTGATGTTACCTTCAGATGAAAATTTTCTGCTTCCAATAACTGAACATTTATAATTTTTTTTTATTGCTCTGTTGTCTTCTCTGTAGACAATTAATCTAATTTTCTTGGAACGAATTCACCTGCGCCAGAATTGTTAATGCTTTTTGCAATGCTTTTGTCAATGTTATGGTTTCATCTTCTTCGCACAAAAGCTCAAATATTTTACAATCGAAGCCAGTTATAAATTTGTTTAAGACGAAATCGTCTAACTGTGCTCCGAATCTTTACCTGGATTCGAAAAATTTTCTTCGCTTTCGGAAAATAATTACAGAAGGAGAACAATGTTGTTCCAATAGTTGGCAGAGCTCCTCGCATTTCTTTGATGCCGGCAAAGTTGGATCGCATAATTCCCTTAAAAAGCCATATGCCTCCAAGCCAACGGTTCTTAGCAAAATCAAAGTTCTAATTCGATCGTCCTTACATGATGACTCTATAAAATGCGAATCCAATATTTTTCGCCAGTTTCGCAGGCCTACATATATTCTCGTATTCCAGAAGCCATCGAAATTGTTGCACCCATCTGCATACATTCGTTCTTCTTTTCCTGAGATTTTTTTTCTTCTTCCATTTTTTTTTTATTAATAATAAAATTAAATTCAATTTAATTTTCTCCTCGTTGCCAATGTGATGTTGTTGAAAGTCAGTAACCAATCGATTTATTATTAATTATAAATTATAAACAATATTTACATAGGTGACTTATTATTTTATAAAATCTTAAACTAATTTAAAGTTGGTAATTTAAACAACATACATTACATATAGCACTATACCACAGTTAGTCTGAAAACTTGCCGAGCACGAATTTGTAGCAAATAAAATTTCTCATCTTTTTTACATACACTTTTTTAATTTATCTATACATATAAATAAAAATCGAGTGTCTGTTTGTAATGTCAATATAACGGTATTTTACTACACACATATGAAAGCATACACAGTCCTTATAACAAAACACAAAGACATGTCTGTCTGTCTGTTTGTCCTGGCTAATCTAGAGAACGGCTGGACCGATTTTGACGGGACACTGGCAGATAGATAATGCTGTAGCGCGGAACTTAGGCTATTTCATTAACTCGCTAGATGGCGCTCAGGTCGCTTTTTTCTAGAAAAATCGTTTTTATGCCCGGTCAGATACTATGCTTGACAGATTTTGACGGGACTTGCCACTTACAGATAGTTGATGTCTTAAAGAGTGACTTAAGTTATTTTAATTACCCTCTAGATGGCACTGGGACTCCCTAGCTGGCGTTCGGGTCGCTTTTTTCGCTTTTGGCAAAATGTTGCACAAATATGTTTATAGTTACTTGTTCGAAATCACTGTTTTCTCCCTTAATTTTGTCTGCTTCAGCAACGCGCCGGGTAACAGCTAGTATTACATAAAAAAGTAAAGGTCAAGTGGTAAACAATTTAACTCTTTTATTCGCGGTCTTGTCTAAAAAAAGAAAGAGCATTTCAAATAGAAAATGGCACAAGATTTGTTTGTTATTTTCATACAAATTATTTTTATTTTCATCGTATTTCATTCTAAAACACTTATTCGGACAACTAATTAACATATTGTCTACCACTTTGACCTTGACTTTTTTATGTAATATGAAAAACAATAAAGTTTCGCGACTCCGAATGCTAATCAAGTAATACACTAATTTTTATTTGCTTATAACCTTTTTAAATATAAAAGATAATATAAAAAAACTGTTTGTAAGAAAGATGAGAAATTTTATTTTTTTTAGTTTTTGCTAGACTAACGGTTTTTGAAATAATTAGGTTCAAACTCTCTTCAAAATTGTATACTCAGGCAGGAGTTACCTCTCTAGCACATATAAAAAAATCTCACTGAGAGCACAAAATGTTGATTTCCCGTTTTCCTGGACTACTACAACAATTTTATATTTTTAAACTTTCACTTATTTGTAAAATTTTCTTGCTTAAACCTGTAAAAAAATATTTCATATTTTGTTCACTCTACGCGTGTTGAGCTCCTCTTCATTTTTTGGTTAACCACATCAAGTATAACATTTATTTACTTTATACGACAAAGTTGTTTGAAAGACATAAAACAGATACACACGTGTGTGTGAAAATAATCCTTTGGTTTTTTTTTTATTTTGAGGAAAAATAAAACTAGAAATCCAATTTCAAGGGAGCGATTTTTCATTCGATGTTTTTTTTTCGATCAGGATTTTGCCATGTCAACCCTCATTTTGTAAAATAGATCTGTGAGTGTTTTTTTTTGTGGTGTGATGTGATTGAAAAGGTTTTTAAGCCAGAATTCACGTTTGAGTAATAAATTTATTTTATTTGGAAACAAGATTATATTACATTGTGTGGGAAAGTCTTTTTTTTATTATTTTACTTTTTTTTTTTCTTATATTAAATTGTAAATGGTAACACAATTTGAAACGGACGTGTTAGATTTTTTATATGACACCGATAAATTGACTGATAAATTCCAAATAGCAATTTGTTTTTTTTCTTTGCACAATTTAGAATGTTGACATCTATTTCAAGTGCGGTCTTAACTTACAACTGAATCGTGTAATCGATTTAGCCAAGGTATAATGGGTAGCTCCAATATAAATGTTTTCCAAATTTTCTCGGAAACGGCTCTAACGATTTTGATAAAACTTTGAGAACTTCATATTTGGAATCCTTTCAAAATAACTGCATTTCAGGGTTTTGGTTTAAAATCCACATATAACGCATAACGGAGATTCGGTGTTAACGGTTTTTATAAATTTGGCCATAACTTTATAATGGTTTAACGCATTTCATTCAAATTGTTACAGCACTTAATTTTGACATTTAAAACAAGATGATTTTTGCTAAGCAACTGTTTAATGTTAGGTAGGTACAATATACAACTAGAATTTGATTTAGGATTTTTTTTTGTTATTTTTCACCTCAACACAATTTAATACATTATTTTTCTTGAAGAACAAGTCCGTGCAATTCAGTCGTGCATTTTCACAATTTAGTATCGCAATACCTACAATATACAAATTACGGTTTATCATAATATAAGTAAGTTGCAATGCCGTAGGCGAATATGAATAAAGGGCACGACTGGGTCACACAAACTTTCTCTTGTGACAAGTTACTTTTATGTTGACGACTGGAAATTTTTATATTTTTATTTTTTTTTTGTTTTAAATTAAAAAAAAATGTATCTGCATAAGTAATAAAAATAAGATTTATATATGAAAGACATCACTTTCGGCAACTATTTAATTACATGAAATTATGTCATAATTAATCGGTTTTTTTTTCAGTTAAGTCTTCCTTTTCATGCACATACCTATTCACTGTAATCAATTGGTATTCTTGTGGTTGAGAATGGCTGTATAGACGTGCATAGTTATTAAAAGTGTTTTTTCAGGTAAACTTCATCACATATTATTGTTAGTTTATTTAACTCTGTGAACTTGTCACCCGACTTTCGAAAATTGGGTTCTTTTTTTATATTCTTATAGATATTTAATTGAAGTGGATTGTAGTAGAATTTTCTTCGTTTTTAATAGTTCAAAAAAAAAAAACCAGCACCCCGATTGATCGGCACTCAAATTTAGTGATTGATGCTTGAAGACAATCGTTTGTAGTTGATTGTATGACACAAGTCATAAATATGTGTTTAAAGGCTTAGGGTGAGTTCATAAACGTCAAATTAACTAAGAACTACATTATCTACGTTCATAAAGTCAGATTTTCAATCGAACTTACCTAGTCGAACTGCAGTACCTTGCATTCATAAACATCATCATGGCGTCGAAGTCGGGCAGATTGCGCAGCCATAATTTTTTGACTGTAGACGATACTAGTGACGATACTAATGACATTGAATGTAGACCTAAAATGACTATGGAATACATCGACAGGATACTTGGCAATCAACTTCATAAATAATTTATTTTTTGGCACTAAGCGAGTTTTTTTTACAAAATACAATTTCCTCCTTATAATTTTATTCTTTTTTTTAGTGCGAATTCTATCTTTTGGAATAATATTTGTTTCTTTTTCCAAATCAAAAATTAAATTTAATAAAATCTTCTCTTTGCCTGCCATTTTTATTGGTGTTTATGAACGACATTTATGTGACAGTTGTACTAAAGCAGGCCTTTATGTGAACTACACATATTCTGCGTTGTGAGTGTGTTCAACAACGCATAAGAAAAGAAATGCGGTCGTTCTTACGAAGATTTTTGACATTTATGAATACACCCTTAATCTCAGTTTTTTCCAAAAGGCACTTAGACCATAATTATTTTGAACGCCTCACTTAGCAAAACGACAGAGATTTTGTCACTAATTTTAAGATTTTTACCGTTGAACATCTTTAACGCTTGCCAAATTATCATCGTATGTCTACAGAATGCTTTGATTGATTATATAAACTCAAGGGATTTCAACTTTTTTTCTGATTTTCGCATTCAAATAGGTATATTATGTCCGAAATTACATCAGATCATTCATAGAAACATTTTTATTGTATGCAAATGTTTTCGAAATATTATACAAATGTATATGATGCCTATATGTATATGGTTCAAACCTTACCGGGCCTCCTTATTTTGGTTTGATTAAATAATTGGAAACTTACGTGTTAATTATAATTAAGCACAACATATTCAGTTGAATAAGGTAATGAAAATACTTTTAATAATGTCAATAATAAATATTCAAATGTTTGCTTCAATAAATGAATAGTTATCTTATCAGTCTAGAAGAAGTAAGTTCCATACAGATAAAATAATAATGCCGATATTATGTAACAATTCTTAGGAACATTAAACTACAGTAAAGTAATGTCAAATGATGAATATCTCTGCATCAAACATGATGAAAATGTAAGAATTGTTGTTATTAGGAGGACGTACATTCAAACACTTTATACAACACCAAGACATTTTAAGGACAATATTGAATTTACATATAGGCTATAGTTATTCTATTTCTAGAAACAAGACATTCCATAACAATGTCGAAGCTCATTCAAAGTGTACAAATTGTTCAATTATGCCTTCATCATGTGATATAATATATGATTATTATAATGAATGCATCGATTCAATTGGTTTCCACAGATATAAAGGAGGAAATGGAAAATCATTGATTTTGAAGATGACAAACATTCAATTTAATGTAGAGCCCCTGAATTCATTCGATTGAAAATATTCATGATTAGAAGTCAACTCTTGAAATTACACAATATCAGCCAGTATCATCATCGGACATAGATCGATTCAGAGTGCAATGTATATCTTTACCAAACGTGGAGTTATGGGTTAATAAAGATTCTGGAGATTTACAAAGATAATAATTTGTATTGAATCGCATGCATCCTTGCATCTATTTGCCTAGAAAATTATATATAATTAAAGCTTAGATTAAAACTGCTTAAAATTAATTGGTCATTATCAATCGGATTTCGATTATTCACGTTTGAATAAAGATTTAATCGTGATAGTTGTATACTGCAGTATGGTATCTTTTATTTATGTATATGTTGACTATATATCTTAATTGATGATTCGAAAGATTTTCCCATAACTTAAATGGATATATAGAGATGTTGAAAAGGAACTGATAAAGATTTTCCCATAACTTAAATGGATATATAGAGATGTTGAAAAGGAACTGATAATTTCCTCTGGCATGTCCTTTTGTTGACTATTTTCTAACATAATGTGTGCCTATAGAAACATATCTACATACCGTGAACTGGGGTGACTTTGGCCAGCGGGGTGACTTTGGCTTTTGAATGGACTCTTTTTCACAATATATATTTTAAACATAAAGGAGTTGCGAAATCATTTTCAAACTTCTTTCTGAATAAGTATAATTGAATGAACTAAAAACTTATCATACTAGCTTTTTTTAACTAATATTAAAAGTAAACAAAATTAACAAAGTATTTTTCTTAAAAAATCAACAAAAAATAACACCATTAAAGGTCGCAAGGTTTCAACATGTTGCACAGTCATAGTATTGCAAAATGAGTTAAACTGCAATAAAAGCATTATTATGCAAATCGATTTCTATATATTCTACCTTTGTTACAATTTTATAAACAATTTATTTAAATTTTTTTATAAAAAAACGGCATAGGACGGGATGACTTTGGCCTGGTATTAGTGTGACTTTGGCCGGGTGGGGATAACGATGAATGAGGATAACGATGAGTTGACAATCTCATTCTTGCAAAGAGGAGCCTCATATACTTTAATGAGGTTGGTATACTGCTTATGGTTTACGAGAAAACGAGGTTGAACTCTAACCGGCCAAAGTCACCCCGAAGTAGGGGTATGTACTTTATTGACTTAAATACGTTTAAGTCAACCCCCAAAGAGGGTTGACTTTGGCCACCCATATTTTTGAAATTCAAAAATAGTACCACTCAATTGTTTTGCTTCAGACTTATCACACTAATAGAACAAGTCAAGTTAGGTAAGTAGGTTGAAATTCTCTTTAAAGAAAAAAAATATTGCAAAAGTTTTTCATAAAATAAACTGAAAACTGGCCAAAGTCACCCCAGTTCACGGTATTATGTAATTTTATTAAACCTTAATACTATTTTAATTAATAATAACTTCAGTATTGAAATTCCCAATTCTCCTATTTTCATAAAACATTTCACAATTATAATTTTCCAATCACACTAAATGCCTTTCCCTCATCATCACAACTGCATCCATATTATTGTATTAAAACATCATACAAAATCTAACCGCACGTAGCACATCGGACAATAAATTTATCTAATAAATGACAGATTCCATATTTTGTCATAAAATGTTTCTGCGTAAATTTGCAATAATTGTTAGGCCATCTGTAAAAGGTGCTTAGTCAGTAATTTCTAAACCAATATTCAAAACTCGAGCACCATCAACAATGTCATCTACATATACACCCAACCGGTTACCGTCAGTTGCATAAATCAATTCATAAAACGAAATATTTGTGTGGTTATTTCGTGCTATGTACCTAAACCAACCGCATTATATAAACCCCTGTGTGCAACTTTGTTTCGAAAACGAAATTGTTTTATTTGGAAACTCGAAACTCGTTTCCATTTTCCGCGCACATACGGGTTAATTTATTCGAACTTTAGTTATGTCAGTAGAGGATTTGAAGGTGTCAGTTGTAATTAAGGCCCTTTAAACAGGAAAATGTATTTGAATAGTGAACGAAGTCCAGCATAACCAAATCAACTTGAACTCTCATGTACAAAGAAGATACTCTCTAAATCAGCAATTATTATTATACCACTTTTCGTTAAAATTAGTAAGAAAGAGACATACAAATTCCCCAAAAATACAACTAAAAAACGCAACGACACCATCGATTACGTATAGTTGCCCCTAATATTTTTTGTTTTGTTTTAAGCCATTTTTTTTTCGAGCTAACCCGACCTACTGCTCTAGATTTTTGGTGCACCTCCATAATGATCGGAAAATTTCGAGATTTTTTTTGCAAGTTTTCGAATTTTGCCTTATTTTTGTTGTTTGATTCAATTTTATTAGATACACTGGTATTCTTCAGTCCCGTAACTAAAGGTTTTTGGTAAAGTTTGTATGCCTTAATGATGAGGTATCGGTTCCGTATATGCTATCTCGATTTGGTATAATTTGCGTCGATGTAATTTATTCGACCATCGGCTCTTACGACAACCAGAATTATTCATACCAGAGGTATTTAATCGCATAGATTTCCTGAACTTGTCCATTAAATTTGTTTTTAATACTCTTCGAAATGTATAGAGGCTTATAACATGTCTGGATAACTATTGCATTTTCTTGATCCGTCTCTGTTGTTTCGGATTCCGTCATGCAAATGTGTGGCGAAAACATTAAATGAAAAAAAAAAAAATATTCAAAACCATAATACATGAACATTGAAATTGTATTGCAAAATATTGTGTGGAGTGGCGGATATTGGCATGGTTATTGGTTTTCTGTCAAACATAACATATGAGTCTATCGCCACCGGGACAAAAAGGATAAACTGAAATTATTGTTTTGTATTATTGCCATTACAATCAAATCGATTGAATTAAACGCCAAACGTAATACAATAATTTTGAACAGAATTTTGATGGCTAATTATATGTTTTAGTCTGATTTGTGTGTTTGTATATTATAGATTTTCAATAAAACAACAGTTTAGGGTGGCAATCAAAATTATAATTAAAAAGAGAAATTCCTAAAAATAGAACAGTTTAAATGGAATATAGGACCATAGAATAATTCAGACTTTTAGACGAGCAAAGAACCAAGATTTTAAAGAAATAAACACCCCTATAAACTAAAATTGTGGTTTAGCCATAAACAAGGTTAAACCAAATAGTAGGCATACTTATGCCCAAACCACTACTTAATGTAGTTGATGTAATTTCGTATTTTCAAAATAAGTTCTAGTATTAAATAATGTTTTCAGTACCTAAATATTTATCTTATCCAAAGTTCATAAAGTTAATTAAATTAACAAGGACAAAATGACCAACCCAATATCTCAAGTCTATATAAAAAAAAAAAAAAACATTACAAAAAAAATAAAAGTGTCGAAATGTCTTTACCTAAAATCCCACACATAAAACATTCTCCTTAATCTTTCTTACATAACCTTTGATGGTCAAGAGAATTGGGAATTGACTCTATGGAGAGAAATATATATATGTACTAAAAGATTCCCAAGAAAAAAGTTTGCTTAATTTAAACCAAACTCTTATAGAAACCATTTGACCCTTAAAAATAACCACAAAAAAGACATGACCTCTATACAACACAAAATAACTTAAAATAATTCTGTTCATCTGAATTTTTCAACAACAGAATATGTTTCTGCCATCTTAAAGTTAATAGTGGTTATACCAATTCATTTGGGACAACAATAGATATAAGTATAACTATTTGAAAAGTAATTTACCCAAGTGGTAAGTATACTACAATATAATCTCTCTTGAGTTTATGACAGGACACTTTTGTTTTGTTTTATGGTCATATCTGTAGATATTGTCTGTAAAATAAGGATAGAATTTCTATGGTTTAGGATTTCATCTATGTATATGGTGTTTAATTCTGCTTTTGTTACAGAAACGTTTGTAAACCATTTGAACTATAAAATAAGACGATGAATGTAGGCTTCATTTAAAATTAAACTTGAAACCCTTTGCCTTTTTAATTTGATGAATTGTATAGGTATAATACATAAACTACTCAAAATAAAATAGACCCACTTAGTTTTTTGTCTTTTATTTGAAAATAACTATACCTACTAAGGTCCAGTTTTTTCAGTGCGAGATTATTCCAGGGTTAGATTAATTTCGAGTTAACACTGATTGAAACACGTATATCAGTCATTTTGAAATCTCGAGTTAGCTCGGAGTAAACTCAGCTAAATTGTTGGGTTAACTCTAAAATAATACGGCATCTAAAACTGTCTAAGAAAAACGTGTTTCCACCGCAGCGTTAAACCGAGGTTAATCTCCCACTGAAATACGGGGCTTTCGGGCCAGTCTTTTCAGGTCTGGTTATGTGTAACCATTGGTTATTTCAGTTGGTAACCATAAATTTTGTATGTGTTTCTAGGGTAAGCAGCTAAAATAACAAATGGTTTAATTTAACCAGAGCTGAAGAGACTGGCCCTTAGTGACTTTTTTTTCGATAATACCTTTGAGTTGAGGATTAAGAAATTTAGTGACATATAGACAAATCCGAAGCCGGCTAATTCACTGTGCACAATTCACTGTGAACAATTCACTGTGCACAATTCACTGGTATGGACAATTCACTGTGGATCAAAATTCACTGTGGAACACAATTCACTGTGGTCGAATTTTTCGAAGACAGCGTTTTACAAAAATTGCATTTATGTAAACTTACATCTCAAATAAATGATATATTTCTTATTTTCTTACATCTCAAATAATTATATGAAATTTTGAGAAACTAATAAAAAAAATTAATAAAAATTAATATCTTTTCTAACACTTTACCATGTTTGAATTCCAATACAATCGGAACCGAAATCTTTTTATTTTCTTTTTTTCTATGAAGGTTATGATTCAAAAAACAATATAGAATAATGTCCAATTAAATAGTGCACCACAGTGAAATGCACACAGTGAATTGTCCATCACAGTGAATTGCCCCACAGTGAATTGTGCACAGTGAATTGTGCACAGTGAATTATTGTCCCTACAGTGAATTGTTTTCCACAGTGAATTGTGTACAGTGAATTATCCATACAGTGAATTGTGCACAGTGAATTAGCTTAGACCCAGATTAATTACTACGGAGATTGTTTTTTTATTTAAATTACACACAAGAAACATTTTTAATGAAGTTTAAGCAATATAAAGAAAAATTAATCTTTACAAATCAATTTTTTTATTTGATATAATTTGTTGAAAGATGTTTTGCTTGACCCCACTCTGATCCGTATGCACTGTTTTATCCTAACGAATCAGAAGGAAACATAAAAAATAATATAAACATCAAAAAAATCCTTTTGGGTAGAAATAGTTTTTTGTAAAACTTAATGATATTTTGGAGCCAACTTAATGAATATTTAAACAGTAAACAGCCCTTTACACACACCGATTGGTAAAATCTTTCATTAAAAGCAAAAATACATCTATTGCTTGGCCGCGATAATTTTATAAAGGAAAAGTAAATTCAAGCCATTAAAATGTGTCGTATTAAGATATTTGTCTTGACTACTTGAATTTGCTGTATGATTCCCTTAAAGATCGAATTTTTCAAGTTATTCTAAACTGATCGGATGGCTGTACACATTATTGAATATAAAGAAGTTGACAAACTTTGAATAGAGTAAAGTGTATGGCGGCGTTCATATTTACAGAATTGTTGCTCATAATGCAATGCACAAATCATTTTATCAATACGTTTATAAGCACAGTTACGTACTGAACTAAAATGTGTCAAATAATAACTAATAACAATAATTTATTAACTGCATCACCTTAAGCTACTCAAATTAAAGGGCACGACTGCATCGCACAAGCTTGCTCTGTTGGCAAGATATCTGAGAAATAACACGTTTGATTATTATCTCATTTTTTTTTTCTTTTTTACGAATGCATAACTTGCCTTATAGTAAAGCTATTTATATTAAATTTTCTTTATTTCAAAAAAACGTTACGAAAAGTTAGTTTACTAGAAATCTATGGACAGCTATAACGACATTTCAGGATAACGAAAAAGATATTAACAAAGAAAATTGGTAGATAACTTAAGATAAGTATAATTTACTTTCAATAGTATAAAGATATTAAATTCAATATTAATTAGATATTATTGAAAAATAAATTAAAAAAAAAAAAAAAAAATTCAGCATTGCGGACTAAAATATGTATTGTTTTTTTTCACAGAAATTAAAAAAAAATATGAAAAATAAGTTAATTTTAAAACGATCGAGAATTAGATTAAAAGGTTGAATTAATTAAGAGCATTAAAAAAAACTATTTCAGCAGTTAAGAGCACCACACTCAGAGCAAAAATCATGTACAATGAACCAAATATTAACCAACTACCGTGTTGTTTTTTTTTTCAAAGCTGTTCTCCTGTGAAATATTTAACCAGGTACCTGATCGAACCAACTCATTAAATCAACAAAAGTGAATTGTTGAATCAACAGTTCATAATAAACCATTTAGAAACATTTTGTGAATGTTGATTCAAAGCTGTATCGCGTATTATTAACAGGACTCAATGTTAATTAATGCTCACCTGTATATTTGACATGACGTATTGCCAAACTTAACATGTAGACACATAAAATTTGCATAAGAATCGAGAAACAATAACGAGGTGTATTGTTATTTCAACTATGCTCCAATTTGAATTTAAATGTACTTTTTTTCAAAGTGCCCTCGCAGTGTAAACTTAAACACGAGCGTTATAAAATTTGTATTCTTCACAAGGTTTTTATTTAACTCTTTTATTCAACTCTGTGATCGGATAGCAAAATGTTATAAGGGGGCAGTTATAGCAATCATTGAAACTAATCATTGAAAATTTTCTTTTTCATTTTCTTAGGCTAATTATCGAACAAATTTGCTGTTGTATGAAAATGAAGCTTATGAATTATAGAATTTTTTTATCAAAAAAAAAAAAAAAAATAACGCAATTTAAGCTAAATTCGCAAAATATTAACAATTTTGTGTTTTCAATGATGAACATCGATTTCAATGAACAGCTGACTTTAGTTCCATAAAGTGGAACACAATCGATCCACAGATTTAATTTGTTAAACGGTAAATTTACTAATAAGATGAGATATACTGTTGATTTAACATTGCTCTTGTTAAAAATTAAACAGGGTAATCTGTTAACTTGTCTAGAAATAGTGTAAAATTAACTCTTCCATCAAATTTTACAGGGACCATGTGAAAAAAAAACACAAACTGATTTGAAAATAACACTTTAGTCATAAACAGTTTAGCTATTTACGAGATTCAAATGTTAAAATGATATAATATCAATTTAAATCAACAAAAAATTATGTCAAACTTACAGTTAATGCGCTCATGTTAATTTAAAAATTCATATGTCAATTTTATATGAGAAATTACTTTTATTTTTAAAAGGACGATTGTTATTTTTTTTATCTGACGTTTTTCTCTGAGTGCTCAAGACATTAAAACAATAGTCTTTAGAAGAATCCAGCTTTGTCCGAATATTTTTGAAGTAAAATTCTATTTTTACTGGGCTATAACGCACATACAAAATATACATACATACACAAAGTTTCAAGTAAAACTGAACGTGAATATAAAAAAGAAGGTAATGAAACACCAAAATCTAAAAAAAGAGCCAATTTTCGATAATTAAAAAAAAAAAAATGAGTAAAAGAGGCACAGCTGAAAAAAAAATCCAAAGTGGCTCTTTATAACCACGAAGGTAGCCCTGGATAACATAAATTGGATTAGAATTTGGCAAGCGAAATAGACGTTTAAAGAAAAACCTTTGAATCATTTCAAATTCTCCAAAGTATACATTATAAGAATTTAATGCAGCGGCCTCATTAACACGATACTTTGATCACAAATCTTTATTTTGGGTTCCGAAAAAGTTTTGCCACATAACACTAAGTCCAGTTTTGGCTTCTTTACTCTTTTTCTTAACATGTTTTGTTAAACTAGTATTTGCTGACATCAGTCCTCCCAGAAACTTGAAATCCTCCACGCGTTCGCCTTCCAAGAAACAGCATTCTTCTCTCAACCTCTGACATTTTCGAGCTTCAAACAACATAATTTTGTTTTTTAGTGCATTCATTTTCAGATCCCAGGTATTGCAGTACCTCTTAAGCTTGTTAATTTGAATTTGAAGAGAAGTAAAATTATCGGCTAACACGACAAGGTCATCCGCATAGAATAGTACTTCAACCATACTTCAACCATAAGATCTCTGAAACAATGAACAGAGCAAAGAATATTGGACTCAGAATACACAATTGAGAAATACCTGCAGTTGTTTCAAAGCAGTTTGACGTCTCAGACTCATCCCAAACTGTCGCATTGGTTCCAAAAAATTTTTTTGATACATAGTTAGGAATTTTCTAGATACAGCAAGGAAAGTCATTTTATTATATCAGAGCTTGCCGGTTGACGGTGTCGAATGATGCTTTAAAATCAACAAAACAGACATTAAGCTTTCTTTTTCTTTGCGTGTATCTAGTGTCAATGCTTGACAAAACATAGTACTTTTAAGCATAGTACCTTTAATCGCAAGCATGTTGGTGATTTTTTTTTAGATTTTGGAGATTGTGGAGATTTTGAACAAAAAAATTTTTTATTGGGGATTTGTTCCATTGGGCTTTTCTTCCTACTTTGATTGTGTACTTTCTTCTTTTTTTTTTTAATTATTGGTGATTCCCATTTTTTTGAGTAGGTATATACGGAACCAAAACACAATATATTAAAAGATGTACTTTGTGGAAATGAGATGAATGAGAAATTTTATAACGGCCTTCAAGACTAAAAATTAAGTTCTTATTGAGGGCACACTCCGGTAAGAAAGGCATTTTTGTGTTTGTCGGACCTAAACCTACTAAAGCTTAACAAGTGACATCCTTTTACTAAATTTGTAAGTGAAATTGCTTAAAATACCTAACTTTTTTTTATAAAAGGTAACAAAAACTTTGTTTTTATTATTTTGGTTCTTAAATGAGTTCTGATAGAAATCCTGCGTACACCCTTGGTGCTTGTAGTCAGATCAGATCCAACAAATATTATGTGTGATTGCGTTTAGTAGTTAAATGCTTAAATTACCTTTACCTGATTTTCCTTTTTAATAATCAAGAAAGTTAAAAAACATTTAAAGTTAAATTACCCATTCAATGTTTAAATGATACTTTCGTTACGAAATAAAAAATCAATCTTACTAGCCTTAAAGCGAGTCCCTGGAAAAACACATGGAATTAAACTGCTCCCGGTAGACCATTTATATCATAAAAATGCTCTTTATGACGAACACACCTTTAGAAGTTTTTTACGCTGGCATGTGCGTATATTAATGGCATATTATACACAATTTTCTTCTTTCAAGGACATGCATCCCCATGGCGATGGTTTACATTTAATAAAATCTAAACCCAAACAATTTGCATGCGACAATAAAACCATTATTCTCTTCCATATCCATGTATGCGGATACTACATGGGAAACCTTAAGATATTATTTATATATAGTAAAAAAATACATCTTACCTTTTACTCTTAATTTATTCACTGTGCTTGAATGAAATATTTCCTAAGAATCTTTATCTTTTACTTTAACGTACATCGAAAGTGTTTGTCTAAGAATGTCAGGTTCGTTTCATTGGCCTTCATTTTTTAGAGGGAGACACGTGGCTATATATCTTTTTTGTTGACCCTATTCAAAGGAGCTTCAGCTCAATGAAATTTGACGCTCGAGCAGTGTTTACTTTGCTTCACTTTCATTAATCAAATTTATGTGCCTTTCCGCCTTCGTCAGCATAATACCTTTCTATACAAACAACACTACATTATACTCATACACCTATACAATGCAAATATTTTCTTAGGACAAATTTATATGGACTGACTTAAAAGGAGCTTGTTAAGAAGACAAATGGTAGCAAATAATTAACTTATTTTTGCTGGCCATAGTTATAATGTCAGAAGAGCATAAAATATTACTAATGTTGTTTTTGTTGTGTTGTTGTATTTATGAGTAGGTTTATTGGAAGTGGAAAATTGAAAAATATCCATTTTATCCTCCTTCGACAAAAGATAATCATAGATAAAGATGACAAGCTCTGACAGAAGTTCATAATGGATTTCGAAAAATGGTAATATTGTTGCGGTTTTTATTTAACCTCAAATTAATTGAATTGAAATGAATTTATTGTTACAAGTATTTGTAAAGAGTTATGAGAGCTCATTTGTGTAGAACAACTCTGCTTTGGATATGATAGCTGACATTTTGGTGTCGTGTGATTAAATTGTTTGTTATCGCACCCTAAATTCAAAATCAAAACTTCTGAGTGTAACCAGCTGACGTATTTTCTTCCGGAATCTAGCCAGCTGACGAGTGGTTTCTAATAGTTTACGGTTGTATGAACCTATACACATAGTTTCAACTTTGGAGAAATCACTTTTTTTTTCAATGTTTAAGACGTCGCCCAAGTCATATCCCCCGCGTATGCAGCAGCTGACGACGGGTTTTGTTGTCAGCAAGGTCACAGCTATGAAATATATAAAATTCAGCTTTGGAGAAATCACTCATTGAAAAATATCGCTGCCTCCCGGACTATATATCGTAAGTAGGTAATTGAAAAGAGTTAGCTATTCATCGTTTGTGATGCGTTATCGTTATATCACGATATCGATCAAATTTCGATGAGATTGCTAATCCACAAACGAAAGCAGGGCCCATGTGATGAAAAGTAAAGTAAATTTCGTTTGCGGTTGTGTTCAATAATTATTAGGGTAGGAAGCTCTTCAAGGTATGTTGATTAAAAACAATGTATTATTCAAGCGGTAACGGGAGTTAAATACTAAAATCAGAAACTTTTGAACATAATTAATAACACTGATGCTGAAATTTAAGTACAAATGTCATAGTGAAGCAAAAAATATGATTTACAAATGCATTTCGAAAAAAAATCAATCCACCGTTTCTCCCTGGTTATGGCCTTTGAACTTACCTCAACTAAATAGACAAATAAATTGATAACTATGCCTATAATATGTATGTAATGTAAAAGACCTTCCTTTTTTGATTAAGATACCCATGTCGTTTTTACGATATTTTTTACTTCCCTTCTCTAATGTAAGTTGTCTAGGAAAATATTTTATCGTTAGCAAAAACGTGCAGTATTCATTAAATGCCTCAATGCACACAACATTTTCAACTCTGAACGAATTTTTAATGATGTCATAACCTTGATTTTTGAAATATGTATTTGAATTTCCATGCAATTATAAATCATCAAAACTTTACCTTTGAGAATTTTAAAAACATGATTTCAATGTAAATTCAAAGTCAATTAGTATAATGTATGTATGTATGTTAAATCTCTGAATATATATATAATAATAATTATATATTTTCCGGAAGCAAAAACATGACTGAATTACTTTGAAAATGAGAAATTAGCAAGTGCAATATTGATCCCTTCGCATTTATTACGAGCTGAATTAGCTACTCCATCTGGATGTCATAAATTATTTTATGTTAATTATTATTTCCATGTGACTTTTCTTACCTACATTATGGATATATAAGGATAATCATTACCTCCAGTTTATTCCTAGGTTAAACTTTAATCAAAAAGTAATAATTGGATTGGAATTAGACAATTTCTGGTATCGAGGATAAGATCTTGAAACGTTTGTGAATAAAATAACTTCTTCATTATAATTCCCGAGTATAGAGTGAGGAGACAGGAGAGTGTCCCTTAGGGTTTTCATAAGGAAATGACAGAGTAATTAATGGAAATGTTAAGATATTGCGTTAGAAGCACTCTTGACAGCCATAATCCGATTCATTTTGTTCCCAGACATTTCAAAGGATATGTGATTAGTTTCTTGTTCATTGTGGGTGGCATATAGAAATCGAGATACCAAATATCGTCGTGTAGTCAGTGGGGATTAATTGACGAACAACATCAAATAATTTAGTATAAATGGTTAGATGTACCTTTTCATATGGTAAGGGATTTTTTTAACAGAAATTCTAAGGGGATTCGATTTGGGAAAGCCATTTTTAATTTGAGCTTCGGGAGCCAATAAAAAGGGAAAGCGAGTAGGATTACCCATCATGTATACGCATTTATGTTCGCATATTATGATATAGCTACTTTGTTGTAATATTTAAATATTTCTATCAATGAGACCTTACTTTAAAAATGAAATAAGAATAGATGCGTTACGTAGCTTTATGTCTTTTGTCCGATAAAATGTTAAATTAACATGAGTTAATGTGCTTTGTTCGATTTGACACTGGCGGCTTTAAATTTTATTAAAATTGAGGCTTTTAATTGTCCTTTAGTTTGGCTTAATCAAGTTGTTAAAGAAAAAAAAAACAAAGGACACGACTAAGTCGCAAAAACTTGCTCTTTTGTCAAGTTGCCTGATGGCTTATGACACAAAAAAAAATTTTATTTAAAAAATGTTGTTTGGGCTTTTGGATCAGTTATATTAAATGCCATTTAAAACTTATCCATTTTTGTTGTATTCCCGACGTTTCGTTGGCTGTTTTCCAACATTTTCAAAGGATGTTTTTTATTTATTAAACTCTTTTGAATTCATTGTCAAATTTTGATTTTTTATATAATTACATTTTACATTTATATAGCACTATTTTGTTATCAAAACGGAAAACTGAATAAATTAAAGAGAAAAAAACAAGACAAAACCAAAAATTAATTGTTCCAACCATTGCATATACATTTCTATAGTATTTTCATGCTGAATAATCACCGCCTGGCCATCTTAAGAAACTTGTGAACAACACAATTTTAGGTTCGTGCATTTACTAGTTGTCTATTCTGTAACTCTGACAACAGTCGTAAACATACATGATTTTTGTTTTGTTTACGACTCTTGTCAAGGAAATATGGATTTTAGAGCCAATAAAATACATTTTATATTATTAATTTGTTTTGTTGACGACTTATATTAGGGTAACAGAATAGACACTTAGTAAATGTAAGAACCTCCAAATGTGCGGTTCACAACTCTCTTTAGATGGCGCTGCTCCATGGTTGTACTATAGAAATTTATATACAATGGTTCCAACATAAAATATAATATCACAGACTAAAAAATATTTTTTTTAGATCAGGTCTAACAATTAAAAAAATATTAAATTAAAAAATGCACATCTAGGTCACTCGAACTTGCTCTTGTGGCAAACTATGGGATTACAAAAAAAAAATTGGTAAACTATACTGAAAAGCGAAAAATATCAAAAAAGTTGCTGAATCGTTGAAGCCGTTTTAAAGAAAATAACGGTTGTATGTCAAGTACAGTTTTTCTTATCCCCAATAGAACACCAATTAATCATCTGCTATCATCTCAATACCAATATGTTTGATTGCACGAATCCCAGACTTCCTGATTTTAAATTTCTTCAGACATCTTTTTTCCTATCAAATTTCAATTGTTAGATCGCTGGTGTTTCCTTATTCTTCTTCGTAAACAAAGATATTTCCATCTCCAAAATTTTGATTTTTTTTTGCCAATAACTTTTAATGGACCCCCACATTCCCATACGGTTTTTTTCTGGTCTCGACCAAACCTACCTGCTTTATCTTTTTGGCACACCTTATGTGAATCACCCTGAAATCGATGTATGGAGTTCCGCTATATATTCCAAAACGGCTGGAGCGATTTTTAAGGAATTTTTAGGCAGTCTTCAGATAGACCCATAGTCACCCAGCGAGTAACACTGTGAAGTGTGGTAACGATAGGATAGAAGAGAAAGAGCAACACCAGGTCAGGAGGAGGAGTTAAGGTCGTATCTATACCGATCGATTTATTTTGAAAAAGGAACATTTTACGAAAAAAAAATAGGCGCATAGGGAACTAATTTCACATGGGAACTAATTTCACCACTAGTGGGAACTAATTTCATTTTTTTTTTGTAGAGTGTTGTTTCCCACTTTAAGTCGAAAATAACTTAATTTTTCGGTGGGAAATTATTTTACTCTTTTGGGTGACATTACACTTACAAAACGCACATATTGCATACACAATCTTGAACCCACCAAAAATTGCACCCAACCAAACTCGCACCCATTCCCAATCTTATTGTTGGTCAAGAAGGGGTGTTGCAGGGGGCAGCATGACCCCCCTTGCCAATCTCAACAATTGGAGACACCGGGAACTAAAGTCGTCCCATCAGAGACGTACCGACGGGTGGTGTGTGTGGGAGGGGGGTGTATCTAATTTTAAGTGTAAAAGTCGGTATTTACGCAGTTTTTTAATAGCGAGGGAATCGGCATATGCGGGGAGAGTCAACAGTTTTGCAAGTTTTCAAACATAGGTAGGTATATGAGAAAGAAGGTCGATTATTTTTGAAGCTTTATAATAATTAAAGCATTATAAGTCGGCATTGTCAAGGGTTTTTATTTTTAATGTGAAAGTCGGTATTTTTGCACATAAAAATTGCATCTCATCTTAGTCGTTCGGACTCGACAAAAAAATTGTAGTGTATCATTGAATCTCATATTAAAAATATTTTCTTTTTCTATTTTTAGACAAATAATTCCAACAAAGTTGGTGTTAATTTCCGATTATTATTGCCCGACGTTTCCACAAGGTTACACTTGTCTTGGTCACAACCCGTGATGTTTCTTTTTACGACAAGTCACTGTCGAAAAGTCGGGCAATAATAATCGGATATAAATTTTTGATTTAAACAAACAATCGCGGTAAGTCCGTTAAATGTTTCTTTTTAAAAACTTACTAGGTTATTGCAACCAATTTAATTAAGAGAAATTCATCCGATTTAGTGCTATAAATGAATACATTGATATTGAAAGCATTAACGTGTTATATTTGTTTCAATATTGCAGTAGTAGATACAAGTTGGAGACGAAATTCTGCAGGGGTCAAAATTCTTTTGTCAAAATTCAGCTTTCAAAATTCAACTTTGCAAAATTTTGCTTTTATAATTCTGCTATTTTGTAAATATAAGAATTGAACACAAAACAAAAAGCAAAATTTTAAGCCTGAATTTTGAAAAAACTGAAAGAATGAAAAAATAGCAGAATTTTGAAAAGCAGAATTTTGAAACCAGAATTTCGACCCGCTACCAGTACTCAATATTATAGTTTCGTGGATATTCATTGATTATTCAAAACATCCAGTTATTTTGTTACTTTTTAGTATAGAGATGCTGCATAGACCGCATCCGGCAAATTCTCAAAATAAGTCGGCAAATTAATAATAAAAAGTCTTCATTTCAATGAAACTCACCCCCCCATAGCTCGACCTCTTGGTACGCCTCTGCGCCCCATATGTTCAGCTTTATATCTCCTCTAATATAAAAATTGTAGATATGGGTACTAAATTCATTAAATCTTCAGATGAAATTAGGTTTCGCCCACAGTGGGAAATAAATTTACAAAAAAAAAAGTTAAATTAGTTCCCACTAGTGGTGAAATTAGTTTCCATGTGAAGTTAGTTCCCGTGAAGTTAGTTTCCTGCACCAAACAAATATTAAGAAATTTTTTGTCTTTTTTGCCATTAACTTCTTTTTTATAGCAGCGATAGTAAGGGAGATAAAATCGTTAGCAGCGCTCATCGGCTTATATCGATGGGGACTTATTTTCACAGATTCCTTAGAACACAATAAATTAGGGAGCTTTGTACCAAAAATCAACTTTCCCCTAATTTTGTCCAAGTTGAATGCTTTTTTGACTAGATTATAAATAAATTAATGAATTTAAAATGAATGTGATTTCATCTGCATTCAAATGAATACCAAATGATTTTATTATTTTACAGCTCTGGTTTTCGCATTAAAAATCTTCAAATTATTTTTTTTTATTGGTTGAGCATTAGAAAACATAGGTAGGTACTTAAAAAAAAAAAAAATTACTCAATACCTACCTGTTTTGTTTTGTTCTCAAAGCGCAATTAGCACTTTGCTACGAGCTTTGCTATGCATTAAATATTTTTTTTGTTAAAAAAACTTGTAAATTAATTTACTTTTTAAACGTGACAGTGATGTATAGATACCAACATTTAGTTAAGTTATGTTATGACGTATAGCATGTTGCAAAACAAACCATGAACAAAATAATATAAAAAAATGTATTAAACATTTTCACACAAAAAATTTGTTTTATCCACAAAATCTGCAAATAAAAAAAAAATAATCATTTTTAGTTTCAAAAAATACAAAACGCCCTTGTCAACTAAACGCACATGATTGTTAGGACTTTAATTTTTCGAAATATTAAACATTTGGGTACATCGTATATTTTCTGTAAAACAACTTTGTAAGGTGCCGAAATCTATCTTACTTATATTTTTAAACTTGCCCATAATTTTGACATGGGAAATTTTTGTTCACATGCTGCTATAGCTTCTCTTATAGGTCTCTTATATTATAAAATTGCTCCATAGAAGATGCAAGACATTTAAGTATACACTTTTTGAGAAACTTAACTCACATAAAATTTTGTAAATAATTTTTATTCTTATGACAACTTAATACTCTAAATTTTATTATAAATATTTAATAGGTAGGTACCTAATTCTTCGGCTAGAACCGTTTATAGAGTTACCGACTTCATCATGACACAAGACACTGCCATTATAAGTAGACACAGATGTTTTATAGACGCACCTTTATCTGCTCATGCCCTACCTTCTTCTAAGGACATCAATTATACTCAGACTTAGATTATTTTTTCTTCGATGATCCCGGTGATGTGATGACCATAAAGATGCACTTTCTGCATTACTTTATCAGAAACTCTAACTGATTTAATTAAATAAGTAGGTATTCCCGCCCATTTTTATGTAGTATCACCATGGCCTAAGTGGATCATCCGTTTATCTGAGAACCACCTAAACTTATAACCTTACCTAACCTATTCACTTCCAGCACTTCAGACCATATACAAAGACATTATAGGAATCTTCTTCTTTATAGTCGAGCCAAACATGTTAAAAAGTTTCTCATAACGTCGTACCATAACTTTCCATCTTATAACGTTTCCAAATTAATCTGGGCATTATTATTCGGTCTTATTTCATGAGAATACATTTATTGACCTAATTATCATTCAAACGAAAGTCATATAAATCCCAGAAAACCAAGTTTCATTCTTCAGAAAGCATTTCACAACCATAACAATAACTTAATCTAGCTTAAAAGTTCACATGGTTTTTTTTTTTAAGAAGCGAGGAAATGCATGTTTGCTATACGAGACGAGGATATGATAATACATTAATGCCACTGCCACCGCGCTGTCGTATATCTGATGTGAAAATGTTTTTAAAGGACACCCCGCCGCACTCAAAAAATTATCCCAATTGTTCACCCAAGCATATAACTCACTTTCACGCTCTTTCCCTCTCTCTCAAGATGTTTGCCACACAAGTCATTAATCTCAATAAAACACTTAGGGTTACACGTACTAGATACTCTCGTTCCTTACAAAAGATACATCTGAATAATAAATGTTTTCCAACTCCGCATAGTGACATTTATACGCCCCCAAATATTGTGGGTGCTTAGAGGTATGACATTAAAACGTTTCAAAGGGCACCCAGCTATATCACACACTCACAACATGGTGTGATTAACGTAGAACTTTGGGGTTTTCGGAGATTTTTAATGAGTTTTTGTTGAGATACTTTTGCTTATGTGGATAAATTTAATAGTTTGAATTTCTTTTATTTTTAAACAAAGTGTTTCTTACCTTATTCTTTGAATTTTATTTAAATAAGAAAAATAATTTCTTGTTATAATAATTGTTGTTTATATTTTATTCACCACATTTTCGTTCAATTTATTTTAATTTCTGAATGTTTATTTACATAACAAAATTATAATAATCTAAATACTTTATTATAAATATTTTTTCTTTTACCAAAAACAACTATTATAATTTTTTTTAAATAACTACATATTATTATTATTTTTTATTTAATTTTTTAATTTTTAAACATTAGTTAGACACCAATCAAAAGTGGCAATTTATATACTTTTTTCTTATTTATTTTTACACACAATCTAAATATAAATGTAAATACCTATTTTCTTTATTCCTAAAATGCAATGTAAAAAAAATTGCAACCATCATAGACAACATGATGTGAGGACAAAAGAAAATTGTATCATGACATAAATAGTTTTTTTTTTTATATATTTTAATTAAATATTTATTTATTTATTTAAGAATAAATATTTTTTATTAAGTTCGTAATATGTAATTCCTTATAATATGTTTTTAGTTATTGGATTGTGATATGATTTATTTACAATAATACCTTACCTAACTATTTTACTTAATACATTTTACAATATAAAATTAGTAATACATTGTACAACTAATTTTTTAATTTACCAATTTTAATAGAGTTTGATTTTATATTATTTACTATAGTTTATTTTTTTTAAGTCTTTTCTTGTAGTAAAAAGTATTATTAACTCTACGAAATGGTTTTATATTTTTTTGTTTATTTTTTTTTCGGGAATTATCTCATAGGTGATTATGGGAAAATTCATTTGATATGAATAAAAAGTTAATGTTTTTACAAAAAAATAATAAAAAACAAATAATTTTAACATTCTTCACTTAAAAAAAAAAACTGCCATAAAAATATCAATTGAATCCATTTTGAACTGCATACCAGGCCAACAGGAAAGTAAGAATGTATTTTTTTGTTTTCACTTTGTTAGGGATCATGGATGCCCTGCCCAGCGCCAATGATCGAATACTTAACTGTTAAGACCAAAAACAAAAATAAGTTTGTTTACTTATTTTTGATTGGTTATTGTAAGAGCAACAGCAAAACTGCTTTAATTTCATTTAGAGATGTGTGTAAGAAGTAACGAGTAGTGATGTGCAATTACAAGTTTGCTTTTTTGGTTTCTTTTGTTAGCTAGATAGGACCATATTTCTCGAACTAAATTACATTCTATTTTGATTAATGAGAAATAAAAATTCATTTTGGTCATTGTAAATAGCGTAAATAGTTTTCATTTTGGAAGACGAACATTCTTCAATGTAATTGAATCAAATATTTTTAAAACACGACAGGTCCACTAGATCTGTATCTGATTTTACAATTACTCGAAATTTTTATTTAATATCAGAAGAAGACAATTCCCTGGACTTGTAATATTTTAAATATAAACAGCAGTTTGTTGTTATTATAAGTCATCTTACTAAACAACTTGTTTTACCTTAAGCCGGTAATTGATATAAATATTTATTGGTTGAGAATTTGATGCTAACTAAACTGACCTTACAAAGTTTGTATATACAAGTTCAGGAAGATATTTAACATCCTTTTACTTCCAAAACATGTCATGTCCAAAACGGTTTTCGACTTTTGTCTTCTTATCTATAGACCAGCCAGCCGTCTACAGAACAACCTTTTCGAAGGGAATAACTTTCGAAGTGAACATGATGTTAAACTTATTTCGGCTCTATTTAAAATGAGAAAAGAAGCTCGTAAACCTTAACTTCATGCCACAAACAGAGGATTTGCCCATTTATTACAACCTTTGTAACATGGGTGTAAGAGAAGACGTCTACCATTTTTTATTAGAAATTAAGAAGAGCTTTTCTAGGCAGCAACAAAAAAAACCGAAATGGAAGTGCTTGCTATCCTGAACTGCGAAGGCGATGTAAACCAGCTTTATAAATTCTACCAGTTAGCGATATCATATCGAACACAAATAATAAATCAAGCATTCTAAAAGAAAAAAAAATCTTCATGACTAAAAATTGATTTCTTATAAAAATCTCCTTGCAAATTACTTAACACACACCCTTTTGATTGAACGATTTCATTTAAAATGTCATTTTAGATGTCAACAATGAATTTGTCAATAAATTTTAGAATAAATTTTTGATTTCTGTTAATTTTTCTCCAAATACCTCAATTGCATAGTTTCGACGTTAAATTATTAGATATACATATATGATAAGTAATTTTTTGGAAAAAAGTGCATTTTATAGCAAATTGTTATAGAATTTCTTTTAGAGTTTTTAGACCTAGTGTCAACTTAATCACTTTATAAATCTATTTGACCCGATGGAAACGTTACTAAATCTTCTTCTCTCTTCCTTCCTAATGTATACTACGTACATTTTGGCTTTTGATAAATGATTTTGCATTTCGAAATGTGTGTAAAGTAGCGTTTCAATGTTTAAATGTACTTGAGACTAAAGCCAATATATAATTTATTTTCAAAAAAATTGATTTCACCATATGTTTTATGTTCTTTGTGTTTTGTATCACCGCAAAAGTAAATAGGGTTTCATAGTAGAATTTTGAACCCTAGATCACTATACCTCTTCCCTGCATCTTGATAACGGTTCAGAAATCGCTCCTGTTTTTTTTAAATCATAAAAAAGATAATTTTGGAAATCCGACTCATTATACTTTTCTATCAGAAAAAAATAATATCCTAATGTCGTTTGAGTTCACCTTTTTTTGAACATTCCAAATTTTTAACTTTTTTGTGACATCATGTTTTAAACATGTTTTTTTTTTTGTGACATCATGTTTTACATGTTTTAAGTGTTTGCCACTGCGGATAACACAAAGAACTGTTGTTAAACTAGCCTCAAAAACAATGTTCAATATTCACAGCTGCTAATAGTCCTCAATTTGTTGCAGTTCCTAACAATTATTGTTCATTGAAATTATTGTAATAATTCTTTAAATTAAAAAAACACATTATTGCAGCCAGAAATTAAAAACAAAGGATCTAACTAGGTGCTCGTTCATTTACCCCTTCACTATTTGTTACTTTTTTACACATCTCTATTTGAAATATATAATCCAGTTATTAAATATACTATCCACGAAATCATTAACAACCAATCAGAGAACACTGAAAACAGGTTTAGTAGATGTCAACAAATAAAGCAAGAATCTTCTGCAACTGATCGCCTTGCTAGACATTGCTGTTGGCCTGGTGCCCCAGAAAAATTTTAAATTTTAGTGAAATTTGTCGGCAGTTATTTTTATACGTGTTGACAGTTGGTATTTGAATATTTAAATAGAGATGGTTGGTGGACATTTGAATCGTTGTAAATTTGAAGTGAACTTTTAGGCGAAACTGAAGTAAAAAATAGAAGAAATGGTTTAGTAACGCGATTTTATTCAATTTTGTTAGGACCAAGAAATCTAATTAAAACAAAAACAGCAAAAATGAACAATCTTATGTTGGTTTGGTGTTGGTACCTACTTGTGTTAAGAACAACGAGTTCTAATAAAAATAAAGTTCAAAACATCAGTAAGAGCTTGACATTTGATTCGAAATTTTGAATAAAAAGGAACTTCGTTGAAAGAACTTCCCCGCATACAATTGGAAGCTTTAATATTTTTCAACATTTGAAAAACGTTTACCTAATAAAGAATGTGAATTTCATAAAAATTAAAATAAAATATCATTTAAAACCAAAAGCTGTGTTTTATTTTAATAAAAAAGAATTATTTTTTACAGAGTTCTGATTAATAAAACCACCATAATCACTACAAAGACAACTCCGACTTAATACTTATACATTAATAAAAAGATTATATAACATTTTATGAAAAAATACAAAAAAAGAACACATCGGAAGTTCAATAAACAATTTAATTACAAACTAACTAAACAAATCTATCTATCTACATTACTAAGTTTGTCTTTTAAAAACAATAACCGCACACATTCAAAATTGTCGTCTATACGATCATAGCGCATTATAGTTAAAGTCCTTTTAAAATCCACTCCACTTATTTGCCAAAAAGGAGATTAAAAATTAAATAAAGTCCACAAAATGCACACATTGCCATTCATTAAACTGGCTTCGCATAGTCGTCGCTGTAGTTGGTTTGCTGTACCACAAGCTACTCAGACACAACTCTCCGGAACTCGGTGTGCCATCAGACAATCCTTAATCGCATTTATATTGATGTTATCCTCCAGATCACTAGACGAACTGCATCCGCTCACAATTCCACTGCTGCTGCTTACTACCCCTCCAGGCGGCGGTGGTGGTGGCATTGACGCCATCTTTGCTGACAGTTGTGGCGGAGGCAGTGGAGAACCCGTCAACGACGTCATCTGATGAAACTGTGGCTGCAGATTACTATTGCGTCCTAAACTGTGATGATGATGGTGCTGTTGTTGCTGATGGTGCTGCTGTTGTTGATGTAGCATTGCTCGACTAAGACTATTCGTATTTGAAAGGAAGTTACCACCCCCACCAGAACCACTGCCGGATGAGGGGAGTGTTCCCCCAATTAGAGATGGCAACGTATTGCCACCACCAGCGCCTCCCACTGGACTACAAGTGGTTGCGAGTATATTTGGCATAACATTCGTTAAGCTTGTGCTCGTCGCAGGCAATGTGGCTGTTGAAGCTGCGGAAGAAGTCGGTGACGCTATTATCATTCCAAGACCGTTGGGGGATATGCCTGTTAGCATCATGCCAGGAACTGGGCTACTTGTCCCGATGCCAATTCCACTACCAGTCCCACCAACGACACCGCTGCCAACACCAACAATAGAGGTCGGTGATATCACTGATGAGGACATCAGATGAGAGCGTGGGTTTATTTGATTATACGTGACCGGAACACCTGCTCCATTGGATATGGTCGATGTTGATGATGCTGTTGTTGTTCCCTGGTGTAATAGAGTGTCATAGGGACGATGCTAAAATGAGAGAAAGAGATAAAAATAAAAGCACTTATATTGAATCGATTCGGGAAAGGAAGAATGGAATGATTTTCTGCAAATTAGTGAGGGGAGGTAAAAATTGGTGTTAAAATTGGTGTGGATTGTTACAGTGTTGCCACATTGGAAATTTATAATAATTTGGGGATTTTATTTCATAAAACATGAGATCGTTTTCTTTTTTTATCTACTCCTCCCAGTCTCCATTGACTGCGAGACGATTTACAACTTTATTCTTTTGTAAACTTAGACTCGTAACATGATCAAATTCTCAAACTCTATGCCAACACACCGTTAACCTCTTATGGCTCCATTGAATAGGTCTTTTGCAAAGCAACGGACTACTAATTTGAAATTCTACTTCTATATCGACTTTAACCTCATTACTCTTTGCCTTAGATTTAACCACACTTCTCATTAATTTTAAAGCATCCCTACTAACATCTTTGCTGTTTTTTGATAGTAAGATTAAGGATAAGCTTTTAGTGAGCCAATTAAATGGGGGTTGTGGCCCCTCCAACATTTTTAATTTTGAAAAATCTATTGAAAAAAGAGAACCTGGCAACTCTTTCTACGCTACCATCATAAAACTTTCCCCATCTGGTTTAGTTTCGATTTTTGTGAAATAATCAAATGGTGATGTTTGCACGTTTGCTTAACTGAACTGCAGGAAGTTTTGTTCCCGAAACATCACAGGGAGTTTGTTTTTCACTATGTAATTGGATTGGTTTCCTTTATTTTATTCAGTATACTCCCTTGATTTCCAAAGCCATCATCGTCCTTATATCCTGCTGCCTGCCGTGTGTTCTCGAGAGTGAGCAAATCACTTTTTAACGTTTATTTTATCAGAGCTGCTGATCCATAATGACATTGAGAAAATTGAATTTGATGATGAAATTAACTTACAAATTGTTATCTAGGGGTTGTGTTCCATTGGCAAAAAAAAAAATCCATGTAATTGGGAAGCGATTACAATGGATTTTTTTATTTTTGCTGTCGATTCTTTTTGCCAAAGATAGGGAAAGAATATGTTAATTTGATTTTGGACAAATTGAGTGCTTTTGGCAGATGATGGTTGAGTTGAAATGATACACTTGATTTCATTAAAGGAGAATGAGGCATTGGTGCAGAAATTTGAATGTGTTCGATTCTTTTTATAATGCTTTCATAAATAAAGGATCAACATATTTTTGAAACTCACAAAATCATTAAGTACGAATTTATGTTCAGTTAAACCACGTCAAAGCTGAAATGTTGCTCATAATTCCTCAAAAGACACGATAGGCATTTGAAGCCAAACTTAGGTAAGTTTGGACGTTATCGCGCAGTGGGCATTATAGCGCAGCTCTCAAATGTCACACTTCTAATACTCTTTACATCTAGCACATAAAAAACTGTCAAAATAACGGCTGCTTACAATATGCATATAAAAGGGGCATCAATTTCAATATTTTTCGTATTCAAAAGTACCTGATTGAGCCACTTCGCGGGTTCAAGTGATAAAAAACGGTTCTATGGCAGGTACCGTCAATACACACATTAAATTTTTTAGTTGAAAGATATCATCGTTGGCAAAAAATCCCTAACAGCTAGATTCCACATTTAACTTTCACTCGAAATGAAATCTAAATCAACCGAAAATAAAATTGGGTGTTCTAGAATTCACCCCATCGATTTCGATTTCACGTTTTCCTAAATCGATAAAAAGTGAAATTATTGTGTTCCACAAATCGATTTTGTGGATTTTTTATTGATTTCAAATCGATCGTACATAATTTAATGTGAAATGGTCGAAACGAAAAACGCTATTAAAAATATGAGTACAAAATTACATGGAAAGGTCATCATCAGCATCTTTTTAAATCGATCTTGGGTATTTCCTCCGCCAAGAAAACGCAAAACTGCGTCTAGCTGACACGTGCGAAATGAAAATTTTGTAAGTAGGACTTGTTCAACAATTTACAGTACCGGCAAAAAGGTACAAAGACAGTAATATATATTTAAATTAATAATTCCTTTCTAGGCAATCCAATTTCCAATGTTTTTGATTTTTAAATGCAACACTCGTATACAATACTCTCAGTTTTCATGTTTTTATTATCTCTTATGCATAATTGTTTATATTTAAAAAATTGTTAGAAAAAAAATAAATTATCAAGAAAACAATTTGCCAAAGCAAAAATTATTTATGACAGATATCAGCTGTTTTCAATTTCACGAATAGTAAATTCGGTATACAGTCGGAGTTGCCAAAACTCACGTAAATAAAAGGCTGTATCAAACAAGCTTGCTCTTGTATCAGATTACTAGTTACTAAGTATAATAAATAATCGCAAGTAAAAATAGAGTTTCTATAGCGTTTATATGGCAGGTACCGTTAATAAAGTGATTATGAAAAAAAATTACTAATGGAAAACTTTATCTCTGGCAAAAAATCAGTCACGCAAAATTTCATCAAAATCGATCGTATTGTTTTCGAGAAAAAATTGATTTTCTATAGCGTTTATATGACAGGTACCGTTAATAAGATGATTTTGAAAAAAATTTCTAATAAAAAACTTTATCATTGGCAAAAAATCATTCACACAGAACTAGCATAAAAATCAAAAATACGCCTGGGCATATTACTCTAAAAATACAAAGTACCAAGTTCGAAGAAAATCGGCCGAAACTTTTGGGCTGTACTGCCGCTAACTTCGCAAATTATTTTTTTTCGAGTTTATGACATATTTATTGTCAGGGTATTGTTATTATGATGTATTATTATTTTATAATATATACAAACTTTACTAACTGCTTAAGGAGTGTGGCGTCTAAAAGATTATTTTTTTTTTTTCAAAATTTGAAGAAAAGCTTTTTTTTAATAAGCCCTATTGGGGAATGCGACGAATAAGTTGCGGAGGGATAGTCTTTCTCACTTTCAGTAGATTTGCTATTAGCAAATCTGCAAGCCATACGCGGTAATAAATTTCGGTAACGCAGTTCGTAAAATTGGTAATACTGAAAATGAAGAGCATCAGACCCACATCCGCACTCCACACAAGAGTTGGAAAAGCAAATTCGCAGTAAAATTGGTATGGATAAGTATGGATAAGAGTGAAAAAAATTCAAGAAAAATCAGACAGCTAACAAATCTGATTTTTCTTAAACGAATCGCATAAATTTTAGTTTTGCAGTATTTCTAATAATTAATTTTACAAAGGTCGTTTTCAAAAACTTCATATGCGTTTTTTTCCGGAAGTGCAAATTTGGTGTCGGTGCAGTGATTGCTAAAACACAGAAAGATTAAGATTGTTCGTAAAAATAATTAAAAATGGCTTATTTTGCGGTAAACAAATAATTTGAATCAAAATATTTATGTTTGCCCTATTATTTCGAGTTCCAGAAGTACAACTTTGGTGTCGTTTTTAAGCATTACTGTGGAGATCTGTCCAGAAATATAGAAATATAGGCCCCATGACTAAGTTTGACATTTCCTCTATCTAACAGCAAATATGAACCTTGTAAATCGGTCCAGTGATTGCTGAAACACAGACAGATGAAGATCGGTTGTTAAAATTATCAAAAAATGCTTAATTTGCGATATGAGACAATTTACGATACTAGAGTAAGATTGCTTATCTCGTGTGCAATGACAACTTTTGACATCCACTAGAATATAGTTGTTCGCGGATCGATAATGCAGCTTCAGTTATAGAATTTTATGCGAGTGCGTTATATGAACTACGTACCTATAAAAAAATAACAAATTGTAGGCACAAAACATAAAGTCTTATCATCCGATTAGTTGTTTGAAAAAACCACAATTTTTATTGGATAAAATTGAAAAACTTAGGAACTATATCCCATCATAAAGTCGGATGGGTATTCTGTTTCATTACAAAACCCAAACTTTGTCTCTGCCGAATGGCTTATAGTATAATTATTTTTTTTTGCGGCGGTAGCAACGCGCCGGGTATTAGCTAGTATAGGTACTACAATAAAAATTAAAGCGAAGCAAAAACTTAGCCATCAGGATCAGCGAACAAGCATCAATAGGAAGTCGATACTACCATTGTATATATATTTCTATAGTATTTTCATGCTGAATAATCACCGCCTGGCCATCTTAAGAAACTTGTGAATAACACATTTTTAGGTTCGTGTATTTACTAGTTGTCTATTCTGTAACCCTGACAACAGTCGTAAACATATATGATTATTGTTTTGTTTACGACTCTTGTCAAGGAAATATGGATTTTATAGCCAATAAAATACATTATATATTATTAATTTGTTTCGTAGACGACTATTGTTAGGGTAACAGAATAGACACTTAGTAAATGTAAGAACCTCCAAATGTGCAGTTCACAACTATCTTTAGATGGCGCTGCTCCATGGTTGTACTATAGAAATTTATATACAATGATACTACAACATTTGTGCAAAAAAAAAAAAGGTAACCGGCTTTGGTTTTGACTTTGCGTATCTGGGTAAGTACATTGTTTGAATGTTTGAATGCAGTTTTGGTTTTCTAGTGAATTATATCTTTATTTGATGCAAACACGTGTTTTGTGGATAATGAGCACATGCTATTCGGGCAATATGCAAGTTAGATTTTCGAGTTGGCTTATCAAAAAGCGGAGTAAAGTTATTTGTCTCGCAACATACATTCTTTCGGGGGTTGGTATTTTAATGACCGAAATTAATTTCAGTTAACAGTTTGTCCCATTGACCTCCAAGTCTCGCCACTGATGTGTGTATAAACAAAAAATCGAAATGTTTTATTTGTTAACTGACGAACGCGAAATGACTAAGGTTATTTACGGAATAAAGATGGGTCTGGGGTCGCTTTTTCGAAAACTCTTATAAGTATATAAGCTTTGGCGAACTGTTGAACCAATAGGATTCTAGATTGTAATAACTCTTTCGAAAATCACGTTTTCTCCTTTATTTTATTCTACCGCAGCAATGTATTCGTTGTTATACTTAATTCTTTGGTTTTGAGTAGAAACCGGTTCAAGTCCAAAAAAGCGGTTTACCGCGAAACGAGATTGGAGTTTCAGTAATGCAACCAATAGATAACCTTATGAGCATTGAACTATTTATTTTTAGAGCAATACTAGATTTATTTTTTTGATACCAAATAAAGAACAATAAAGAGCGTATTCTTAAAGAATCGAAATCACAAAAGTTTTATTTTGTGACTTTACCCCTTTATACCATGTTCCCATCGACCTGATTTAGCTAAATCCACTTGATTCATCTAGATCATGTAAATAATTATGTGATTTACCATTCATTATAATTATTTATAATTAAAATCTATATTAATCTTAACAGGAAGTTTGATATGGAATGACCTGGACGAACTACACACATATTTAGTTTGCAAGATTGACATACATAGATGTCAAACTAAATCACTAAATAGTTAGGTGGAAACGCTTTTCGTGATTTATGAATCATTAATCTTAATAAGTTCGGTGGGAACATGGTATTACTTCAATATTACAAGACTAAATACTTGTCAATTAAGGTTAATAGTGCGTGTAAGAGACTTTAGTAAATATACTTTCATTTAAGTTCAATTTTTGTTTTACTTACGTTTGTGTTCGGTGACCATTTTGACATTGGTGGTGTTGTAAAATGTAGATCAGTTAGTCCATTAGAGCCATTCCCTCCACCGCTTCCAACTATTGAGGTTGAAAATAAACAGAGATGATCAAAAATGTGATCGGTAAAAAAGAAAATAGCAAACTAATTACATTTTAATATGTAAATAGATACAAATAACTATTAAAAGAAGTATAGGTTTATAAAATATAAGTCATTGTTTCTCATCATGAAGTTATAATGCCATACAATTTAATTTATTTACAACTAACCTCTTAAAACTCTTGAAATAATAGAATTGGTATCCCTGCTAAGCTACCAATTCTTATTATTTTAGGTTAAATCATTTCTAAAACAGTTTGACATTTTCATATTGTCATTGACAGATAATATAATACATTAATGCTCTTCCAAAATTACAAATAACTACATATACTTACCAAATTGTGATGGAATAACATCGGGATCCCGTTCGTCTTCAATCAAATCGTCTGACGAGGATTTAGTCTTAATATCCGTATGCTGCCAACGAGGTTTTTCTAGATTGCCACCCTTCTGCAAGTATGAACGTTGAATGATAAATAAGACCGAAAATCACAAAAAGAAAATTAATATTGAACGTATCCTCATTTCAAACACACACACACACACCCTAACACATCATCAACAAAATTGATTGTCATGCAATTACCTTATATCCATCAACGGATTGAACACCACCCGCTGTTGAACCTTTTGTTCCATGTTGTCGATTCCTTCGTAGATTATTCAAAAACGTCATTAGAAATATCCGCATTGCAATAGCCAGACTGATGACAATAAAGGTGAGCACACATCCAACAATTACCGGTGACATTGAAAAGGATATATCATCTTCTATTATGCAATACGATGATTCAAATATCCATGTTGTGTGTTCAAAGAGGTAAATTCATAAATCATGAGAATAGATTGATTATCCGTGTTGGTGACGAGATGAAAAAAAAAAAATGTGTAAAGATTTATTGTAAAATGAGGTACATATTTGATGGTATATTAAATTTGAGTTTGATGAAGTCATATCCTTTGAAAATTCTATTCTATTAAAACCGTAAGGAAGGATTTTATCAATTTATTTGTGTGTATTTCCGTTAAAAGGATATGAAATTATTAACACTCAACATACTCTGACTACCTATGTATATGTACTAACCTGACTTGTGTCCGGCAGAACCAATTACGAAATCAGTTAGATAGTAGGCAGGACTTCGACCTTTCTGATTGAAGGAATAAATTCGAATTTTCATTGAATTATTTTCTGTAGTCATCATTGTGGTAAGAGTATCCAAACTTTCTAATATAAATTGTGGTTCTTCGGGGTTGGTGAGATTAAGTCTGGAAGCAAAAATAAAATGTAATACTTGGAAAAGGATATAAGATAATAAAACACTAGTGGTATTATTTTCACGCATCAATGCCGTTTTTGTTAATCAGTTTCTTGATTGCTTTTCTTATAACATATAGATTATTGCTTCTGAAGTTAAAAGTTACCTCGTTTTTTTTTATTATTTGATTCAAATCGGATGGTTTGTAATCAAAAATAAAAAAAGGACAAAAAAAAAGTGTTTTTCTTGGAAAAAAGTACTTCTAGTTTTTCTTAATTTCTCAAAAACAAAGATACATTTTGGCATCCGGTTTTCTGTTTCTGACTAAAAATTAATAAGAGCATTGAATTTTGAAAATAAAAATAATAGTTAATTACATAAAATTTTGAAAAAAATTAAAATTTTTTTTGTTTTTTTTTTCAAAATTTTGAGTTTGAAAATTAATTTTTTTAAAACTGTTCACTTAAACAACTTAATTTTAAAATTAAATAAAAGAGTAGTTTTCTGGCTTTTTAAAAAAATACAACAAGGCTTTGTATCATTCACCGCGGTTTTTAAAAAAAAAAATTCTGATTTAAGTCGATGTTTTAGAAAATTGCCCCTCCCGCCTAAACGGGGCAAAATAGACCCCCCCTCTCGTAAATTTTTTTTCTTGTCTTAACTCCACCTACACGCTCAAGCTTTTTGGTGATACCAATCACCCTGTATAGAGTCGCTCCCATTTTATTGATTTTATTTTTGCATGATTTTCTGAGTAGTGTAATTATGTAGTTGGTATGGTATACGCTTAAAACCAGAAGTTCAAATGTAAGAAAACCAAAATAGACAGTATTTTCGATTCTTTCAAGTTACGTGCTGGTTTCCCAGGTAAACTTAACGAAAATTGAAGTTAAATGCAAGCAGTCACGAATTATCAGAAATACAGCAAGAATACTTACTTACTATAAAAACTCTTTTAATAATGAATAAAATATAAAAAGGACTAGAAATGGTAATTTTAAAATATTCCAAATTTACAAAAATCTTGGATAGAATATTAAACAAAAAAAAAAGATTCGACTCCCTCGAACTACTTTATCATCCAACATCATCAAAATTTATACATAACTTCAATTAAGTTTCCCAACCAAAGTTAGATCCAGATTTACTGTCGAAAAATATGCAGTTTCCATAATATTGTAATTTTTATTTTTTATCCCATTTCAACCCTTTCTGACAAAAAACATCGAAGGAATACCTTCCAACAACTGAAGTTGACAACAATGGTGATGAGAATATTTCGATTTGCATAAATTTTGCTGATAGAAAATCTTATCCAACTTTGAAGGACGACAAATTTGTGGCCAACACAATAACAACAATAATAAATTTACAAAAAAAAAGAAAATATCATCAGGATGAAGAAAATAAAATATTCAATGAACTTTCAATTGTGGGCTCAAGAGGATTAAATTAAAAAAAAAAAAAAAAAGAGAGAATTTCCAAAATCACAAACATTTACTGTTTGTGTGATTGCATTGAAATGCATTGCTTCTTCCGAAAAGGCAAACTGGAAAGAGAATCAACCTTAATCGTTTCGTGATATTTGCATTTTAATACTCCCCGAGAATAGAGGTGAAATCTGTTGCCCTGTTGTTATCGAACTCAAGTTCGAGAGTTGTTCTCAGAACCAATCCCAACTAATTTTTTGATCTTTGCGTAAACAGTGAACACTATAGGTAACCATACCACACACTGACACTTTCTGCCAACTGAATGCACATAGATAACATTTTAGCAGCCACAACTGGAATATTGTATATCTCCCGTTGGACTAAAACTGCCTCATTCGTATACATATATATAAAGATATCCTCGATAGTGTCTTTTCTCTGTGACCAATTTTCTCTAGATTGTTATATTTTCATAGGATGCACATGGCACATGCGGTTGGCAATCTAAATGGACGACACTGAGCCTGGGCTGAAAATCAGCATATTTACCTTGTGCCTCCTGTTCGACTGGAGAACATTTCCAGGACAAATATTTGCGGTAGACCACCATCATAGCCAGGCAAGCATTGGATGTCCACACTGAGTTCGGTCCGATTGTACACAGTACAATTGCTGACGACACTTGGTAGACCTTTTGGCGTTTTGTCCATTGAATGGAGGATAGCAGAATGAATACAATAAAAATAAAAAAAAACACACACAAAACACATATGAAGCAATAAAATGGAATAATTAGCATTTATTTGTGTGGGACTTTAGTCATATGAATTAAACTTACCCGCAAGGACGACTTGAAACAAACAGGGCTGATGTTGGGTACCAACTTCATTGGCTGCCCAGCAGGAGAGAGTGCCATAGTCCTAAAATAATTGAGAAGGACACACACAGAGTTGTTTATTTTCGGAGACTTGTGTAATGGTTTTAGGCTTGCATATAGTTATATAATATACCTACATATTATATAAAAGTTTACGAACCTGATCTGTAACTGGAGTGTACTTGAGGATACTTCGACTACCATTGACACTGAAACGTTCACTTCCGACATCGAGGGTTTCTCCTGAATTATTGAATTTCCAACGGAATGACCTGTAAGTATAATAATAATAATGTAGAAGGACAAAATATGTATTAATTAGATTCATAGGTAGGTAGGTATTATTCATGAAGAACAGTTGTGGTAATAGTAATATAGATAGTGAACTTTCTGGACCTACTCCACTAAAATTCTAGAACATAATTGAATTTTTTGAAGCCGAACAAAAAAAAAAAAGAAAAAAAACCTTGAACCAATTTTAAGTAGGTATTCAAGACGACGCCTTTGACTTTTTTCTTAAATTGCTTTTCTGTGTAAACGTTTTGTGTACCTACCTATTTGTTTAAATTCGTAAAACTATATCTATTTTACATAAACTAGCTTGAAAACAAGTCGGAAACGACTATGTAAATAAATTATTTTTCGTGAAGATTAATTTTTCTTGATTCTTTAGTGTTGTTGTTGAATTAAAATTGAATCATAACCAATTTTTTTTAGGAAGCTTAAAATCTCAAAAGGCAATGGCGAAAAATTATAGTCGCCTCGTTTTAAATCAGTTGAGTTAGTCCTTACAAACATTAACTTAACATTATCACCAGGTGATAAGTTTGTATCAATTTATAAACAATTTATGGACTTTCCAGTAATATCTTCCAGTGAGAGATTTTGTTGTTGAAATTAAACAGTGTTTGTGTGTAGTTTCGAGAGAGTGGTTAGTTTTTCTGTCAAAAATTTAGACTCGGATCTATAAAAAGATAAAATGGAGATTTTCTGGTTTTAAAGTAGGTATGTTTCATTAAAGAATTAGCTTTATCGGTCTATAAGTTGAGAAAACGTTAACAAAGTATTAAATTCTTTTTAGGATACATAAATTATTGACTATAATAATGCGCCAATAATTGTTAGCACTGTAAAGTGTTTATAGTGTTGGACTTAACACCAATAAAAGCACACTTAACTACAATAAACAGAAATTCAACTTTGCTGCTGTTAGGAATAAGGTTCTCACGATCAAATTTGACATTTTGTTTCCATTAAATCGTTCCAGTAATTGCCAAAATAGAGAAGTATTAAGAACTGTTTTCTGGATTTCCGAAAAAGGCTTAGCTTCCAGTTAAAATTTGAAAAAAAATAAATATAAAAAATAAAGTTTTATATGGGTGTGGGTCATTTAGACGGAACTCGTTTCGCAAATTTCAGTCAGCAATCATCAACATAAATTTAAATTGTCTCGCAATAGTTATTTGGCAAAATTTCTTTTGGGTTTTGAATCATTTCGAAAAAAAATTCTCACAAATTTTAAAATAGCAACTTAATTTTTTGCAAAATCTTGTTTTAATTGAATATTGTTTTGACCAAATAAAATTACTTTTAGATTCTTTTGGATGAAATCTAATGACCAAATTACCAAAAGGAAGAACAAGATTTCATCCAAAATAATCTAACAAAAAAACTTGTTTTGCCAACCGTCAAAAATTTATTTTCTTATTAATCACTGTATATAGCTGTATATAATATGAATATAAAAAGTAACAAATATAAAAAGTTAGAAAAAAAATGTGTTTTCTGAATAGGTACATAAGAAACAAAGTTAAATTTAATGTTAACGGTCTTTTCATTAACATGTAAAAGGTCCAAAGGCAAAACAATTTAAAGGCTAAATAATAAAATGCCAGATAAGAATGGCGAAGTAAATAAAGGGCACGACTGGGTCACACAAACTTGCTCTTGGAGAAAGTTACTTTAAAAAATTCGTTTGAAAAATTCAGTTTTTTATATTTTGAAATATTTTTTTTTTCCAATAAAATCTTTTGAAAACAAATGTATGGAATAAAAGAAAAAGATTTATATCAAAGACGTCACCGTCGATAAAAATTCAATAACATGAATCTATTAGCTATTCAAATTTAGCAGTATTTTTGAAAAATTAAATTTGGTTCAAATCGCTGCAGCTGTTAACGGTTTATATGGCCGGTACCGTTAATAAGATGATTCTGAAAAAATATTTTAGATCACGGACATCACCATTGGCAACAAATCACTAATATAAAATTTTATCGAAATTGATCGTATTTTTTTTCGAGAAAATTAGAAATACCTTTCTGTAAAAAAAAATAAAACTTTTTCCAAAAATTACTTTTTTCAAAGTTTTGTTTGCAGTATTATTCAAATTTAGCAATTGTTTTATAAAATTCAATTTGGTAAAAATCTGTGCATCCGTTCAAACGATTGTTGAAATAATAAATAACGGTAATATGGCAGGTACCAATAATTAGCTGATTCTGAAAAAAATACGATCACAGTCATCACCATTGGCGAAAAATCATGCATATAAAATACTATCGAAATTGATTTTGTTTTACATTGATTACGCTTATATGGTAGATACCTACCATCCGGGTATATTATTAAACCGCTCAACCGCTTTATAGGTTGCAGGTGTCAATACATACATGCAGACATAATTACCGGACCCACTTTTTTGAATTCTCTATATCATCGTAGTGTCATGTTTGATTGTTATCTCAAAACTTTTTTTTTGTACGAATGCATAACCTGCCTTATAGCACCTATAATCGCAAGTAATAATTGCGTAATGAATTTTTGCGAAAGAATCACATAGCGAAATAAGAACTTGCTAAACAATAAATTGCCAAACAATCAAAATCAGAAGGATAATATGGCAAACAAAAAATTGATAAATGATTATTGCGAAATGAAAAATGCCAAATAAAAATAAGCCAGTTGATCTCTACCCTTTAATATATCCGGTTTGGATATCCAATAAACTTAATTTCAACAACATATTGTTATATCTAAGCTTAGCATTTCCACAAACATAAACGCTATTTTCGTTGTTTATGGAGGTTCAGATATTAAGTAAACGCAAAATGTGCTTAAGCTCATTTTGATGGTTGTCTCTGCTTAGACAACTAAAAAATCTCAATAATTAGCTTTGATTGTTATGTTCCGAAAATTTAACTTTGAGGTCGTTTGCCAGGCAATCCGTTGACTTCTTAACGGAAATTTAGTTCCCACGACCTAGTTTGACATTTGTCAAGAACTTGTGAGCCATGTAAATCGTTCTTGTGATTGCTAAAATACAGGCGCATTAAGAAGTGTCTGCCGAATCTCAGAAAAGTGCATTTCATATTTTTTTTTATATAAAAACAAAAATAAGACATGTATACTAGTAAAAAAGTTCACTGTTGTGAAGAAACAGACAGTTTAACACGTTTTCATCGAAATTGATTGGTGCTACTTTAAAAAAGTGTCACCATTTTTTTTCCAAAAAATTTACAGTTTACATTAAGAAATTAAAAAAAAAAATTAATTTCAGGGTTTAAATAAACCAAATGGATAAGAATAAATTAATAACTTTCAACTTAGATTTTGACGTTGTGTGTGAAAGAGTCAGAACGAATGTCAATTTATGACTGAGTGCTCGAATGTGTTTCAATAAATCTGAACGCTCAGACGTCAGACCATATTCAGTTCAGAGAACGCTTAGAACATGCTCTGAACGATCGGAATCTGTTCAGAGGTCTGATCTGAACGAAACAAGAAAAACGCCTATAATAGACTTGACCAAAGCCCATTTAAATGAAATTTATAAATTGAACATAAGAGTTCCATTTTATTTAACAAGTGCACGCAATTTCCATTTGAAGTGGAACGCGTTCAAACGTATTAATCAACTCTCGAGGTGAATGATACTCAAATATAGTCAAAAAACTGTTACCGTTTTTCGACACTTTATAACTGAATATACAAAGCAATATGGAAAAGCAATCTATAAATCGAAATATTTACAATCTTTCATATAAGTAGATATTCTTCCAAAAATTAATTCGAAGCATTAGGTTCTTTTCATTGTCTTTTTGTGTTTCATTCAAAATTCTATTCTACTAAACACCCACATAATGCAAAAAAAAAAAAACACCTCAAAGATATAAATTCAACCACTAAGACACAAATGGAACTATAAAGGACTTTAATCTAAATTAAATTTATACCCTGATTTAATGCACTTAAAAGGTCCTTTTCTCTATAATATCAGGTATTACAAATGGAAAACGTTCTCAAAAGTCTAGAATCTCCCAAAGCACCATTTGTCTCAATTACTGAGTGAAAGAGAGGGAGTGAGAAATACAGAAATATATAGAGTTCACACACTTAAAGGGGTGAATAAATGTGGCAAAAGACCAAATAAAAGGACACGAGAACTTGCCAATTTCATTTAAGGTAAATTAATGCAAACTGTTTCCTTTAATTTAACAAAGTGCACTCGAATATCCAAAGGTATACGCAAATACTATGCCTGGGTCCTGGGTCATATGATTCTTGTTCTAGAAGAGGAGAATTTAATCGAAGTACATGATCTCAAGTGTTAATACTGTTATAACAACCCTACTACATGCATCGGTGGAGTTTTGAAAAGGACGTAGATACTGATTCGACGAGCTTTGCAATTCAATGGTAATTTATACAGAATTGAGTTGTTTTTGGTATCTCATGCCATGATATTTGGAATTTTCTTCTCTAGTAAAGTATATAGTGAGGGATTACGAGTTAAATGGTGCACTTTAATTTTTTGGCCATACTAAATGGTGTGCTTACATAAAATAACATAACAGGAATCAAAATGGCGCCCAACGTCGAACCCAAACTCCTTTATACAGATATGCTATTAGTAGATAAATTTTACCAAATAAGCTCATACCTCGAACACACACACGAAAGCAAAATTCTTAACAAACATTTCGTGTATCTTCATTTAAATATTTAATGATTTGGAATTTGAAGAGCGAACATAAACAGCATTCTAAAGATAGGAAAGGAATGTTACCTGGAAATGTGCAAAATGTGAACAACATACTCCGCATGTTGTTGCCAATTTAATGACATTCAAGTGTCTCGTTCTCTATACCTATCGTTTGTGTTGCAGCATAAATTGTGCATTCAAAACGGAAACAGGAATGGAATTTTCGTTTATAGTCTTACCTGGGTGGTGGATCAGCTTGAATTTCACATATCACTTCAACTGTCTCGTCTTTTGAAGCACCAATTAGGGCGACACGATCTAAGTGCTTGCAAATGGGAGTATCTGAAATAAAAAAAAGAGAAAGATAAAACATAAGTTTCAGTTATAAGGTTCTGTCTGATAGTAAAAAGAAATAATTGGAATTCCATATTTATTATGCATGTTTTCATCTCTTACATTCGAAATATCGACATTTATGATAACAAAGGGCGTCATTTTTAAATTAACAATGTTCAACTGTCGTTGCGAGCGAAAATATTTAATACAAAATTGTCATCTTGTTTCTAATAGCAAGTTTTATTTCACTACATTTTTGACAAGTTTATTGTGGGCTTTAAAAAAAATAAACTAAAATATAATATGAAATTTTATTCAAAGCGCTAAATCTATATCTAATTTCTAATAAAGATTAAAACTGAAAAACAAGTATGCAAAAAAAGTTCTTAGCTGTAAATATAAAAATAAAAAAAAGGGCTCAACTAGGTCGCACAAATTTGTACTTGGGGCAAGTTAGTTTTGTGTTCACAACTGGAAAATTCATTAGACTTATAAAAAAAAATGTGTTTTATATTTTGAAATATTTTTTTTTTTCAAAAAATCTTTTCACGACAAATGTTAGGAATAAAATAGGATGTATATGAAATGCATCACCGTCAGCAAAAATTGAATTACCTACATGAAATTTTATCTCTTTATTAATTGTATTTTTTTCAAAAAAAAAAAAAAAATTTTTCAAAAATTACTTTCAAAATTGTTTTTGCAGTATTACATCGTCATATCGTTATATCGCCTTCACTGTTTATTTGAGAAAAAATATTTCTTGGGGAAAGAGTATTATTGTCAATCTGGTTGATGGTTACTGGAATCGGTGAACACTATATACGCCCTTCTAAATGCTGCAATAAATGACAAAATTATGTGCCTTCCAATAATATAACCATATCCGGTTGTAGCGCTGGCTGTTTTTGCTGCTTGCAACAAACACCATAGCAAATATCGGTGCAGGGAACTAACTTCACGGGAACTAACTTCAAATGGGAGCTAACTTCACCCCTAGTGGGAACTAATTTCCCTTTTTTTTTGTAAAGTAAATTCCCACTAAAGGTGAGAACTAATTTCATCTGAAGATTGTGTTAAGTTAATTCCCATCTACAATTTTTATATTACAGGAGATATAAAGCTGAAAACATGGGGAGACTTTAGTTCCCGGATTTGGGGTGGGTGCGAATTCGCGTGGGTGCAAGTTTGGGTATGAAATATGTGCATTTTGTAGTGTAACGTCACCCAAAAGAGTTAAATTATTTCCTACCAAAAAGTAAAGTTATTTCCCACTCAAAGTGGGAATTAACTTCACAAAAAAAAAAAGTGAAATCAATTCCCACTAGTGGTGGGTTAGTTCCCGTGAAGTTAGTTCCCTGCAGTTTTTTAATCTTCGCCTGCTCAATGGGCCTGACATGCTCACACAAATTCATCCGGGTAGAAAACCGGTTTTACCGCTCTCTTCAAGCACACACGGCCCACGGGATGAACTAGATTGGGGGTAAAAATGTATACATGAACTTCTTTTCGTTGTATTAGGTATTGCTGTCTCAGATGACCCACATACTTTACAGACCCAAAAATATAAAAGTTGTGTGTGTATTAGTTTTCTATCTCGTTCTTCTACTTTAAAATTTGTAGAAGATTTCAGTGTGTTTCATACTGTACACTTAACTTCACACTTCCTGGTTTTCCTCCGGATGAATTAGCCTGTTGTGCAGGCCCAAAGATATTTGCTGGATGACACTATGACAGTAATGTCTGCTTTATCGCAGTCAAGGCTTGTGCGCATAGATTATTTGGCTGACTGGAAGCTCTCTGTCCATTAATCGTAAGGCAGTCATCAACATTTAATACGTCCATATCCGGAAATTCGGGTGTTGCTGAAATTAGATTTTTTACTCGGCTTTCAAGACTCGGGGAATCAGGTTCCCTTATAAGAACCTGATGGTGAAGGGGATAGGGACGAAATCCCGACTGCAAAAACCCCAACTGCCAAAATTCTGACTGACAAAATCCGAATGGTACGAATAAAAAATTCCGATTTTCAGCACTTTTAGCACGTTTTCCTACTTTTTTTTGCTTTTACACTTATTATTTGAAATAGGAATTAAAAAAGAAGAAAATAAGAAGCGAAACAGGCAAGAATTTGGAACCTTTGGATTCAAGCGGGCGCCAGACCAGACCCTTAGCGGAGCAACGAAGTTGCGTGAGCGGACTGACTACAGAAATGGAGTTAAAATCCCTTGAACGGCGAAGCGGGTTTACCCAGGTGCTGTGGAATTTGGAAACATTGGACTCAGGCGCCTGCCAGACGACTGGACATACCCTAAGCGGAGCAACGAAGTTGCGTGAGCGGGACTGACTACAGAAAGGATTTTGACGTAAAAATATTGAATATCATAAATGCTACCCCAGATAACAAGTTAAATACAAGAAAAAGAACCGATAAAAACGATACCTACATGACATTATGAAACATTTTTGCAGTTAATTTTCATTAAAAAATTCAGTTTTAAATTAAAGTAGTAAGTCAGTCGGGATTTCGCCAGTGGGGATTTTCAGTCGGGATTTTGTCCAGTCGGGATTTTGGCAGTCGGGATTTCGTACCTAACCCAGGGTAATGGTAACTTCGAAATGGCTGTCGTGTCGACTTAGTATAACTACGCCTGACTTGAGCAATGGGAAGATGTCTACCATTATAGTTACCACTTAAAACCCTCTTAAGGGATCAACCCCAATTTGTGTTTCAGTATACTAGCATTGAGCTTATAGGTACACATAGAGGAATCAAGATGGTTTCAAACTCTCAGAAGTAGATGTCGCTAAATGAACATATCGAGTAATTATTATTGCCCAAATTCCCTGTAACGAAAAATCACTCAAATTGAACCGAAATTCTTCTGCATACATTTGTATTTGGTTTTCTTTATTTCTCTTGCCTTTTAACTGAACAATAATTGCTACTATAGTAAAAGAGAAAACAAGTCGATATAGTAACGACATCTTACGAGCAGTATTTGAAACTTACACATGATTTCTCTATAGGCCTTACTAATAACCAAATTTAGTAACAGCTTAAATAAAATCTCCGCACTTATACACCAACATTTTCCTTAAGTGTTGAGCTTGGTATTTTAAAGCTGTTACTAAATTTTAATACTATAGTATGGGGCCCCATGTGTATAAACTAGTTATTTAGAAATCACAAGACTTTCGCTAAATAATATTGTCTTGGGGATAGCTACGGATTTATTCCTTTAACCACGTTTTAAGTATATAATAGCTTTTTGTTTCATAAATATTATATATTAAATACTCACATTTTACTCGAAGAGGCAAATGATTACTGACTGTTTCACCTTCATCATTAATGGCACTGCATGCATAATTCCCAGCATAATGCTTTGTTATTTTCTGCAGCACAAGACTTTGATTCGAACGTATGACTCGAGCCGATGTGTTGTGTTCCAAATGGACACCCTGAAATACATGAAAATATTTTAATAATATTAATAAAATTTGTTTTTTCTCCAAAAATTATTCTTTTATTTATATAAAATGATTTACATAACCAAAATCGTTAATAATTTAATATTTCACATTTTGAAAAATTATATATAATTGTAAAAGCTTCAATTTCAAGCATTAATTTTCATCAAAGAATTTCATAAATTACAGATAAAAAGTGTCTTTAAATAGAAACTAAACACAATCCCATCGCATCTAATTATAAAAGTTATCCAAATGGAAATTAATCCTGAAATTCCCCATCTACCTTTACACTTGTACGTATAGCTCCTGTAGGTATATGAGTGCTAATAATGTATGTAAATAAAAGTATGTTTTTTTATAATGTCACAGTCACCAGGATGGGCATTGTATAATATAAAGCAAAAGCCAACAACCCTTTGTGAATGTTGTATAGGTACCTTCATATTATATGCCATTGTCGGAAGGATTATGCTAACAGAGAAAAATGTAGTCCCATAAAAATGTACATTTTATTCTTTTGGTATTTTTATGATTAACACTCGGCAATGCGGATGTGCTTTGGATGAATGTAACATGAGCATAGCATGTTAACGCAACGGGAAACGGTTTTGCTATATGTGGTTACGGGTTATTTACATAAAGTATATAGGGTAAGGGTACCTACTTACCTCTATATTATTCCTTAACATTTCCTACATTTATTTACACCTTAAATTCTTTCTTGAGTATGGTAATTTTGAGGAAGTTTATCAAGGAAATTCCAACTTACTCATTCTTTTTGGGAAGGGGTAATTTTAGATGTGTCCCTTCTTTAAGGACAAAAAGAAAGTAAAACATATTTTTTTGTTTAAGTGTTGCAGCGTTTACAAGAGATTTGTATCAAATAACCACGAGTTATTGAAAAAGGTGCTTAAATAGCTTTGAGGGTACAACAAAAGTACACATCCATAATGTATAGGTACAAGATGAAAAATTATCGAACGACTATAAAGTTGCAAACGGGCATTAAATTCGTTGAAAAATATTGCGTGCTGAAATAAAAGGCACGACTGGTTTTCACGAACTTGGTTCTTGTGGCAAGTTACCTTTATGCTTATTACTGGGAAATTCGTCAACTTTTCACCGTCGATATCAAAGCACTAACATAAAATGTTATCAAAGTTTATCTTTTTTTTTTTGAGGAAAAAACTAACTTTTTTGAAAAAAACTTTTTCCGAAAAGTTTAGATTGGATGATTAATCACCTTTAGCAGACCTTATTTTAGAATATTATATTTCTTTTACATCGGTGTAGCAGTTTAAAAGATAATCGTTAGCTTCTTAGAATAAAAAATTAAATATAATTGGCAAATAAAGGGTTACGACTGGCTCGCACAAACTTGCTATTGTGTCAAGTTACGTTCGTTTTTTTTTTTTTTTTTGCTATAAAAAAAAGAGAAGAGTATTTACCAAAAAAATCTTTTGAAAAAGATGGAATACAAAAAGACTTATATGAAAGACATCACTCTGTCGTTAAATTCTGTTACATGAAATTTTATCAAAATTGATTGTATTTTTTCGATAAAAATAGAATTAGGGTAAATCCGGGCATTAAGGCGCACCTAACTTCAATCCCCAATAACTTTACTTCGGACAATATTTTTTACTTCGATTAACAATATTTATTTAATTTATGAAAAACGAAACATAAATGAATTAAATTGAAACAACAATTCAACTTTTTTGACAGAAAAAAAAAAAAAAAACATAATGGCCTAACTCAGGGCAATATGGCGCGCCCCTGAGGGCAATATGGCGCAACGCAATTTTTCTGGTTTAAACGTCCACTATGCATGCAGTTTAAATGTAGCTAGTTGGTATAAAAGAATGTATAATATCTCGCCACAAAGGACACAATCCGTTGCTCTATTTACATATGTTGTTATACTGTAATCTTTACCAAAACTGGCGCAAATAGTTTTTCCGAAATTTTCGGGCCTTATAGACTCGTCGGGTAGATGCATTTGAAAGTTTCTCTTCCTTCTATTCCGTCGATGAGTTTATGCAACCCTTCATCTTATTTTTCTTCTGTTTTAAGACTTAAGCATTTTGCTTCAAAAAAATTCACATTCACCTAAGTTTTTCATGCTAATTTAACACGTTAACTTCATAAAGGCATTATGGCTCATTCGCCCCAACAGCATGTCCGCCATATTAACCTCAAAACCTTTTTTCGCAAAAAATTGAAAAAATATGAATTCGCAGTTCGTCGGTGCCTAAAAAACAGGAAAACCGAAACTGTACTCTGTATTTTAATGTTCACACCAAACACGTGCGCTGTATACTTACCGAGGTATACAAAGTCAAAAAACAGAGCAAAATTAAACCCAAAACCAGGCAATTTTTTTTGTTTCCTTTTTTTTCCACAAAAGTAGTCGTATCGACTTTAGATTATGATTTGGTGCTTAATTGCTGAAGTCCTAAGTTTTTGCATCGTTTTCATTTTTGTAAAAATATTAGAACTGCGGTATTTCAGAGGTGCACCATAATGACCACTGCGCCATAATGCCCGGTTTTTATATCGGTTTTGGAGAAAAAAAAAATTATTTAAAAATGACTTTTCTCATTTTTTTTTTTTTTGTTATATTATTTATGTTAAACATTTGTTTAAGAATAATAAATGACGTCAAAATTGGTTCAGCCCTTCAAAAAATAGTAGGAGTAATAAAAAACTGTTCTATGGCTGGTTTCTTTAATAAGCTGATTCTGGAAAAAAAAAATCGTATGAAGGACATCACCATTGGTAAATTATTCGTAGTCCAAGAGCTAGCGACCGATTTCGGGACATTACTTTGGCGTGCCTGAATTTTTGTCCAGTTATTGCTCTAGGACCACTCATTAATAAATTACAATAATTAAGACTACCGGAAATGGCCGGACACCAAAGATACAGCCCGTCAAAGTGCAGAAAAAAAGACCTAACTATGGTAAGTGATTTTGGCACAAAATGTGTTTTCACTAAAATGTAGTTTGAAATGTTTAAAATAATAATATATAACTGCCAAAACATTATCAAGCCGGAAAATGGTTGTCAGAGCAACTCAAAAAATGTTTGTTTTTAAGTGTTTTTATACTATGTTTTATGAGTTTCTCTGGCAACCCTTTTCCGAATTGATAATGGTATGGCAGTTATATAATATTATTTAAAACATTTCAAACTATATTTTAGTGAAAAAAAAAAATTTTGTGCCAAAATTACATATAATTAGGTATTTTTTTCTGCTTTTTGACGGGCTGTATCTTTGGTTTAAGACCATTTCCGGAAATTGTCATTCACTAATAAGTGGAACTAAAGCATGTCATTTGACATCCAAAATATGTTGTAGTAAACAATATTGAATTGGTCATAATAATAATTGATCTACTAGATTTCCATCCCGGGAGTTGTGGGGTAAAAAGAATTTAAAGAATCTCACAAAAAAAAAGAAGAGCACTTGAAGCGAGCGGTCCAGCCAATTGAGGATCCTAGCGGCAGAGATAATTTTGGAAAATTTTGAAAAATGACAAAAGATAGAGCTGTAGCTGGCTCATGTCCCCCAATATTGAATCGAAAAAAGGGAGCGAAAAAAGAGTTTGCTAATAATGTAAAAAGTATAGTACACGTATGACGATTGGGAGCTGAGGATTCAATGAAGCTAAAGCGACGTTTATCGTCAAAAAAGTCAAAATACGACAGCCTCAACTAACTTTCTCAGCTTTGCTGAGGCATCTACAGCTTGAAAACAAGCTTAATGAAAGGTTTTTTTTTATCAGCCGAGAAGGCAAATGTGACGTAAATAACGAAACGAAGCAAAAAGCGCCACCTAGAGGTAGTTATAGTAGCAGTAGCTACAACATCAGCTTTCAGTCAGTGAAAGTTCCGTCAAAATCATTTAATAAAAGTTCGTAAATAAAATTTATCGATAAAAAAGGGCCCGAGCGCTGTTTAAGGTCTAATTTAAACAGCCTATAAGCTACGCTACAACACCAGCTATATGCCGCAAAAGTAAAAATCGGTCCGGCCGTTTCGAAATTAGCTGGATAAAATAAACAGACAGACTAGACAAACATTTTTAAAAATTGTGGAATTTGTAATTGGTACCGTGCTTTTATAATTGCCATCCGGTAAAAAGACTATTAGGTACTTTGGACATTACAAAAAGACACCTCAACTTTATTCATGCCTTGTATATAGATGATTGGAAAACTCATATCAGGTTGGAAAACTCATGCACAAAACTTAATCGCATAAAATATATATCATGCACGCGATAAACGCCACAAAAATAACATAAATAACTTTACTTACATTATGCAGCCACAGCAATTTCCGCCATTGTGGATTCGATTGAACGTGACACTCAAAATAAACATCGTCTCCTTCTTTAATGTCATCTGATGAGAGTGTCGAACCCAAACGTAGCGTAACGAGCGGTGGATCTGTAAAAGAAATTAAAGTCTCGATTTAGTCATAAATTTTGGAACACAATTTGGCTGCAAGGACGAAAAACCCATAACAGTTTATAATATGAATCTCTCTATAACCTTAAGCGAACGTATAAATAAAATCTCATTAAAATTCTTAATGTTCTCCGTGGTGTATCTTCTGGCGTGCCAGCAAAGGCACGGTCTATATGAGAATGAATTGGTATATTGTGCCACAAGTCGATGCCTAAAGAAAGGATATCATGCACAGCGGCAATGTTGAGAGAATGACCTGGAAGCTATTATACTGATGCACTCAGACTACATTGCTAACGATTTTGTCATCAGAACTCAATTTCAACCCCAAGGACAACACAAAAGGACCTTAACGGTCAAGTTATCCGCAAGGCATAGATGACAAAATATTGTTCGGACGATCAGAAACCTCAGAAAAGCTCGAACGTTTAACTATACAAAGTCCACGTTAGGTATATTATAGCCTCGAACTTAATTCATGCAACCAAAGCCCGTTTGGCTTATATGATTCGATTTTGGAAGGCAGCGATGTGGTATGGTTGGTATACTGTTAGACTATTGGTGGCAGCGATTATACAGAAAGACCAAGCAAGTAAGTATTTCGCATAACTTCGGCTATGATGAAAATATCTGCGACAGAATAGAGTGGCATCGTTAAAAATGTATATCAATAAACGTAGTTGAATTTCTCCAGTACAATAATAGTTGATGGAAATCGAAAGTTCAGAAGTGGGATATAACAAATATATTATAAATTATGTAAAAGGGTTGCTCGGTAGTTAGTATAATTACTTTAATTAGAGTACAGGTTAGACCGAGAAATTTTTCAGATGTGGGATATTTGAACTAAGAAAAAATTATTTAAAATTATGTTAAATTTCTTTTTATATCTTTTAGAATACTTAATTGTTCAGTAAACAATTTTGTTCACTTCTTCTTCTATACATAATACATACAAATGTGAATAATTTCATTAGAAAATTCAATGAGTGAGAGGGTCTTACCGAACTTTCAGTATTAGTATTTGCCGAATCAGCAATGCAAATAGAAATAATATCGGTAACATAGTTCGTTTGATTCGTATTACCAAAAAGGAAGTGCATCCGCAGAACAACCTCATTCTAAACAAATTTTGTCATATTCGAACTGCGGGTAAAGGTGATTTTGATTTGTTTTTGTTGTTGAGCCAAGCATATACAAATACTAGAAGTGGAAAGTACAGCCAAGAATAAAAATTCAACTGAAATGATTTACCTAGTTAACAAATGACCCGTCATCGAATAAATACTTATACTATGTTTCCACCAAGAACTTAATCTTGATTTGAACAGATTTATCCATAATCTCCTTTTAAATCATTAGATTTCGAATTTAATTCTTTATGATTGAAAATTAATCTCTTTTAAAACTCTTGCAAATTACTTAACACACAACCTTTTAGGAATGAACGCTTTCATTTCAAATGTCATTTTTGATGTCAACAATGAATTTGTAAATACATTTCGTAAATATTTTTCATTTTTGTTAATTTTTCTCAAAAAAAAAAATACTGTAATTGCATAATTTCGACGGAATATTATAGATTATAAGTGGTTTTTGTGAAACAAGTGCATTTTATAGTTAAAATACAAAAAATCTGAAGGAAATGTTGTTGTGTTTTTATTTTTGGTGGAAACATAGCATTAGAAAGAATCAGAATGAAGCAACGGGTGTTTTCATAAACGTCAGACTAACTAAGTTCTGCAATAACAAAAATGAATAAAAACACACTTCTTTAACAAAAAAAGTGGTTTGTTTTTTTATTTGTAAGTATTTTGGACATAGCTACAAAAATAATCAGAAACAAAATGTTAAACTTTAGAAAATATGTGTTTTTTATCATTTTTTTATTGCAGATCTTAGTAAGTCTGACGTTTATGAACACACCCAACATCAAAAAAGTGCGTCACTAACACATAATTTGTCTTCTCAATAAATCGGTGTGTTTTTAAAAACGATGCTATTATATCCGGCACGACATTTTTGAAAGCTAAGTTGTTAAAATTGTTAGGTACAGTGAAAGCTCCCATAAGCGCGACACTCGCGGTCGCCGAATTTTTTATACTTTTAAATGGCTGCAGAAATAAATAGTAGAACTAAAACAAATCAGAAGCAAAAGAGAACCCCATAACAAATTTATTACGCAAACACATTTTGTCGTCCGGGAAATCACCTAGTAAGCACACATTGTTACTTTGCCCTGTCTGGTTGTGAGAGCTTCACGTCAGGTTTTCAAGGAGATTTTCAACGGATTTTCTCGTGTTAGAAACAAAACTGATTTTTTGCATCTTATTTTTATACAAAAATAACATATTATTATATTATAGTGTCCGTTTATGGGAGACATTTTTTATTTGAAATTGGTAAAAAAAAGGACTGCGTCCGTTTATTGGAAAGTCCATTTTATAACAACGAGTGTTTTATGGGAAATTAGATTAAAAAAAGGTGGTTCCCGAAAATGTGTCTGGTTATGGGAATTGTCCTCTTGTCGGAGCTGTCCGTAAGTAGCCCAACTAACATACTCTTGAGAGTTGCATTCTTCAAATCTGGAAAAACCTTTCACAAGACTCTTTTAAAACTCTTCATAACTACCAAAATAAAAATTAGTCTTTAAATACAAAGATTTTAGATATGTATTCTTAAGCCACTTCAAATAAGAGGCTTACTAGAATTCTTTTGACATTTGTGTAAAATTTCTCTCTATGAGTAAATTATTTGCTAGAGTAATTTTGACTTGTGAAGAATTGAATTTTTCTTTAATTCGTTTATTAGAGTAAAGGCACAAAAATGTCTCTACCACGCAAAACAAGTTAAAATTGAAGTGATGTTAGATGGGATTACAATAGGAAATTTCATAAAACTAAAAATCCCGAAAAATCCTACTCATCAAATAATTAATGTTCTTAATAACAAATTACATGAATAACTATATTGTCGTTTTTGGTATTAGCTTAAAGGGGTTTCTTTATAAATAATTCCACTTTAATTTAAATGTTGTAGTTATGTAGTTAATGATACGAAAATATAATGAGAACGGTTTTTTTTATAATCATAGTTAATTTTTTTTTTTTTTGCTTTCGAGGCGATTCATAAAAATCTCTATGGTTAAAATACCAACCATTTTTAACATCCGTTTACTTATAAAACCATCGTTAAGGTATTATGCTAATTACTGTGGTAAAAATTGATGATAATTAGAAGAATACCTTTCCTAGAATCAAGAACAAATTTAAAATCCTTTATCACACTTTTACAATTACCTAGGTGGATCTTATATTGTTGTAAGCTCAGCCTTAAATGAGTGTAAAGTACCCTGTCTATAATAGAAATTTAACTCAGAAACTGAGAGATTATTCGTGGTACTTTTGATTATATTTTTTGGGATAATTGAGTGGTTTTTTTGTTTTGGGAATTTCCCATTTACAAAATTGTCTAACAACACTGTTTTGTATTAAAAGATTTCACGCGCAATTCAGTTTAACAATTTCAACTCTTATTAAAGAATTTTAACTCTTATAAAAAGTTTTTTGTTTTTAAAAGGCATTTACTTCAAGATAACGTTTCTTGGTATGTCAAAACTACTCTAGAAAATGTCTTTTATGAAGAGCTCTAGTGTTAGGCAACACGGCCATCAAATCATGCTTTCTTTCGATTTTTAGGGTTACCAAAAACCGAGAAAATTATTTATATTCGTAAAAAAATTTAACAGCAAAATATACCTACGACGTAGGTATGTTACTTTTTTTTCTTCACTGGTACATGAACTTGAATAAAGACAGAATAAATACAATTTTGTGCAAAAAATATATTAACAAAAAAATAATAAAAGGCCGTAGAAAAACAAAAAAATTAAATACAAATTAATAGATATATTTCTCATTATTTGATTTTATGTTAACAATCAATTTTACTTAAGTAAACTTTTGTAAAATTGATTGTCATCATGCAATAAATTAATGAAAACTATTTTTTGAAACCTCAGAATATCTAGTTATTTTTATAATTTTGTCTTTATAATAAGAAAATATTTCAACCGCCATAGAACTTGAGTCGATATTAGTGCAGATATCTGTTTTTGAACTAATTATAACAATACCTAATAAGATAAAAAAAAATAATGTGTCATAAAATACTCTCACAAATATCTTACATTATATTTCTTGAAGACAATTCGAATATTTTCGTAAATGAAAAATGCCATAAGAAACTTCTAAAAATCAGCAATTTTTCAATATTTTTTGTTGACTGCGGGCAAATTATGTCTTGACATAACCATAACTCTCTGTTCGTTCGCTTTCATATTTTTCACCCATTATTTTCAAGAAAGATATATAAGTCTGTATAATATACACTCAACACTTCATTCGACATTAACGTCAAATTTTATGACAGGATTTTGAACCACGCGAAAAATCAAGATTGCGATGACCGGATCATGGATTTGATTTTGAATATTTGGTTAAATAAACGGTTGCTTGTGTTTGTACCAGAAAATAACTTTTGAAAAAGATGAATAAAATTCATAAAAAAAAAAATAAAGCAATAAGTATTCCGAAAAATGGTAACCCTATTAGCATTAAAAAAAACATTTATAAAATAATTAAACTTTCAGCTTTCCAAAGGGCGCTTCATTTTTGTAGAGGCAAAACGGTATCTTAGCAGATAATATTTCAACCGCAATGAGAATCGGTTCATATAACGTGAAAAAATATGATCATATAATAATAAATATAATACCTACCAATTAAGATTCTTATCAATCATATATTTGATGTGTCAAAAAAAAAACTCCTTTAAAAATACTCTAATACAATCTTGTTATATATTTCTTAAAAAATATATCTGTCTTTCTCAACAATAATAAAAAATGTTAAAGAAAGACAAAGAAGAATGTTGCTACGGTTTTTCTTTTCTCATTTCTCTCTTTTGAGAGACTCTTAAAGTGAGAAACGCTTTCTCATAGCAAGAACTGGAAAGGTCTCATGAGAATTTTTAAAGAGTAACATAAAACAGATTTTTACTCTTGCTGCTAGATCGAAAGTTTTCTTGTGAGAAATGTATTCTCGCTGAGAGAATAATAATTCTGATATGAGATGAAACTAATTCTTGGCAATTGGGCCATTTAAGACTCAAAAGACTCTTGCAAGATTTTTATAGAATGCTATAAAAATGTTTTTTTTAGAATATGAGCTCTTTGGATTAACTCTTTCAAGATTCTTGAAGATTCTTAAGAGAAGAAAATTGTTACTTGGGAGAGCTTTCACTGTATATGTTAAAATGTCCTTTCAAATTATTGAAAGCTTCAATCAATATCGAAATTTTCGATATTTGTCAAGTTTTCAATCTTGAGCCTGATCAAAAGCGCGGGAGACAAGTTTTATGATTTTTTTCGCAATTTTATAAGAGCGGGTCAAAGTTCTGAACTCAAAATTCTGCTTTAAATAAGAAATCTGCTTTGCATAAGAATTATTCAAAATTATTTCAAAAATTAAAAAGCGCGGGCTTTTTAACATTTTCCAAACCTTTTTTTTATTATTTTCGGAGTAATGATAAGCAGAATTTTGACAAAAGGATACTGACCCATGCAGAATTTCGACCCTAATCCAGCAATCTTGTGTTACTTAAGGTTACAATGATAACAAGGTTTTTTTTAGTGTTTGAACTGAAATAGATGAACGGCAATGATTTTACGTTATTAAAACGTCGTTTAATCGAGTTTTGTTGAATTGAACTATTAATGGTAAGCTATTAGGCAGACCAAATTGCTCTCTGCAGTATTTATTAATACAAAAATCCTTTCAAATTGTGAAAATTTTCGACGTGAAAACTTATGAAGGCCGAGCTTGAATAAAGATTTTCTAGTTTATCTATTGACCAGAATCTCTTTCCAACAAACTAAAGTCTTGGGAGATTTACCACTTTCTCATTTAATTAATGATCTGGATTGGAATCTTTGTCCTTAAGCACACGAGTCAAGTCAGTACAATAATTTTCCCAAAACGAATTAAACTAGCCACGTTTAAAAGGCGAACGTGCACAAATTCACATACTTTTACACCAGTGAAATTCACCTTCTTAAAACTTTGATGGGAAATGACATGTGCCCGGTTCCCAATGCTATGTGAAGCATGTTCTTCCAGATAAGATTGATGGTGATGGCAAAAGCACCGAACAGCGGCTGGCCTCAGCCTCATCAGTATTGTGAACAAATCAATGGAGAAGACAGAGTATCTTTATATTTCGCCTTATTCGTCCTGTTTAAAGTGACAGAGAGGGTGGGAATATTTTGTTTTGTTCGAGGACGTGAAAGCCAAAGGGATTAAATTTCACTTAATTTGAAATTAAACTCTCGCCTGGTAAAATCGATGTCTATGTATGTGAACAAAAAGACCCTTTAAAGCCATCTTCATTTAAGGTCGTTTGACGTCGTCGGTTGTCTAATGAATTGACATCCCATACCTTTTATGTCATTAATTTAAGACAGATGATGAATTTTCGGAAACAGTATCGTTCGATGACAATGTTTGAAGTTTCTACTATAGGGTTAGCTGAACCAAAAATGTGATGACTTTGTTCCAAAAATCAAAATTTGATGGTTTAATATTAAAGCAACTGTTGCGTGGCGACACTTGTCGGTATAGCATTTATTGTTTGAGTCATCTGTCAGTGAAGTGGTTTTATGGATGATTGTATATATATGTATATTGTTGCACCGCTAAAATATTTTCCAATGATAAATATCGATCCCAAGTCTTGATAAATTTAAACCAAATTAACCTCAAGCAAACTTCTTGGTAATTGTTCGATTTTATTTTCTGAAGAAAGATAAACTTATTATAATATAATAATCTTTTTAACAAAATGCAACTTACAAATTGGTATATGACGATGCGATGAACAAAATTATTAGAATTCAAACATAAATTTTAACAAAAACTTCTAACAAATTCGACGTTTGAAATTAAAATGAAAAATAATTTGATAAATATTCGTAAAATTAATAGAAGAAAAGTCAAAGAAAATAAGATTATTAAATTTTGCTAAAGTGTTTTTAGAGCTAAGTATAAAATGAAAAGTTAAGGTATTTTACAATTTTAAGTAAAACATTTAAATTAAAAAAAATGGCTTGATGACATTCCGGGGGCCGTCTGAAAACTACGATGAAGACTTTAGATCCAAAACAGCAAGCCTTCCTACCGACCTCTTTACTTTGATTGATCCATTGGGCAATTTTACATCAGCAATTCTTACAATATTATCTGGTCCTGGGTAGATCTTTACTACACGTCCCAATTGCCAAGCTGATCGAATCTCATTCGGCTCAACAAAATCACTATGTCATCGACTTCTACTTGTTTTGTAGTCTTGTTCCACTTCAACCTTCTTGTGATATCTGGTAAATATTCTTTATACCACCGCTTAACAAGTTGAGACATCAAGTGCTGAGATCTTCTACTGTAGAGTTTGCTGCAGATATCGTTTTCCGTGAAGACTCCAGGTGCAGTTATATCCCTATCTTGATCTCCAAAAAGCATCATGTTTGGAGCAAGAGGCTTTGGATCTTCAGGGTCCACTGGAAGATGAGTCAATGGGCGACGATTAATTTGGGCCTGAGCCTCTAGCAAAGCGTTTCGCAACATGTCTTCGCGGGGAACTATTCCTTTCAAAATGTTATTTATACAATTCTTGATTGATTGAATAAGCCTTTCCCAAGCACCTCCCATCCATGGTGAATATGCTGGTATGAAACGCCAAAGAATTCCTTCATATTTCGCTGCGTATTCACTAAGCTGATTCTCCATGTTCTTAACATCTTTTTCCATCAGATTCTTGGTACCAATAAAATTTAGCCCATTATCACTGTATAAGAAACGAGTGACAACACGGTTGATGACAAAACGCCGCACAGCCATCGTACACTGATCTAAGCTGAGATCGTTAAGGAGCTCAATTTGTACAGCTCTAAAAGTGAGACACGTAAAAATCATACCATATCTTTTTACAGTACCACGTCCAAACCTCACCAAAAGGGGCCCAAAACAGTCTACACCCACATGAGTGAAAGGTCTTGAATCGAAAGCTAGACGAGCTTCAGGTAACTGTCCCATGAGTGGCATGACAGGCTTAGCTTTGAGACGCTTACACTCAAAACATTTAGATCGTACTCTCTCAACAGCTCTCCGAATAGAAATGATCCAGGCGCGTTCGCGTATGTCTGAAATTACAGCTGACGTTCCTATGTGAAAGTTTTTTTCATGGTGATGTTCTATAAGCAAGTCAACCAAAGGATGATTTTTCGAAAGAATAGCTGGGTTCCGAGCGGCATAAGACAAATTAGCCTTCTGAGCTCGAGAGCTCATCCTTATTGTACCTTCTTTATCTAAAAACGGAGATAAACTAAGAATGGAACTAGAAGAACTTACACATCCGTGCTTTTGAAGATAGACCAAATCATCAAGAAATGCCTCAGATTGAATTTTTCGGAAAAGCCAGTTCTCAGCACGTGAATACTCATCTGGTGTTATAAAAACTTCTTTTTCAGAATGCACATTCGGAATAATGTCCTTGAATCGCAGCAAAAATCCAATGGCTCTTACCGAAGAAGTCCACCTTGCTTTGAATCTAGCGCTAAGAAAATTATAAGCGTCAAATGAAGCCAATGCATGCTTGGAATGTAATGAAATTCTTGTCGTATCGAAGTTAATCAAATCCAAATTAGACTTCAATTGTTTAACAGGCCATGAAGTAAATGGCAACCTAAGAAATTCTGGACCTTGGAACCATCTTGTCTGCTGATTTCCCATTGAGTCGTCAAACCATTTAGTTCCGTCATCAGCAACATTATCACTTGAACCAACGTGAAACCACTGATGAGGTGAAGTTTGATCAAGAATCTCCCCAATTCGAGAAGCGACGAAAGCAGGAAATTTATAATGGGTCGAGTTTATCCAAGAAAGTACAGTATTTGAATCTGAAAAATATATCTCTTCATCAAATTTTATGGTGTGAGACTTCTTTATTGTAGACGCCAGGCGAACACCAAGAACCGCGGCTTGTAACTCTAAACGTGGTACTGACAATTGTTTTACAGGAGCGACTTTTGCTTTAGCCATAACTTGAGAAACCTCTATATCACCATGGTGTTCAAATCGAAGATAAGACACTGCAGCAAAAGCTTTCTCCGAAGCATCAACAAATGTAATAAGGCTTACCTTGCAGTCATCAGGATTCCACGAGACATATCGACGGGGTATTTGGAGTTTCTCAATATTCTTTAGTTCTTTGATAAAGGATAACCACTTTACCTGCAACTCGAATGAAACTGAATCATCCCAGTCATATCCTTCTCGCCATACATCTTGAAGAATTATCCTTCCTCGAATAATGTAGAGCGATATGATTCCCAACGGATCGAAAATTCGCTTGACAGCTCGGAGCATTCGTCTCTTGGTGATAGAAGTGTTACTTGTCAACATTTCTCTCAAATCATTATCTTCAGCAAGCTTGTATGAAAAACAATCGGATGATGGTTGCCAATACATACCCAAAACCTTTGCAACATAGCCCTCGCATTCGTTAGGATCAATACTGACCAATTTAGTATTGACATGACTATCCGGCATTTTGTTAAGAAGTTCGTGGCTGTTGGATTGCACAGAAACCAGATCAAAATTCATAGACTTGCATATATGAATTGCATCTCTGGTGACGGAAACAGCTTCTTCGACGGAGTTATGGCTGTTGAAATAGTCATCAACGTATGTTCTCTTGGTAAGTCCATCCACAGCTTCTGGGCATTCAATTTTAAACAAATTAGCGTGGTGATTTTTAACGAATTGTGCGCATGTGGGTGAACACCTAGGTCCAAACATCATAACTTGCATTATGTAAACCGTAGGTTTGCGTGAAGTTTCATCATCTCTCCATAAAAATCTTTGACATTGCTGGTCTTCTTCCTTGATCTTAATTTGATGGAACATTTCCTTCACGTCAGCATTCACACCAATTTTTCGCTCTCGAAACTTAAATAGTCCGGCATGCAACGGTACGAGATTGTCTGGTCCTTTCAAGAGAAATGAGTTGAGTGAAACACCATTCACTTTAGAAGCTACATCAGCAACACATCTTGGTTTGATTGGAACCTTGTTTGTATTCTCGACGATGAAAGTTGGTGCATACCAGATTCGAGGCCATTTTTGTGAGAGTTCATCTTCTGATGCAATCCTGGCATACCCTTTTTCTAATAAATTGCGAACGTAATTATTTTTCCATTCTAGAAGATGTGGTTTCTTTCTAAGGGATTTCTCTAAGCCAACAAGTCTTTTGAAAGCCATCGGGTAACTGTCAGGAAGCTTAATATCATCAGCGCTCCAAAGTAGACCGATTTCGTACTGTTGACCCACCAGCTTCAGAGAACGTTCCATAATATCCATGGCCCTACTGACTTCTCGACTTACTAAATCGGATCTTGGAGGCATCACTCCAAATTCTTCAGTGGAAAAATGACGTTTGACAAGATCATGTAATTCCTTTTCCTGTTTTATAGCGTCATGGAAGAGGAACTTCATTGTAGGCCTGGATACTTGATGCAAACATGAAATATTTGGGGTTGTAACTGACTTACCATTGCCATAAACAATCCAACCGAGAAGAGTTTTCAGTGCGCAAGGTTCTTCATCCTTTCCATGGCGTTGACCTTGTCCTAAAAGAAATTTAGCTTGATCAAGTCCAATCAAAATCTTAGGTTTCGCATTTAGCATATCGACCAATGGAAGCCCTCGGAGGTGAGGATACATGCTCTTCAACTTTGACACATCGACTGATTGACTAGGCAGGTCCAAATCCTTGACAGTATAAACGTTTTTCAGAAAATGACGTTTGGGTTTGTTAATACCAGACACTGTTAAAGTGGTTCGCAAAGAACTCTCCATACGTATTACGCCTTTAGTCCATTGTAAAGTCAATTCTTCCGGATCACCTTCAAGGCCGAGCTCATCAAACAATTCCTTTTCGAGCATAGTCAACGATGAACCATCATCAAGGAAAGCGAATGTGTCAACAAAACTGTTATCTCGTCCATGCAGTCTAATTGGCACAATCTTGAAAATCACTGAGGAATTCGAGCCAATATGAGAAGAATGAACATGGGGCTCAGGAACAAATGGTGCAGCAGTTGATCTTAACACCGAATCCGAAATCCTTGACTGGTGCAGCAAGGGGTGGTGACGACCATTACATCCATCAGTACCACAAGTTCTCTTCTTGGCACAAGCTCTCCAGTCGTGTTTAGACGAATCCAGACATGTGAAGCAAATTGAATTGTCTTTCACAAAAGAAAGCCTTTCTGTCTCTGGCAATGCTTTAAACTGAACGCAATTGTGAAGAGGGTGTTGTTTTTTATTGCACTTCATGCACAAAGATTGAGGAAAAGACTCTTCCGAATGCTGTGCTTGGTGCGTCAAAACTTGTCGAGGAAATTTAGCAGGAGCTTGATGCTTTTTTGTTTCGAAATGTGTACTTGCAAGTGGACGGATTAAATCAGGAGGCAAATCAACCACTTTCTCCGTCAAGAACTCAGCAAAATGAACAAAATTGGCACTTTGAATACCACACTTCTTTCTCTGCCACTCTTGATATAAACCTGCGCCAAGCTTGGAGGCTAGATTGGTCATCACGTATCCATTGGTAAGATCTTCTTCCCTATTCATGGATCTGACATCAGCTACATAACCATTCACCTTTACTGCCCACAAACGAATCTTCGGGTCACTTTTCGAAGTTAGCCTTGGAAGATTTAACAAATCAGTTGTTAAATCATGGACGAGAACATCGTATCGACCAAAAATAACACGAAGGGAATCCATGATTGCGTCAGCATCCGATGAATATTTCAAGCGGTCACACACAAGCTGGTACGCTTCCCCTTTCAGAGCTTTTCGCAGGCGAGCAACGTTTTCTTTGTCATTGAATCTTCCCTCGATTGTTGTTGACTTAAAAACCTCTTCAAAATAGGGCCATTCACGTCTATTCTCGCCAGAAAATTGCGGAAGTTCTTGAACATTATTGCGGTTGAGGATAGTAAGCAAATTGGCCATATCGTTACCTTGAATTGAAGACTCATATCTGGCTTCTGAAATTGGTTTTGACGATACAGTAGGCGTAGAATGAAGAGGCGGAGAAACGTTGTTCAGCAACGCTTGATGATTGTCTTGAATTTTCTTAATTATCTGCCACCTATCGTAACCATCCTGAACTGTAGCATCTTTCTGTACATTTATACCAACTTTTCTTGAGGACAAAGAATCTGACAGCTTAAGCTTCATATTTTCAAGTTCAGCTCGCAACTCTGTGAGTTCTTTATCACGTTGAGTAACTGCAGCTTGAGCAACTACGGCAGCTTCCATCAAAATGCCAATTTGATCCCCAACTTCCAACGGCGCTGGATTAGAACTTGTATCCTTTGAATGCTCGGAATGTTCTGGAACTTCTTCTCTGGGCTTGCAATCACTTTCCTCACAGAACCATGGAGTACTCGTATCGTATAGACTTGGGTTAAAATCCTGGCAAGCATAGTGCCACCAGCGATTGCACTTATCACAACTTACCATAAATTCATCATCTGCTTTACGGCAACGTACAGAACTGCAATTATTTTCTGGTTTCGGCATTGCAAATTATAGATTAATTTCTTAAAAAATCAGCGACAATTTAAAATAAAATGATATTGTTGCACCGCTAAAATATTTTCCAATGATAAATATCGATCCCAAGTCTTGATAAATTTAAACCAAATTAACCTCAAGCAAACTTCTTGGTAATTGTTCGATTTTATTTTCTGAAGAAAGATAAACTAATTATAATATAATAATCTTTTTAACAAAATGCAACTTACAAATTGGTATATGACGATGCGATGAACAAAATTATTAGAATTCAAACATAAATTTTAACAAAAACTTCTAACAAATTCGACGTTTGAAATTAAAATGAAAAATAATTTGATAAATATTCGTAAAATTAATAGAAGAAAAGTCAAAGAAAATAAGATTATTAAATTTTGCTAAAGTGTTTTTAGAGCTAAGTATAAAATGAAAAGTTAAGGTATTTTACAATTTTAAGTAAAACATTTAAATTAAAAAAAATGGCTTGATGACAATGTAAGAGTGACGTATTCTTTTCGGATTTAAATTTATTTTACAGCAGAAATGGCTGCATCGATTCTAATGAAATCTTATATTAAAAGAGTTTTTTTTAGCTTGATTACTGCAAGAAAAATTTTGAGAAAAGTATTTAAAAAAAAAGAATTGTTTTTCAGGTAGCTTACTATAATACTAGAACTAGAATTCCATGGACTAATCGTGTTCTTTATTGTATACATACAACACAGAAATAATTTTTCCACAGTGCGAGCTGGAGCTCAAAACGACATGGAATTAATGGTAATCTCAAATTGATTAAATTCGTAATTAAATAAAGTAAACATAAAAAAAAAATTTCTTGTTTTATAATTTTATTTTAGTCCAATCGATATATGCCAAAGAAAATGTGTCTACCTGGACAATGTTCGAAACTTAATGAAACTTTTACAGGTTGCGGGTATATGTACTATGAAGATTTCCCCAAGTTTTTTACCTAGAGGACCCTCTTTGCAAGCTTGAGAAGGAGCAAAAAAAATCTTTTATTTACCTACCATATTGCATAACAAAGTTAAAGAATATTAAATTTCCTAAAATTTCGTTGGCGAACAAGATTATGTAGGCTCAATATTAACGGAGATACAGCTGATTTATTTTTGGGGTCTTTATTCAGGGTTATTAACATAATTTGTACAAAAAAGGAAAGCAAGTTGGTTGGGTCAATACAAGAAAAAAATTGTATTGTACTGATGTTTATTCGCCCCGCTTGAGCGGGAGGGGCAATTTTCAAAAAAAAAAAAAAGTATCTGATCTGCCCCCAAAATTCTCTTCTTTTATTTTCTTTTTAATTAAAGTTTTTTTTTATAAAACTAAATGTTTTGAAAAATAAAAAAAAAAATGTTTTTAAAAATTTGATGTACCTATTTAAATATAATTTTTGTATTCAAAATTCAATATTTCAATGCTCCTATAAATTTTGAGTCAAAAACAGAAGAGCGATGTCTAGAAGTCGTGTACTTTTTGAAAAAGATTGAAAATAACGAAAACTACATATTCCACGAAATATTAAGTTCGAAAATCTATTTTTCAAAAACAGTTTGATAAAAAAAAACTTTATTGAAAAGACAATTATTGAGATAAACTCCGTCCATTATGATTTTTTTCTTATCTTTTTAACTTTTTTACATTTTATTGTAGGGGTTAGCAGATCCCAATAATAAAATTGCTGTATCTCCGTTAATATTGGACCTACAGATTTGGTTAAGTAACAAATTTTTAAAAAATTAAATGGTCTTTAACTTTGTTTTCCAATATATGGTGCACAAAATGTTCTTAGTTTAAGAAAAAATAGGATACAACTGAAAAAAGTCAGACAAATTTTTGTTTTTCGCCCCTCACCGCAAGTTAGCACAAGGTTCTCGAAATTAAATTCCGAATTTTTTCCAGGTAAGAATACCTATCGACTGGACTTATTTCGAAAACTAATATACAAAACCACAATAAAATATTTCAGAAAATAGTCTCCGTCTTCGTGTCAGTTGGTCGTCCTATTCAAAAATTCAGTCTCGAAAATATGCAAAAGCTTCTGAAAATTTTCATAGAAATTCCCTCCAAGCCAAGCATCAGCGACAGTAAAAACGACGTTAGCCACGTCAGAAGTCAAAAAAATAAACAAAAGCAGACTACCGGATCGTATAGAGACAAAAGGCTTCCAACTACCATACCGACTGACTCCTTAGACAAAAACTTAAATATTTCAGTTCCATTAAAAGCTTCTATGATACTTCCTCCTCTGATCTTCCCTTGGTCATCAGCATACCACAAACAAAATCCATTAAATTAACAGCCACAATGGAATACGCCAAAGGACCTCTTTCCCTCCATCCCGAAAAAATAGAATGGTAGGTATATACAAAATCAAAGAGGCAGAGGAAGTTACAGGCAACATGCAGCAAGGCAGCAAACTGCAATCCTGCTGTCATTCGCAGAGCTTTTGTTCCTCGCTCCGAGCATCGGCTTGGTCGTTGCAAAATGCAAGTAGAACAATACACTGCTTCTGCTCCTCATTCGCCTTCTATGAATATAACTCATCATCTACCATAGAATCCTGGTTGGTTGGCGTTTGTTGGTTGGTTGGTAGCTTTGATGGCATAGAATCTGTCGCTTGTAATTCAAGATTTCCTTTTTTGCATTTTAAGGCAGATATATTGGGTATGAGCGGAAAGGGTTGAACAACATGAGAAAGGGAACTCTATAAATAATAAACATCCTCGACAGGCGAGTCCTTTGTTTTTGAAATGTTCTCTATTTCATTGTGATGGGTCTTCCAGAATATATGGTAGGTAAAAGAGTTTTCGGTATAAACACAGCTCATATGGGTGTTGTAAGAGCTCACGCTTTTTCTGTACGACCGTAAAATTGTTCATGACAAGTAAATTTTTTTTCTATTATTTTCCATTTCAGATTTTTTTGAGTAAAAAGTGAAGCAAAATGTAGTGGCACATCGTTTGATAACGATTTTGTTCAGAAAATAGAAAAAAAAAAACAAATAGTATAGCTCAATGTAGGCAAAAAGCTTTAGAATGTATTCTCGGTCTCAAAAAGTTATATTTGACAGATTTCCAAATGGATCCCCTTATACCTATGTGAATTTTATAGAATACCAATTGTAAACGACACAGAAACATAATCTTCAAACGATCAAGCTTATTATTTTTACGGTCGTGAACAGTGAAGCATCGAAACTCTGAGGATTCCATTTGCGTTTCGGCTTATCGAGAGCTACTTGAGTTTGTTACGAGGCTGTGTATACCGCTGTCATCATCTGGAAAAAATATCTTTTCGGAGAAAGGATAGTGACTTTTTTTTTCTGTATCGCAACAGAAAAGTCACCGTTATATGGCAGAGACCGTTATTTTGTTTAGCTAAAAAAAAATTCAATTTCTCTTCAAGCCCTACATAGGTATGTATCAAATTTGAAGAAAATCGGTACATTCGTTGAGGCTTTGATTGTCATCTCAAATATTTGTAAAAGGAACAAATGCTCTACTAAAAGAGATCTTGCGTGTCTTTGGACCCAAAGTTAAGTGTAAACTAATGGTTTCGAACCCTTCAGTCCCGAAATTGTATGGTTTACCAAAAACACACAAACCCACACTTAGCATGAGACCAATCATATCTAACATAGATTCCCCAACTGAAAAAATCGCGAAATGGCTGGTTTCAGAGTTCCAGAACTACAAGCAGATTGAAAGCAGAAGCGTTAGTAATACCTTTGAATTCATAGAACGAATTAAAAACGTTAAAATGGAAGAAAATGAGATTCTAGTTTCTTTTGACGTGGTAGCATTATTCCCAAGTATTCCCATTAAGGAAACATTAGAAATGTTAAAAAATTGGCTGGATGAACGCGAAGATAACGTAGAAAAGAAAAAGATTTATTTTGACGCCGCTAGTCTGTGTATGGAATACAATTGTTGCCAATTTTTAAACAAGTTTTACAAAATTAACGAAGGAACAACAATGGGATATTCACTGTCACCTTTTTTAGCAAATTTGTTCATGGCGAATTTTGAGAAAAGCATCAAAAACGAAGGGAATCTACCAAAGATCTGGTTGAGATATGTAGACGACATTTTTGCATGCATTGACCCAAATAATATAGATTCCTTTATGGAAATGTTGAACTCAAAATGGCCGTCTTTAAATTTTACTTTTGAAAAAGAAAAAGATAAAAAGTTGCCATTTTTAGACTTGCTTATAACAAGAAACACGAATAACAACTTCGATTTCTCGATATATAGAAAACCCACAAACATTCCACGTTATATTCCAAAAGATTCATTTTGCCCTATGCAGTATAAAAAAGCCGCTTTTAATAGCATGGTTTACAGATTGTGCTCAGTTCCAATGAACGCAAAAAAAATATATTGAAGAACTAAACTACATAAAATATTCTGCAGAACTTAATGGATATGACGGCGAAATGATAACGAAAATGGTGGAAAAGCAATCAAAAATATTGAAGAGAAAAAATCTAACCACTCTTAAAACATCGAAAGAGAACCAACAAATGAAAAGGTTAAAAATACATTTCACACCCTTGATAACGAATAAACTCACTAAAGTATTTAAGAAACACAATATTCAACTTGTCTTTTCGTCAGATGAAAAACTGAAAACAAAAATAGGATCAACGAAAGATAAAACAAAAACACTAAAAAAACCAGGTATCTATGAAATTGGATGCAATGATTGTGAGCAAAAATACTATGGACAAACAAAAAGAAACATTGAAACGAGGTATAATGAACATCTAGCCAATATAAAATTCAATAGACCTAACAAATCTGCGGTTTCATTACATATGCTGGAGAACGGACACAGTGTGACGAAAGAAAACTTAAAATTAATCAAACATATTAATGATGACAGGTATTTGGACGTCTATGAAAGCATTTATATGCACAAAAACAACAACATCATGATGAATACGATGGAGGCACCGATTAGGTCATCTCTTTTTAATGTTATGAGAAGAATAATCTAACTAATTAACTAATTTTCTCTTGCTTACAATGTTTAATATAAGAACTAATTAAATGTTGTTGTCTCACTCTGTTTGTAAAATGAAAAGCTAGTCATAATTGTGTTCTTTGTTTTTTTAGTCAATAAAAATACTTGCTGAAGATGGCATGTAAAATGCCGAAATGCATTCGAAGTTGACGTCTGTTTTATTTATTTGTTTTTACTTCACCTTATTAAACATAAATTAACAACGTCAATAAATACAGTGGAGTCAATAAGGCGGTTGACTTGAGATTATTATGCTGATGTTATAAGACTTCACGGTGTTGTTCATAGAATCAGTGATTTTATTTCTGATTTTATTTTATTTGAATAACTACAGTTGTAATTGTAATTATTACAATTGTAATTAGTCAATGCTTACTTAGATCCTATAATCGCAAGTAAAACAAATCGAAGAATATCTTAGTGGTAGAAAAATAAATTATTTTTCGTGATTAAATGAAATGAAATGGCTTAACAGCTTAAAGTAAATTTAATGTACCTATTATGAAATTTAAGTGAATTCAAATTTGTAAAAAAGTGTGTGAATTAGCCGATGAACGATAAAAAATGGGAACACCTGTTTTATTACCCAACGAAAGGATGTCATTCGTTAAAATCAATTGGTTTCTTGCAAAACGACGCCACCATTCTGAATTAAAAAAAAAGTGCAACTGATAGTGCGATACCAGTAGTGAAAATATATGTAATTTAATAATTCAGTTGAAGATATTTTTTCTTTTGTTTCAGAAAATAAGTAAGACGCTGCTCCGCCGCTGCCTATTATTTTCAAGTGAAAGTTTTTTTAAGAAATAAAATTGAAGCAGTTGCTACCGCTGCTGTGAGTGCTTGCTTCCTATATGCTGCCGTTTGCCTGCCGAACAAGGTATGTTTCAGTACAATTGTGTGTTTTTTACAATTAAAAAGCATCACAACATTTTGATTTTAGTTTTTCTTTCAAAAACATAGCTAATTATAAAAAAATCCATAATCATAATAAATTCTAAAACGTGTTTTTCTATTCAGCCCAGAGTACCTAACCAGCGACATGTTTATCATTCGTAGTTTTGTAAAGACCAAATATTGTTAAAAGCAAATCAAAACGAAATTTCTACCACGACCTGTTAAAACAAAATGTTGATAATATATTTAAATTTTGTTTTCAATGTCACCTTCTCAAATATCAGAAAACCTGCAAAAAAAAAGATGCAAGAACTAAGGTGTGTTGGTAAGCTAGAACTTCACTAACGATTTCAAAACAAAAATGAAATAAACATTAACTAACATTCTTATTTTTTTCATTAGCAGAATTCGTCTTACGAAATTAAAAATAAATTTGGAAAGCGGAATTTCTTCGTCTCACTTTTTTTTGTTTATCATTTTAAATTTATTGTTGATAAATAGAAAATTGATAAACAAAAGAACAAGACTATCAGAAGTTTAACTTTTCAAATGTATTTAAAAAAAGTCGTTCGATATTTTAATGTACAAAAATAAATAATAATTTATATCGTTCACTGCAACTATTAAGGGGTTCTTTTATTTAATAAACTGGTTTATTTTTTTTAATAAACGTATTTATTACTATTAATTAAATCATTTATTTAAATAATAAACAAGCATTCACTGTGACTATTAATTTATTCACTGATTCTATGATTGAGGTTATTTAATTTGATAAACATATTCGTTATTATTAATAAACTTGTTCACTGTAACTATTAACGCATTCATTATTTTTTATGAACAGTTATAAAATTTAATTTTTGGTATTGACTCGTTTATTGTTGTAGTTAATGGATATTTATTAGGTATTTCAAGTCAATTCAATTCAATTCAATTTATCTTCATCCTCTCTTAAAACTATTTACAATTTATAAAATATACATACTAACTTAAAAAGTTAAAAAAAAAATGAGAATAGCTAGAGGCATAGAGGCATTGAGATGATGCCTCGTTAATTTGAAACATTGTGTGGGGTATACCTACAAAGAAATTATAGCAAATAAAGAAATACAAAGGTAAGAAAGAAGAAAATTTAAGATAATAAAAAAAAGTAAATATATGCTGAATACAAACAAAGTAGAAAAAGTAGAAAGTAAATTATTATTTAAAACGCAACAAGTCACTTATTAAATTTATACCAGGTAGTTAATTAACGTTTCAATTTCTCGTAGGTCAGAAACAAGAAGCCAAGATTTGATTTGTCTTATGAAATTGATTATATTACTTATTTCATAGTATCTATTAATGTTCATTAAATCAATAGTCATTCCTTGAAATAATAAACCACTATTCACTCTCACAATTAACAAGTTTGTTGGACGAATTTTAATTATTTATTAACTGCCTCAATCATTTTTTTTTTATTGAATTCACGTATCTTTTTGGTTCAGTGTATAGCTACTCAGTTTAAGTATTTATTATAAAGATTAAAGGGTCAAAGCTTCTATCTAACAATTTGTGTGGGTACAGATGATCTCATAAAAAACCAAAATTTCCGACAATTATTTCCCCCATTTCATAAAATCACGGAATAGTCGATCTTCAATACTGCAAAAATTACAGAGACCACATAGAGAAAAAGAGATAAAGAGAAAAGAGATAGTTTAATCTTAAAGTTCTTAGGTCTATGTAGACCTATAAGTACCTATTCTTGCCAAGCCACATCAATGAACTTATTAGATCCGATCCCGTACTTTCTGCACTTAAATCCAAAGCTTTAATTTTTGAAATGAGTGGGGTTACAAAATTCTTATCACAAAAAGTAAACTGGCCTTAAAGTACGGGAACGTTATTGAACACAAAGTCGAAATATTTTCGTAAACGTCAAAACAAAGAATATTTTAGCAGAAAATTCCTTTTAAAATGGAAGAATTATCAATGAAAAAAATAATCAAATGCGCGTAACCGGATTCTTTTTCTTCTTCATTATTCTGCCCAAAGAAATTTCTTGGGCTAAAATTTGCAGCATATGTTATTTTTTTACTTTTTCGTGAGCTGTTTTTTTTGTAAAAAAAAACCAGAAAGTTTGTGTGTGTCTTGATTTTTTTACTTTTATACAAGTACGGGATCAAACAGTACTTCCTTTTCAAATTGTGAAAAATGTAAATCTTCAAATATAATACATTTCCCCAGGTATTTTTAATATCAGCTAAAAATTCAGTTAACTAAAACTCGTCCTGTCCTGTTTAAAAGCTGCAAAAAAGAACTCATTATGAAAAATAAAAGATACAAAAATTCTCATCAGAAATTCCAATCACATGATAAGGCAAATGTAAGCATAACATGACGCTGACAAGGACATGTTTTCATGTGTCACACCAAACACCCACTCAAACATTTGTACTTTTTTTCAATTCAGTTAATGCCATCTGTATTAAAAAAAATATACATATATATATACAAGTACAAAGGACATCATTACAAGCAGAATGATGTTGAGAGAATAAGACAGGATGACAGGACAGGCAAATACACCGGAACAACCATCACGGGTGCAGCATACGCGTTTTGTTTATTTTAATATTTAATCGAATTTTATTTCCAACAGAGGGAAAGAGAACACGCATTCATATAATCTGACATTTCGTATGTTATGGCATTTCGTGGATATTTCTCGGGCGAAATTTTAAGGCCTTCCTGCGGTATGTACTTGGAATTTCAGAAGAATAACGACCAATGCATTATGACATCCTTGTGTGCCGTGCCGTAAGGACAATTCGAAATTGCCAATTTTAACATTCCCATAAGGAATATTTATATGTATACATTAATGAGAGAATAAAAGATAATGTCGGCAGGATGTTGACGGCAGAGGTCCTTTGAGCGTGATTATCTTTTCTCTGTCATATAAAACTTTATGTTTCTGAAGCAGGGGATTATAAAAAGCTGATGGATGCAAAATGAATTTTGCTTCATTCATTAAAGGATTTTGTCCTTAAATCACATTGCATTGTAGGCTGAATTTTCTAACTAAAAAAAAAATAAATTATCATGAAAAAAATGATCTTTTCGATGGAAAAATAAAACTATTTGGTATATTAAATAATAATTCGTATTTTAAATGGCACCTGTTTGGAATTATATCAAAGTTCTTTTTTGCGGAGTATTGTGTAAATTTAACTTAAATTATTTAACAAAATAAAAAACAAATTATCTGTAGGTTTATTATATGCTTATACAATATTCTACTTACATACAACATTCAGCTTCCATAGAGTTTCCAAAAATAATCCATTTACATTGGGATTCTCGGAACGACATGTTATTGATTTTCCATCATCATCTGTTGTTGGTACAAAACTGAGTTCAGAATGTGTGGTATTATTAAGGATTTCATCCTGTGGAATTAAAATAAATCAATAAATGTTAATATATCTATTGTATGCAAAAAATATTTTTAATAAACAAAGTAAATCGCATAGGCTCACTTAAAGGCATAAACAAAGGTATTGTTTGATATCACTTTTATCAATTCAATATATTATTATGCAAACAAAGAAAGATTTTTCAAACTTATTTTCAAATCAAATTTCAAAGTTCCTCAAGGTATTCTGAAATATATCTTCAAGTTGAAATAGATGTATCATCATCTTTACATTTATGGTTATTGTGAAGTGCAAATACCAGTTTAGGGCAAATATATCACGTAATTGTTGAAAGAAAAAACCTAAATAACATGATTCTGCTGACAACAAAAATACAAGATTTATAAAGGACAGAACATTTAAGAATGTTGAGCGAATATTGAATAGGAGTTTGCGAAAAAATAATACAGCCATATGATGACCAAAGCTGGGTTTGTCGCGGGTTATTCAACCAAAGACGCAATTGGTGCTATAAGATCAAAGGTAACGGGGATCACCAGAAATCTACGTGCGGATGATCACGGATATGTACAAAATTTCTCCACAGAAGTTAGTGTACACCATAGGAAGCATCTTGAGTTCTTGGCACTTTATTACAGTTCTTAATTATTTACTTGAAGATAAGGTGAGGACCAGAAAGTGACCCAGTTATGCTTTGCTGACAATGGAACCATCGTATGTGAATATCCTTCATCCTGGCACCAAGCACTTGATGTATGTGGGTGAATATCTTCCTATGTCTTTTGAAGCTGTTCTCTACACTATATCCACTCGAAAAAAAAATATGGAAAAAATATATTTTAGAATGACATTGGACTGGACAACACCAATATCCCACTTATTTGACGCTTAAATGTATATGAAAAAAATTATCAACATTTAAAGTTTTTGAGTCCCAACAAAAATTGATTATTTTCATTTAATAAACTCCTAAAAGTGTGCTTTGTTTTTGATACAATGTTAAAAGTTCAATAAAAAACAATCCATCATATACCAAATCCGACAAAAGAAAATATTTTTTTTTCTTCGAGTGGACATAATATGACGAGTCCCTTTTTTTACCAAGAATTTTATCTTATAGGTGCAGGAAGACTTTACGATAAATAATGTAGGGGAGAGGTTGGAACAGTGAGACAGTACGAACAGTGAAACATCCTTTTTTTCTGCTTCCCCATAACACACAAAGATGTTTCGATGCCAGCAATATAAGTTCTTATTCACCGCGTAACTTTTGTTTCTACCCCGAACAAAATCTCGTTGCGCGGTTGCTTTCAGTAAGTGAAGACTGGAATAAAGGGCAAAAGCATTTTTTGTTGTGTTGCGAAAATTTGTAAACAAATTGCGATTTGCAGGTAGAAGAACCAATTTTTTTGTTCTTTGTTCTTTTGTTCTACAAACAAAAAATTATGAAAGCATTGCCAGTTTCTTGTACAATTTATTTTTTCTTGGAAATAACAAAAACTGAATACTGAGACACATGAAAAGAACGAACAGTGAGATATATATGTCTGTATAGATCTAAATATATAGATTTTTACATAATATTTTTCACATATATTGTATACATATTCTATACATATAGATATCCATACATACAATAATGCAATTTTTTTAACTTATTTTATTAATTATCATTATTTATCAAAAACATGTTATTTTTCTTTTTGTTGTTTTTTATTATTTAAATTAATAAAACAAAAATATATTAATAGATTTGAAGTTCATTTAATTTTTTATAAAAGTTATTAGACGAAGATTTATTTAAGTTATTGTATTGTCCCATTGTTCGATTTACGCTGTCTCACTCTTTGGACCCCCCAACGACAGTGAGACAGTTTGACCTTCTGCAACATTTTAACTCATAAGTTAGTTTTTTTTTATGCAGTACACTTTGAATAGCGAAATGTAGGAGAAATGCGTCTTAATAATCAACGAACAAATTTGAAAGCTTAAAGGACTTCGAAGATATCACTGTTTTAAAAAAAAAAGGTGCCACACTGTTCCGACCTCTCCCCTACCCTTTTGTTTGAAATAGATTCACTTTTTTTTAGTTGATGTCATTTCCCACACAAGTTGAAGAATAGTTTAACTTTTTTGTGGAGAATAACTTATCTTTTTAAAAAGTACAGTTTATTTAAAGATAGGTTTTTAATAATAAAAATGTTTACTCGTGATTTCTATGGTTTCTAAGAAACTCGAAGAATCGTTGCGAAAAAACTCGTGGAATGGCCATTTTTTAACAAACGTTTCTGAACAAGTTTGTCCGACCATCAGTTTTGCAAATGTTAAGACTTAACCTATCGGTTAGTGTTCAATGTTTCAAGGGACGCGATGAGATATGTAAACCGATGTCGCCTCCCGGAATATTATAAAAGTAAAGATCATAAAAGCACCCGTTTTAACCATATTTAGCTAGTTATGATTGATTTGATTCGCTGTAATTATTCTTATTTTCAATAAAAATATATTTTTTTGAAATTGTTATTTTCAAAGTAAGAAAAACCTATTTAAAAAAAAAAAAAAAAAAAAATATATATTTAAAACAAAGTGTCTGTTTAGGTCCTTTAGAAATAACCACTGGCTAAAAAGAATAAGAGGACAGTATAAGTCAAGAGGTCTTTGTTATATTATACCTAAAATTGTCATATTATAACTATTTTTCTTTTCTCGAGACTATTTTTGTTTGCAACGTTTAACAACAATACCTACTAGGCATAAGGAGTTTAAAATGTTTTAAACAGGATTTTATTTTATTTTGTTGGGAGTTATCAGGAATTATTTCCAAAATTGTCGACTATTAAAGCAAAACACTCCGCTTAATATGAACCTTTGTAAACATTAAAGCTTTTCAAAAGGCTTGTTTAAAAGAGCGTTATAGAACTTCATATTGTATAACATTAAAGAATTTATATTACACTGATAGAAAACAAAATTATTATACCCGCAGTGCTCAATTCAGTTGAGTATATTACTATCCTGAATACAGTTAACTATAATTCTACTTTGACCCTTTTGAATACAACCTAATATAAACCCTATTACCTCCTTGCCACAACAAATTGCTGTCTGTACGATTAGGTTAAGGTATTAAGAGGTCATATGTAACAACTTGTAAGGGCAACTCCATTGCACGCCACTTACATGTATTATGTTGTAACAATAAAACACAAACGCTGAAATTTACCGAATAAGGGTATCGCGTGTTACACATTATAAATTCCTATTAAACAATTGTTTCCATTTTTCTTATACTCTACTTTCACACCTCAAGTACCTACCAAACAAAAAAAAAAAAAAAACAGGAAGAACATTTCTAAACGGGCTTAATTTCAATAAATATGCGGAATCTAATGTTGAGAATATTTTCTGAAATTGCCACCCATTCCGGCAATAGAAAAAACCTATAACCAACTTACCTTCGTTCTTCTCAACTGTCTTTTTCCCTTGTACCAGGTTATGATTGCATTTGGTCTTGAGCCTGTACTTTCACACATAACTTCATATCGTCTATCAGCTACCATTGAACCTGGTGGATCTACAATTTTCACCGTCAAGGGTTTTACTGAAAATACAAGTTAAAAACGTTATCAAAACAATCTTCTTTAATTTATAAAATATCCTTACAATGCATATCGAGTAGAAAACTCTTCTCCTTTGGCTTATCCAATTGTGTATTTAATGCTTGACATGTAAATACAGAATTTAAATCTGTCCTCTGAACGGATGGCCATAGAAGTCGGTTTTCTATTACATCACCAGAATTGTGTTCGTATTGATTGTCTACCAGCAAACCATTTACCAACCACCGAACTTGGGGTTGGGGTCGACCTGTAAAATACAAAAAGGGATACAAAAGGATATTATATATTATAAGATACAAGGGGGTGAAGGATATACAATCTGTACAATGTCTGTATAAAATATATTTTCCAATAAAACCCAAAAGATATAAACGGATTAGCCTTGCGCTTTTCTTCTTGTTGGCCAAAAGCAATTTTATTCCTTTAGGGCTATTGTCTCTATCTCTTTCAAAGACCTACAAACCAAACGACCTATAGGAAACAATACTTGTGTCCTCATAATATCCTTGCGCAAACATTATCATAACCAAAGAAGGATAATTCCATAATAAATGTCATCCAACCATCGGCTAACTATAGGTAGTTATGCCACCCAGAAGTCAGAACAATGCAGAAGGACGAAAACCAAAGGTCCTTACAACCTTTTGAGATAGAGGGAGTAAAGTAAAGTTATAAATACGCAAACACAAAGTAGCCTTTATGAGGATTTTGTTCTTTCTGGGAGTTTTTTTTTTTTTTTTTTGTTAAAAAATGGAATTTTACGTTTCGTGTGTCTAAGGACATATGAAAAGGGATAAGAAGCTTCTTTAATATCTCTAAAGAACGCAACAAATAATAAGGATGTAGATGGAATTTTATATATGTTATGTATATAGAAACAAGAATAGATAGATGGATAGGAAAGAGTGTATCCTTTTTTACATTATAATTTCTACATGATTTCATTTTTAATAATATGCATGAGAGGAAGCTCTCTCTCTGTATTTTGTTGCGGATGATCATGTAGAAGAATATAATTTGTAATTTTATTATTCTTATGGAAGAAAAGGAAAATTGGAGATTTATCCCAATTGTTATATTTGCTTGACCTGTTTTCTTTTTTATTTAAGAACAGGGGTCAGTATTTCGGCTTAGAGAAATATTTAGTGTGTTAAGTTTTGCTGGGATTTTTCTATTTTGAATCAAAATTAGTTTTAAATTATTTTGTCATTTTATTAAGACTAAATAATAGCTGTGGTACATCTAACAATAATGTGCAATAATTCCTTCAACTTAACTTTTCAATCCCGATAATAAATGAAGCTGTGATAAAAGAAAATATTTTAAAACTGAAGAACTCAATATTCCATGGACTTGAAGGGATACTATCTTATATCGTTAAACAGTTTGTGTCTGCCTAAGTTCGCCCTTCTGTCATTGAAACTGATGTGTCGGATTACTTTACCTTATTCTGTGGTGTTTTAAGTAACTCTAACGATGAATCTCACGTACAAAAAGAAGTATGTTTCATTAAAGATAACATGGTTAATTCCTTAATCCAAAATACTGAATGGGGCATTGTTATAAATAATTGTACTAATACAAAAGATCTGTATAGGGAATTTAAAAACATTTTCCAAAAAATATATGAAAATTCAACATTTAAAACAACATCAAAACAAGGAAATAGCATAAATCCGTGTGTAGATTCAGAAATTCGAGAAATGTTTAAACAAAGAAATACACTGTATAAACAATGGAAAAACAATAAAAGATGCATTCGCTATGAAGCAGAATACAAAAACTAACGAAGACATACTATGGCCACTAAAGGTGGCAATAGTAAGACTAATATATAAAAATGGAATTAAAAATGACGTCCTTAACTATAGACACATCTCTGTTCTACCTATAATGGACAAAATATTAGAGCAAATAATGGCGCTTCGTCTTCAAAATAATATTAAAATTACCAATAAAAACCAATGAAACATTTGACTCCAAAAAACTCTAAGAGTATCAAACTTAAAGAAAATTTGTGGTTCGATTTAACATAAGTTTAAGTTGAAAGAAGTTTCTGTTGTAACATATTATAGCCCACCCCAATGAGCAAAGTGCTAAAGACCTGCAACGGTCATATTCGACCTTTTGTTTGGAGCACAGTTTGCTGCTGGCTCAATGCATGGGTAAAAGATGGAGTCATAATCCATCCGTATCTAAGAGCGTATACGGTCTTATAAGACTAATCTTCTTTTGCACTTACATATTAACTATTAGAGTACCTACTTAATTTCGGATTAAAAATTACCATTTGGGCAGCTCAATTCAAAAAATATTGGATGGTTTCATGTCGTAAATCATATAAAATCGTAATAAATTTATGAATTACTAATTAATAATTATCAATTGCGATATTAATATTTTATAGAAGGACTAAAACGAAACAAAGAAAGGGGATATTAAAACTGGAAAAAGATGGTAACCAATAGGTGCCACCTTTTAGTTTAAATACTTGTCAGGCTAAATTTTTTTCTATCCACTTTTTGATTTATATACTACTGCTTATCAATCTTCGATAATGCGTTTTTTCGTTGCTATATATTATTTAAACTATTGTGAGCAAAAGATACTGAACACTTATCGCGACCGATTCGAAAACTATTCCTGGCGTAAGGAATAAGTTAATTGTGTGCTGGAAAATTAATTAAAAAAAAAGTAGATATTACCAATTCAAAAATAATCTTGTATGATAAAATTAAAACAATGCAATTCTAAAGCCTCAGTCGTCTATTCTCTAAATATACCTCACCTCAATAAACCTCCAAATAGACCAACACAAAAAATAAAACAATTGTCTTCCTCTTTACACTTTACATGAACTTATACAAAAAATAAATTTAATTCTAACAACATAAAGCCGAAAGCCCCCTCATTACCTTTTACCAAGCTAAAGTAAAATAAAAACATGTTGTTAATATATAAAATTAAATCCTTAGCATAAACAAGGATGCAAAAAAAAAAAAAAAAAAACAAAAATATACTCACCTCCAACAACACGACAGGTTATAACAATATCGTCACCCTCCTGCTTAGGCCCCAACTGAGAACCATTGAGCTGTCGACCCCATCGATCAAGGATTATTGGTTGCTCGGGAAGGACTAAAAAAAAGAAGAGATAAACATTATTTCTTTCTGTGTAATTTTTTTTTTTTTAATTCTCCCATTACAGAAAATCTCGTTAAAGCACTCTACACAGTCAATTGACTGAGGTTACCAGCTAAAAAAGGATCAAATAAGGAGAAAAAGGATTTTCTCTAGCTCTGGGATAAAAATCTGTTTCTGCACGTGTATGCAAAATGAAATTAAAAAAAAGAAAAAAAAAACAAGAAAATTATGTCGAGCTCAGGATGTAGGATTGTATAAAAGGTATCCTTAGCGACAGAGAGGAATTATTTTTGTTAAGGTTCTTTGAATTTTCTAAACTTTATATATAAAAAAAAAAACATGTATAGAAAGTATAGTATGTATGTGTTGTGTAGGTATAGATTAAGTTACATCCTTATTTTGAAAGTCATTCAGCGACTGAGAGACGACATACTTTAACGATGATTCGCAGTAATGAAGGAAAAAAAAATAACGTTGGTATATGCATAAGCTTCCTTCTGTTTGAAGAATAAAAAAATAAAGAAATTTAATTTGAAAAACATCGTAGATACTTACTTATAACGGATAAATTAAACCGGAAGCTCTGTGTTTGACTTGTACGAAAGTCAATACGACATCTGTAAATTCCTTGATCGTGACGTTTGATGTCCTTTTATGTAATGAAATGAAAATACAAGAGAGAAATATTGTTTATTAAAAAGAAAAACATCTTCAAAATGTCAATATTTTTAAAAATCATATGAACGTAAAGTGGATGGGAGAAAAATCCTTGAACCATGACAGTTTTTGATTTATAATTGATTTGAATGATTTGATATTCAAAAAATATTTTTAAGTAGAACAAGTCTTAAAAGAAGAGGGTTTTTGGAGATGCGTTTCAATGAGAATTTAATTAATTACTTATATGAATACAAAATACGGTTCTTCGAACATAACATTCGACCGCTTCAATGTAATTTTAAAAGACAATATTTTAGAAACTCGGGTGATAAAAATGATGCAACATTTTTTTAAAGGCCGATACATATTTGTTTCTAAGGAGTAGCTATTGTATATTCTACCAAAAATATTCACTTTCATCATCGGTTTTTTTTTTTTATTATTAAATAATGACAGTAGTGGAATCAAATGAGTGTGTAATACTATTTGATTCACATAATTAATTTCTGTATCGGTTGCAAAAAAAGCATCGAAAAACTACTTAGTCATTCACGTAAGCTTCAAGGAACTATCTTCATTTTAAAAAGATTGAATGATGAGCATAGAAAGCTACTGATATTTCTAAACATTCTTAAAGATTTAGACAAAGGTGACAAAACTTCTCCGGAACTATTCAAGTCCCTACTCGGGCGCCAGGAGTTATTGTAAGAGCTGTTGCCGCTAGAAACGGGCAAATTAGAAGTGTGATGGTACGAACATCAAGTGGAGACTATAACCATATATACGAACACTGCCGTTTTTGACTTCGGAATTAACTATCGGAATTACTATTCGGAAATATCTATTTTCAATTCCGCCTGATGTGTAAACATACCTTTGGTCTACTTTGGTTTCCTGAGTGCATTCTTTTTCTGTAGTTTATTTTGCAGTAATATTTGCAACCGAAAATCTCATCCAATTATTTAATGAGAGAGAGTCTCAAAAATCATAGTTTCAATAATAAGGTTTCAAATATACGATTTAACGATAAAATCTTCCTGTGTGTATAAATGACATTTTCTTACTAAATATTTACTTCAGTGCAAACAGGCAAAAGAAATTTTTTTTTAAATTTAAATGTGGCAACAACGGAAAACGGCCATTACTAAATATTATCAAGTTGTAAGAGATTAATCGTCAAAATGAGAAAAATTGATGCACACCGATTAAAACCCTCTAACTTTTTTCGTATAAGTGGATTGTTTTGTTGACTGGAAAAAAAGTTACAGGGTGTTTATCGTTGAACATCATTTTTTCTCATTTTTATCGAATTCCCGAATTTGGAATTCTGTCAGTAAGTATAACAATTCTTTTCTATTTTTCTACTCCTTCTAACTAGTGTCGTGCAACACCTGTTGCATTTAAAAAAGCAATGGCATTATTAATAATCAAATACAAATATCGACTTTTAATTATCTTGAAGGTTAAAATAAAGTGTGGAGCTTAAACAGAACCTTACCAATAAACAATTTTACTCTTTTACTATAACAAACCTCCACTTTTTCCTTAAATCTACTGCTATTTAATCAAAGTTGCTGTGCTGTCAACAAAAATTACAAACGTTCATACAAAATCTGTTTTCGTGTCTAATGTAAATAAATACAAATTTATTTAATTGAGGAAAGTTTTAAATTTGATAAAAATTCAATTAAATTACAAATAAATTTAATTATGTACAATGTGCATATCAGTAAGAGTAATTTCCTAAATACGATACAAGTATGTTTTCCGCGACTAAAGGGTAATTTTTTATCAGATTCTAATTATTTTTTGTTGTTTTGTTTTTTGTTACAAATTCAGAAGAATCTGTTGTGAAGGATGATTATTCTTCAAAAACGAAAAAAAAAAATATATATCAAGAAATGAACATTCGCAACCATAAAAGTGTTGCCGTGTTTATTTTCAACAAGGACAATTTCAGTAGTAATAGCACCTATGATCGACTCGAACCAGCCCTTTGTCGATCGAGACATACGAATTTGTTTTTCTATCTTTAAAAAGGTAATAATAAATGTATATTTTACTTCTTGCTAGTGATCAAGGCCCAACTATATAATAGTCGGAACAGTGTCTACGGGAAAACATCCGAATGCAACCAAATTTGATAGTGCGCCCATAATGTCGGATTGCTCAGGTTCGTTAAATTTTTGTTCTCTTTTGCCTCGTAAAGAGCGATCCATAGCGCAGTTTGCATACGTAAATTTGACAGCCAGCCAAATACATGGAAAATTTGCATGCATGCCATAATTGGTTCTGTGATGTTCAATATTAAAAAACTCAGAACTTCGAAGTTGGTACGACCGTCCGCGGTAGTTTAAACCAATTGAGGCTAACAGGTCCGACGAATCAATTTGTCCAGAGATAAGTTGATGGATAAAAATTAAGTCTTTGTTTACTCTACGTTGATATAAAGATTGTATCTGCAAAAGCCTTATCCGATGCCAGTTATATAAAGAGAGGGTAACGTATGGATCGTTAAAATCCTTTGCCCACCGTTTTATGAATCCAAGCATAGAGTTCGCCTTTTTTACAATAAATTTAACATGTTCAGAAAATTCCAGATTAGCACTGTTCTTAAAACTATTAACACGACTAATTTTATTTTGTGTTATACAATATTCAAAGTCAGTTAAAACTTTTTTCTTAGATTTCTTTGATTGATTTATAAATTTCCATATTATCTGCAAATATGAGAATCTCACTAAAGCGTATACAAGAAGAAACGCCATTTATAGCAAGAATAAATAAGAATGGACCCAAATGGCTTCCCTGGGGTACGCCTGAATGGGCAACGAAAGTATTAGAAATTGAATTTCTAAATTTAACCTGGTAAGTTCTATTTTCTTGGTCAAATGCTTTAGAAAAATCTGTGTATATGCAATAAACTTTAGAACCACTTTCCATTGCATATGAACAAATATTAATGCGTTTAGCAGCCTATAGTCCAAGAAAACATTGCGTTTCGCTTGGTGCTAGATTTGTGGGATCATCAGATCAGATGACGTCCAGCAAAAAGCACCTTGTCAGTACGCAATTTAAAGATTTTTCTAGATCAGCTTACATAACAAGATCACGGTGGCAATCATTTTCAACTGGGGGTGGTGTTTTAGTTTTGCCTCGTGGCCAAAAAAAGTTAATTTTTTATATTAAGAATATTCAACCAAGACTTAGCATCAGTTTATTTTAAGTGAACTTTTCTGAATTTTCCGGGCGAAACGAAATGTTTTCTTGGACTATAGGCCGCTAAACATTCTAATTTTAAATAATAATTCAGAAAAGTCCGCTTAAAATAAACTGATGCTAAGTCTTCTACTTGGTTGAATATTCTTAATATAAAAAAAAACTTTTTAAATTAATTTTCATATTAGTATATAGAAATTGTATCATTATTATTTCTTTGTTATATGAACAATTATGTAAAAATGTTTGAAGGTTTGTAACAGTAGACCTTTTCTGCACGAAACCGTGTGCTGTTAACATATAATATGTTCTTACCAAAGAATAAAAGGCTATCATATGCAACCTGTTCAAAAATCTTAGTGATACAGGACAATTTAGAAATAGTTTTATAGTTCTTGGTGTCAAATTTGTCGCCTTTTTTAAAAACATAAGTGAGAAATGATTTCTTTCAGAATGACGGAAATTTCCCAGACTTTAACGAACGCTGAAATAATAATTGCAAGGGCTGCACCAATACAAGGTTACACTTTTTCAGTATACCGTCGGGGCCATAGGAGCAATCGTCATTTAATAATGATACAGAAATAGTGTTAAAATTTACTTGCGGGTAGGTGTTCAGGGCTTTAAAAAAATCTTTATCAACACTTACATGAGTATCAACAAAGGAGTTTGAAAAAATATTTGCAAACGCATTACGAATATCACTGGGATTTGGTACCGAAGAGTTTTCATATACAAAACTTGCTGGGAAGCCATCCGAGGGTCCTGTTTTAAAGAGATTCCCATTTCGTTAACATAGTTGGAGTATAAAGCTTTTGAAAGATTTTTAAATTCTTCAAAAAGGGTTATATACTGTTCACAGATTATTGGAGAAAGAGTTTTTATTTAAACTTTCCATACTTTATTTCTCTTGTTTCGAAGAGATTTAAGCTCTTGTGTATAAAAAGGGTGACGAAAATAGGTATTTTTAGATCTTTTCGTAGGTATAAAATTATTTATACAGCTACTGAGTATATTATAAAACCCAGTCACAGCATCGTCAATATTTGTAGAATCTAATATATTTTTAATATTAGATCTACTTATAACTTCAGAAAGCAACTGAAAATTTGTCTTACGAAAATCAAACACATAAGAACAGTCTTGTGGATAACAATTATCAAGAAGATGGCTGCTCAGGTCAAAAAATATACCCAGAGGTGAATGGTAGTCTATATTAGAAATGCCAGAACTAGATTCGAGAACAACAGTACTTATAGCGTCAGAAGAAAAAACTAAATCAAGTACTCGATTTTTTAAATTTTTAATGCAGCTTACTTGCTGTAAGTCAGTAGAATAAATACCATCTAAAGAAAGAAGCTCAGTTTGTGAAGATGTTTATCTTACATTTTTGAGCTAACCGCAACATTTTAAGTGCCGCTTTCTCAAAATCTACAGCCTTTAGGTAACTGTCTATCACAAGAACAAATTTGTAACGTTATATTATTATTCCTATACACACCTTCTTTATAATTTTTAAAATAACAGAAAATACATAAAAAAAATTGATAAGAATTTGTATTAAACCTTACAATCCATTGTTTTGTTTAAATACTTTAAATGTCACAACAAAACCCAAGTCAGTGAATATGGAGTTCTAATTAATTTTATTATAATTAAAAAAGACTATTGATACAGTTATGATTTTGCCCTCGCACTTTATTTTCTTTCATAGTATTTATCCATCTGCCTTAATCTAAACGACATAATCCAATCATGCTAAACAAAACAATCATCTTCCTTTTCTTGTTCGATTTTCATGACAAACATCCGCACAAAGTTTTGCACTCAATTTAAATCCTTTCCAGAGCTCAGTATCGATTATCGTTTTATCTATAGCAAAGGTATCTTATTCTATATATGCTTTTACCTTTTCAACTTGTATCTTGTTCGTTTTCTTCTTTGACGTACAAAAAGTATACAAACCCAATAAAAAGAGATAAATTAAGTTTTCGAATAACAACTTTTTGAGAAAAAAGAACGAGGTGTTGCAGACCTCTCAACTCTCACCCTTAAAAAGCCTAAATAAACATTTGTATAGGGGAATATACAACACAACAAAAAAAAAATTAAGTAAATAACTGAAACATAAACAACGTTGTTATCTTTTCTTAGAGACCAGGGGAGCATTTGATGCAAGAAAAATGCAAGGCAAAGAAAGGCACACTTTGGGCCTAAAGTATTCATCAATGAAACTGATTATACAAATTTAAACTATTAAATAAAATTCTTTTCTGTAATGGGTCGAGGTACCTACGCTAAAGATCATTATGTGAACAAAAATTCAACAAAAATAATCAAAAACAATTTTTTGTTGACTTTTTTTTGAAACTTTAAATCGTGGATGCGGCCAGTCAAAAAAATAACAAATAACAATTTTATGGCAATTTAAAAAAAACTGATATTTTGTTGCCAGGGGAATGATAAACAACAATTATATCTTATAAATTCTCACTTATTCAATTAAAAATATGACTTTTTATTTAAATGTCAGAAACAACTGATCGATATTAGCATGATTTATCGTGATATGAAGCATTATCTTGGACCTAATCGACTCTGAAAGTGCTTGTAAAGTAGGTTTTTATACCTTCAATATCGCCAAGAAAAAGTTATGTTAAATCATCGATTTAAAATTAGTAGCAAAACCCTCGTCAAAACCCGTTGAAATGCATCATCTTCTGAAAATGTCTCAGACCTCTGGATAGAATTTCAGTCCCTTAAAATTGCCAGCGTCTGAGCCCAGGGGTCTGATTTTTTTTTAATTTTAAAGAACAAAATAAATTATGGTTTTACTTAGGCTAATACTAAATAAAAATGACATATAAAACAAAATTATATGTAACTCCCCACCAGGAGACTGATGAATAAAAGGAACAATCCACGACCTCTCGCACCAAATGTATTTTTTAAAAGTGACATAACAACCAGACTCGAGATGTAAAGGTAAACCCAATTTTGTTTCAACAAGACTCGATACTTTATATTCCATGAGATGGGACTTATAGACGAAAATAATATAATAAGAGTGATAATTAATGGCCGGGAAGTCTGCCTCGGTGGTAAGTGTGGCCACCATGCACTGTTAAAGGTAAAAAAATTATGGAGACATTTTTTTCGCTACAAACTAACAATGGGATCTTGTATAGGAACAAAATACAAGCACATTTTACTAAAAGGAAAGGGGTCTTTCTCCTCTCATTTAGCCAGGAGGGGCGATTTTCTGAAAAATAAAATATATTTTATGATAAGAAAGTTGCACTATCTAATTAAACGGAAGAGATAGACCCCTCCTCGTAATAAAATAGGCTTAAATTTTGTACCTTAATATAAGATCCCATTATTAGTTTGCAACGAAACAAATTTTCCATACAAGCCCCATACAATTTTTAACAACACCTTTAACGGTGCGTGATGGTGCCCACTTTCGGATTATTAATCACACGTGCTGGGAGATGATAATAATACTAATTATTTTCTATATAGAATTTACCGATATTTTTGACGTTTTACAATCATTCAGGGGACTAATTAAGAACGCAGCGGACAAAGTTTAGTTACTTTTTTTTTACAATTCTGTGTTATTTGAGATTACAATGATGAGTTTTGAAACTGAAATAGAACAGCAGCAATGATTTTTTGATGTTAAAACGAGAGATTCTGACATCCAGGGGATTGCGAATTAGACCCTTTGATGAATTTTTTGAGCAAGAAAAAAAAAAAAACTGTTATCTGGATTATTTTAATTGCGCATATAGATTTTATTCAGATTTATATTACCTATTTATTAAAAAAAATTAGAGTGAATGAGTGCAATGGTTTCAAATTATTGTCGCGGACATCGAAAATTCCATTGTTTGTAGAATAACCCATATAATGTACATACATTGTTGCTCAATACGAAAACTAAATATACATAATTGAAGCGTTGCGTTGTGTGGAAGAAGTTAGGAAGAGCATTTTTTGTATTTTTCTTTTTTTTCCCAAAAATAGAAGATGGGTCTAGGTTTAACTTCACGGTTTGTTTTTGATTTATGGCTTAAATTGAAACGAAAAATCGAAAGATTTAAGTGGACGAATGAATTACTATCATATAGCAAATGGCCCTACCCCCTTCTTGCGTCCAAAACGCTTTGATTACATTTTTATTTATATATTGCTCAATTTCCGTTTTTTTTAACTAGGCGAACGCAACAAATCATTTGCGGATTTAAAAGTGATAGTTTTCTATAGAGTCGATCGATTCGCTCAAGAGAACGTTCAAGAGAACGGCGAACTGAGTTACCGACGGAACGTTTATTGGAATCAAAGTTGTTGAGTTCCGACGAAAATTAAAATCATAATATATATTAGGGTAACCTAGGTTAAGGTAACCTGGTGTTAGTGTTTTTTTTACGAAAGCATAACTTGACCTTTTATAATCGCAAGTAAAAAAGTTTCAAAAATATTGAACAATAATCTAAATAAATCGTCTCTGCCATTAATATCTTACAAATTTGTTTTAGGCTTGTGAATGCAACAACTAGTTTATTGCAGAATGGTCATCTAAAAACAAACTAAGAATTTCATACAATATCTGTATATAAATATACTCAATCCTATGGGTTAAAAAAAAAGTACAAATTGCCACAATTTATATATCTTGCATTGCCAATTCAACTTGATTCCGAAATTAAAATATTCCGAAATGAACTCAATTAAGTCCCAGCATACCAAACAATGTATCCATGTCAAAGCTTGTTCTTAAATAATATATGGATTCGATTAGGTCAAATAAGTCCTTAAAGTCCCACAACAATGCCTTCGCGCCTAGGGAATCAAAAAATCTTAAAGTCCCACCCTGCTCAACTTGAGGACTGAATACCAAAATAATATAGGTCTGTAGTTTGTAGTGCAAATATATAGTCAGAGAGTTGGAAATTGAAAAAGGTCGATTCCAATATCTCACAGGTGGTGGTTCAGATATTTTATTCCCTTATGTGTGGCAACAATCCAAAAAGGAGGATAAGCCCAAACGAAAACGTTTTCTTCAAGAATATATTTATGGTTTCCTTTGGGGCATAGAACAAATAACAGCTCTTTCTTTTCCATAAGGAACAAAATACATATATATTATATATAGATTTGAAATTCACTTTCAATAGAGAGATATCCTTTTGGGAAAAATGCACAGAAGCAGCTTTTTAGTATTGATATGCTACCACGCATACTAATGTCCTTCTTTGTTTGGCTTCTCAATTGGGAATGTCTTAAGATACGTGTATAGTTATCTAATCAGAGGTTTGGTAACATAGCCGGATGTTTCTTTTTGACCATTCCTAAGAAAGGTGTTCTCTCTTAAAGCCAATTAAGTGTGCATCAATAAATTAGAAACTTAATAAAGTTTTCGCGTGCCAAAGAGAAACTTTACTGTAGACATCCTTCGATTTGCTTTGATATTGGAAAAAGGATTTTGACGCAGCAGAATTATCTCTGAATTTTTTTTTTCATTTATTTATTGTGCTTACTCATCGTAATCCCCCAAAAGGACACTAAGGTTTACCTTTCTTTTAATTTGTCCTTTTTACTTTTATATCCAATGCTTCAGGCATACCACCCTTTACATCACAATCAAACACAAAAAAAAAAATTATAGGAAATCACATTAAGAGAAATAGAAAGGACTTACCTTTATTTCCAACGCTGCTGGCGAAGTATCAAAATGGAATTTGGCACGGGATCCAAATACCTCGGGGGCTGACCAATGTCGTGGCTGTTCGGTGTTGAGTTTATCGCGAACATCAAAACTGTAAGAAATTAAATAAAAAAAAAGTAGAAACAAAAAGGTGTAATTTGTTTTTTTTTTTTTTTAAGGTTGTGTTTTATTGCAAGGAAAATGTATCCCTAATAATGGTAGAACATGGAAACAGAAGGGTGTTAAGAGGATGATATTTATGGAAGAGCGAGCAGAATGATTTTTTATCTGCAGCGCGTTGAAGTGGAACTGTAGGTAGTCATAATTGTTTTTTTTTCTTTTATTTTTTTTTATTTGACACTTTAGTGTCAAAAAAAGGGATAGATATTTTTAAGGACATAAAGAATAGATTAAGAAAGGCAAGGTTCTCATTTCTAGGTTCATTATGAAATTGGAAAAAAAACATTAAAATTTATTTGTTAAGTGTTCCTTTGAGCAGTTCTATTACATCGAGTTGTTATAAACATAATTAAGTGAAATAATATAAAATTATATAATAAAATAAATTAAAAAAAATTGTTCTTCTTATCGTCGCTTAATTAATGCAAATTATTAGCCTTCAATCTCAACAGAAAAATCAGAACAAAAACAAAATGCTGATAAGAATTTCATAAGCCACTAAAATACAAATAAATTGAAGGTACCTTACAGCTGGGTGGATCAAATTTCAAATGAGTGCCTAATTCTAAAATCTAAAGGCTCAGCTATAATGTATTAGCTAAGTTGAGCTACACTGACAGACCTTACATTGAGAGAAAAAAGGCTAGAGTATATTTGATTTAACTATAGGTCTATAGGTCCGTGATCGTTAATGAGGCTGATGTTCGTAAATTTGCCTCGCACTCGAAGGGTGCATAGCCTTTCGCTTATAGCGTTAAACCCGATGATGGTAGACTTAATTTTCGCTGACTAGGAAGCCTACTCCGAACACATGGTGATTTGTATGACAGCTGTAGTATACGTCATATTCTTTCTTCTGTAAAACACCATTCCCTGTCCATCTGATTTGTTGAAGTGCTGTTATGTCAGCTTTATATTTGGAGCTAGCTGCTGAACAGTTTGAGCCTTATAGAGCGATCGTACGTTCCATAAGAAAATTCGTAAATCGTTTTGCCGTTTTCGTTGCGTGGGTTGTCGTCGTGAGATCAGTCCGTTTCCGAGGCTTGTTGTCGGGTTCATATTTCTCTTAATTTTACGGAACAGGGAATTAACCTGTTGCCAACCTGAGGAACCAGCCTGAACAAACCTTTTTTAAAAGGCTTGTTACTAGCGGCCGCCGCGAAGAGGCTATGATCACACTTCCACCAATCCCGAATAGTTACGGCACGTGCACGTTTTCGTATGCTACATGTAATTTCCCCTATTCGCCTAATGGTTGACCGCCTGCCTTATAGACACATAGTTAAAATGTTATATTACACACATTGACAGCATTTTATCATAATAAGTTTGAGAATCCCATTATGCAAGTTCATGAAATGATAAAAAGACTCTGTAAAAAGTGAAATCATATATTTTGTATCAGTTCATAATGAAGGAATTATTGATTCCCGATCTTATCTCGTCTCTCCAACTGCGACTGCTTGTTTTCTTTCAGGGAGATTATGAACTTTATTTCCTACCTATATGCGAGGAGCAGTTATAAATGTTCGTAGGTTTCTATAGTGTGCGGTAAGTATAATATGCACCAAAAAGCTATAGAGCGAGTATAGGTTGGGTTAAAACATGATACAAATCGTATACAGGAAAGGGGAATCTCTTTTCGTTTAAATGGGAAGGGAATTTTTCGAAAAAAAAAGAATTTTTTATGCTTAAAACAGAAAAAAAAAATATCAATATAAAAAACCAACGGCGCGGTGTTTACCGGTACCTATATACCTATGTAGCTCACTGTGACTGTGACAACTTCCATTAGGAAATCTTTCAGTGTTAAGTTTTTGGGTTTCACGATCTCAAAAATTAAGTGGCACAAGGGCATTTCAGTAAATTTTCTCGAAAGTAGTTTGACATCGTGATGTGCTGACTATAATAACCATTCAAATTGAAAATTGATCTTTTATAAATATTCTTTGCCTTTAATTTGTTTTTAGTGTCATATTTTTTGTATTTTAGTAAAAAAAAAATTACATGTAGGACATGCATACAGGTTGTAAAAAATAGCTTAATTGGAGCTCACTCCAGCATAACCAAATGCAGTACCAGTGTAGACAAGAGCACCCTTTTCACCAGAAAAGTTTTAAAATGAGTTAGATGTTTATGGAATTGTTCAAATAAAAATAGAAAATTTCATTGCAATAATTAATATAAGTCATGGTTCACTCCATCTCCGATAATGTCAAAATCCTATATATTTTTTTCACAATTTAAAGAGCCATTTAAAGAGAATTTAAGACGACACGACGACGCGACGCGGCGCTGATACCACAGAATTGTTCACTTATGTTGTATACGACTGCACCCTTATGGGGATGATAAACTATTACAATGCCACTCGATTTGCAACTTTGTGCCAAATGAAATACAAAACGCCATCACGTAGTGTTTAACTATTTCTTTTTAAGGACCATTAGATAAACTATGTTCCTATTAAATAACATTCTCACATTATTTTTGTAAAACTTTTCATTCCCGACAACTTTTTTTGTTAAGAATAAAGCATTACAATACATAATTAAAATATAGAAACAAAACATTAAATTAAGAAAACAATTAACAATGCAAAGTGTGTCAAGCTTAGTGCATCAACAATAAAAGTATAAGTTTAATGCATATTTGTATTCTTCTTGACACGTTGCTGCAGTAGGTACATGTGATTACATTACTCTACCTGAATGTAACTTTAGAAACTAGGTTAATGACTATGCGTAAGAACTTCTGTTTTTTTTTTTTTTTTTTTTTTATTTAATTAATTCCAAGTCTCCAAGAATACCTACCGGGTGGGAAAATGTATTACAGAGAGAGAGAGTGCATTTAGATTACGGGGAATATGCTATAGGATGGGAAAAACAAAATCTCATGAATGGAAGACATTCAACAGATTTAAGTATTTGCATTTTGTATTTTAATGAACTCAATGCTGGTATCTGCAGGATACAGACTAAGAGATTTATTATGAAAATTATAATTTATACTGTTGATTATGCAATGTTAATGAACAATGTCAGAGATAGAACTTATATTTTGTTTAGATGATTAATAAAGCTCTCAGATTAGTCTGGAGGTTAAAGTTTATATTATAAGAATACAAGTTTAAAAAAAAAAAAAATTAAAGACGAATCACGGAAATTTAAACGGCTTTAACTGTTTTACTTCCCAGTTCAACTTTATCTTGTTTTGATGGATGGAAATACATTTTTAGGATATAAAAAAAAATAACGACGAAATCGAAAATTTTTTTGAAAAACTAAGATGAGGTAGTTTAAATAACTATTTCATCTTTGCCGGGGATTTTAACGAGAAAAATCCGACCTTGTTAGACACGATGGCGAACGGAAGAGGCAGATTCTTTCATCCCTTTATTGAAGACAACCAGGTCGAGTACAAAATGAAATTATATAGCCCAGTTACACCAAGTTTTTCGTCGGCGAATTCATATCTTATGACCTTTGCATCGCGGACTGTGGATCGGCGAATCCTGTATGGTCGAGACGTCGGCTCTGAGAACGGAGCAGAGCGTCTGCGGTTCAGTAGAGCTGTGCCCCTTCGGGACAAAAAAGACTTCGATAAGCAAGTTAAAAAATACTGGTGGTTGGGTGACCACCTTGATATTGATGGTTAGTCAAAGCTGTTGCCTTGGCCGACCTACATATTTCTAAGGTACATTAAGTAGGACAGTGACGTTGGCACCAAAAAAATATAAAAAAGTTGTTTGTTTGTGGATATGTGCGTGAGCGCATACATATGTCTAAATATATGCATATGTATGCTAGTGTGTGCATGTGCATAGGCTGATGGCACAAAAAAAAAAAAAAAAAAAGCTGCTGGTGGCTGTTCTAGTTTTAAGTTATTTTAAGTATTTTAAGTAGTTTTAAATTATTTTTTACGTAAATTTACGTATATTTTAGTTTTATTTGGATTAATTTAGTTTTATTTAGGTAAAGGGTAGTTTTAAGTTTTTTATATAAAATAAATGTTATAGGAAAACGAGTTTTTCAGAATTTTCTCGTTTAGTTTTAAGTAATATTGAATTTTAATTTAAGTTAGTTTTTACGCCGAAATATATAATATATAGTTATAGTATAATTAAGAGTGCCCGTATGGGGCCAGTAAGTTAGTTAAGTTATTCTGTAAGCTAGTTTTTAAGGTTTTTGTCTAGCATTTAAGTAGTTATAAGTTGAATTAAAAATAAAAAATTGAATTTGAAAAAAAAAAAAACAAAAAAAAACCTTTGCATCGCGGACGATCGATTGCAAATAGAAACGGTTAATAGTAATAAAATTCCAGTACTACCGTATGAAAGCAATCATCAAGCAATAGAAATTCTAATGAAATTTGTTGACGACTCTGGGATCAGCTGCGCAACGTGGCAGGTCGTCCCTAAATTAAATTTTAGGCAGACAGACTGGTGTCGCTTCCAGTGTTGTGCCACCAGAATGTGGTAGAATAGATAGAAAATACACGACAGCCAGAGTTTTTAATGTCATAAATGGTCTTCCGCACCTATTTAATATTTACATATATCTGACATACTCAGGGAACTGGATAATTCAAGCGGTCAAAATTCGAAAAAATACAAATCAAACTTCAAGGCAAATTTGACAGGTTCCAAAGATTTTGCTCGGAATGGAAACTTAGAATAAATTATGCAAAATGTGAAACCATATACTGTTCCGCACCCCAATACGACACGGAAATCCAGATTTGAGACGTAACTGGACAAATCTCAAAATAATTGGTTCAAATGGTCTTCGCATCGAGCTTAAGACTATTGTAAAGTATTTGGGTGTTCATTTAGACAAGTTTTGGTACTACAATGAACACATAACTGTACAATTACAAAAGGCTAGGGCAGCCATTATGTCACTCAAGAGCCTGTTCTACTCAAAATATCTGAGACCCGATGTGAAGATCATTGGCTACAAGGCATTTGTTGGTCCAATCCTGACTTATGTGAGTCCAGTGTGGTGGATAAGAATGTTTGATGTATAGGAGCGAACATTCTGACTTTCGGTATTACGTATCTAACATGAAACTATTGGGTGTATCTAGAATTGACAACGTAATTCTTGATCTTGCGAGGAATCATTTCGCTCGATCAGCAAACGTTACCGAAAACGAACTTATCTCAGGTTTGTTTTATCCTTACCCTGAGTATTTCAGAAAAACATTGCAAAGTGGGTATATACCACCTGAAGTGTTCTTGTATCTCATGGATATATCGGTCAGACTTAAAGAACGTACCTATTATATACCATGTTGCAAGACGGGCAACTGATAAGGCAATAAAATATGTGCCAACAAGCGTAAGAGATGGCGACGCGTAAGTTACCTGAAAAAGATAAAAATAATTTCGTAAGAGACGATCGAAACAAATATTGGTGGCTCGATTGGGCTGAGGCGAGCTCATAATACGGCCAAACCAGGGACTGCCATGTGATTTCCGGTCTATCGATTAATTTTTTACTTAAACTTTTGATCGATGGAGTGGAGATCACATGGCAGGGCCTGGTCCTTTAGAGTTGTAGGTATTAGTTAGATTTAGGTTAGTTTTAGTTTAGGTTTAAGTTTTTATTAGTTAGTTATATAGCTCAAAAACTAACGGTACCTACCACATAACGGGTTTGGAAAAGCTTAATTTTCTCGAAAACTGCTCCAACGATTTTTTTTGAAAAAAATTACTTATGGTTTTTGTTTGATTTCCTTTTTTTAAATCGCAAAAAAAAATGTATACAAACCTATTAAAGGTACCTCATATAAAACCGTTATTTTTTTTTTGAGCTTTCTCATGAACGGGTTAATAGATTTCAAACCAAAATTTTTTTTAAGAAAGGTTTATATAATTTGAACAAACTTCAATATCAACATTTTGCAAAAAGGCTAAATTTTTGTTTTAATTAATTTTCTAATTTATTTTTTTGTAAATTCAATATTTGGAAAACTGCTTGACAAAAAAATATTATTTTCTGTGCTTTAAATGCAAACAATTAAGCATTTAAAAATGACATTCTTCAAAATTGTGAAAAAAACTTTTTTAAAAAAAATATTAAGTAAACATCGATTTAGTTCAAAACAACTTTAACAATTTTGAAATATTTTTTTTTTGATAACTTATATTTAGGCAAAAAACTTTCCTGCATAGCTACTTAGATTTTGGCTTGATTCTTTGTAAAAAAAAAGTTTTAGCACTTTTGGGAAAAATTCATATGATTTTTATTTTTCCTTTTTCGTGGCAACTTGCACAAGAACAAGTACGTGCAACCCAGTCTTGCACTTTATTTAATAATATCTCGAGTCAAAATTCTATAGAGATTTCAATCATGTTCGCAAATTTTTTCAAAGAAGCTTTTTTAGACTACATCAATAACAATTCATCACTATTTCCTTCTTCCTCACAACTTTCTCACACCTTAGCTTGATAAACTTTTCTGCTTGTGAAAACTCTATATTCTTAAACTTGACGATTGTTTTAGTCCTGGTATTGAAAGTATTCCGTCCTGTGTGTTAAAAAAGTGCTTATCCCATTTGTCTTATCTTCTATAAGTTCTCTTTAATTAATTTTTAAGCCAATTTTATGTTAACTCTGGTATTCCAAAAGGTATCGATTTAGGTCCGTTATTATTATGTTCTCATATATGCCGTTGATATGAACATTTACAAAAAGATATCTTCAATTGATTTTTTTATTTAAATAAAAATTTTATTTTATATAAAAAAAAAAGGAATGAAAAAAGGTTTTCGCACATTTCCTTGAATCAAACAAAAATAAATCAATGTTATATATACCGTTTATGATGAAAAAATAAATAATAAAAAATGTATTGAGTGCCAAAAAAAAAAGCCATGACTAAAAAAAAAGTTTAAATGCTCAGTTTTTAAGTTTATTTAGACTAAAAACAAAAATTGTTATAATGTTTAAGTATAAATAAATAAATAAACTGTTTAAAAAAAATGAGCTTAAAGCTTTAAACGCGAATGGTATTTCGCAGATCTGAAAATTCAGTTTTATTCTATAGTTCTCAAAAGCTGTTTTTTGCTTCTAAAGAATCAGAGAATACATTGAAATAAATACCTATAAATCTGATTATAATATATATAATAATTGCAATGAGAAAATTTTCCTTTGATTTTAAATATTTTCTTAAATACCAAAACCTCTACCACCTCAACAAAAATAAAGGCAACTTTAATACAAAAAAAAGCATAAATAATCTCCTGGACCATTTTTTATGCTCAAGGTTACTCATGTGCAAAGGGTGATTACACAAGGTTGCTAAATATAAAATAAAAAAAAAACATTTCCAAAGGCTTTGTTTGTAAGGATGCTCTTAATGATGGCGAAAAACGAACATAAAAAATTGTCCATAAAACACACTCACCTGTATAATGGTATACCAGCATTGTCCCGGAACCACAAAACCATGTAAACATCCTGCAATAGTGCCTCGATTGGGCAAGGAAGCGTCACTGATTTACCTTCAACAGCTTCAATGTCTTTTGTCTTGACTGTATGTTTGTATGTGTATTGTTGTGTTGTTTATTTTTATCATCCATTTTAATGATTGCACCAAGAATAACATGAAAAGAGAAAAGAAGAAAAAAAAAAAATTAGTACAAAGAAATAAGAAGAAGAAAAAAATAAAAATATTTTCAAAGTGTTCCCGCACAATCGAAAACAACAATTAAGCTTACGTTAAAGTTTGTAATGAAGGGCCACCACGCTGTTGGTCCTTAAAGACCACTAATGAGATTTTTTTTTCGTTTGAATTTTATAGAGCTAGCTATTTAAGTTCTTTTCTAATCGAAATTTGACGACAATTGTTTTTTTTTCTGTCATTAATAGATATATTTTTTTGGAAATATATAGGTATGTAATGTATATAAAAACAATTTAATATCCTTTAATACATTATTGCCTTGGAGGAATATATTAAAGTGGAACTAATTAAGGGGTAACTTTATGTCTTGGATATTATTGATCGCCTTTAACTTTATTTCGATTGGAGTAATGAGATAATATATTTGATTTGATGGGATATGATGACATAATACGTCTGGGGGATTGTCATAAAATTTTAAACGTAATTAGAGTTTACTGCTTTTTTGGTGGATCAGATAATCGCTATATAATACGATGTAATAAAATGTTAACTTTAAGAATCAGATTAAGTTCAAGAGTAATGATAGAATGTTACTGTTCATAAAAATAAAAGAATAATATGTTTTAAAAGATTATATTGGTGTTGCTTGAAGTCAGGAATTAAAAAAATATAATAATGTTTTTGCAAAATATCATTATATCACTTTAATATTTTAATCTCTGATTTACAAGTCAAGATGTACATAAAACTGCAGTTCAATTTATCATAGGGTAAAACCGGGAGCGATGGCGTCAAAGAGTACATAATGGCTTGTACATTTATTATTCAGTCGATGCCAATTTTTTTACGTTTTTAACAAATAAAAATAGGAATTATTTAATAAGATGATATGCTATAATTTATGATAATACGTTCAAGAAAGATGTTATTTGTGAAATAAGCCGAGAATAATTGTTTCTTTTGAGAGCTATAGTGACGAAACCCATCACATATTATAACGGGTGATTTTTTAGCTGGTTTGGTTTTGGCAACACTGGTTTTGACAGCTGACGTGTGTTTAGTACCTTGTGTCACTGTCAAACAGCTTCAGTTTGGTTTGCAATTTAACCATGGATCGTTTTACAAATGAACAACGCTTGCAAACTATTGAATTTTACTATCAAAATTCGTGCTCGGTTCGAAATGTTCGAAATGCTTTTTTATCGAAAAATTGTGTTCAGCGATGAGGCTCATTTTTGGTTGAATGGGTACGTAAATAAGCAAAATTGCCGCATTTGGAGTGAAGATCAGCCAGAAGCATTGCAACAGCTACCAACGCATCCCGAAAAATCCACTGTTTGGTGCGGTTTATGGGCCGGCGGCATTATTGGGCCATATTTCTTCAAAGATGATGCGAATCGCAGCGTTACTGTCAATGGTGAACGCTACCGAGCGATGATAACAAACTTTTTTTTGCCCGAAATGGAAGTTCTTGACTTGCATGATATGTGGTTTCAACAAGACGGTGCCACATGCCACACAGCACGCGAAATAATGGCGCAATTGCGAGGCGAGTTTGGTGAACAGTTAATTTCACGTTTCGGGCCGGTCAATTGGCTGCCTAGATCGTGCGATTTGACACCATTAGACTATTTTTTGTGGGGGTATGTCAAGGCTAATGTCTATAGGGACAAGCCCGCTTCGATTGACGCACTGGAAGCCAACATCCATGCATTCATTCGTGAGATACCGGCCGATATGTGTGAAAGAGTATGCCAAAATTGGACTCAGCGGATGGGCTGCCTGAGACGCAGCCGCGGTCAACATTTGCATGAAATTATCTTCAAACATTAAATTGCAAGGTTCAAACTATCGATTCAAATAAATATTTCATTCATTTTTTTGAATTTTTTGTGTTTTTTTTTTTAAAAGTTCTAAACCTCTTAAAAAATCACCCGTTATTATTACACGAATATAATTTATGATAAAATAGTAAATTACCTTTAAAACTGTGTGGGATTACGACATAGTCCCCATATGAATCCAAACACCAAAATCTCAAAAAAAAGTCACGACTGGGTCGCACGAACTATGCTCTTGTGGCAAGTTATATAAGAACTTAAAAGAACTTTCCACAAAATTATTTTGTATGAAATTATTTCTTAAATTTTTTAAAATATGTAATTAAATTAAATAAAAAAATAATATAAATAAATAACTTTGAAAATCAGTTTATAAAAAAACCAGAGTTTTCCGAGAAAATCGTGGTGGCATATATCATGATTTTTAATAAATTAAAATATATTTATTAATATTTTTTTTACCCAAAAAAAAAATGTTTTTTAACCAAAAAAAAATGTTTTTTTTTTAAAAACTTTTTTAAAATATGTTTGCCTATTTCAACAAATTAATAATCAATTTCAGCAAAAATTCATTAGTTGGTTTTCAATATATTAAATTATCAAATATTAAATTTGTCAATTAAACAATTACAACAAAACATCTAATTTTTTTTAGAAAAGTTTTGAAAAAAATAAGTACGCCAATTTCGTTTAGCTATACCTAGGCCTTTTTAGAGATAAAATTTAGTTAAGATCCGCTGAGTCGTTAACGGGAAAGTCAAAAGTTAAAAAAAAACGTTCTATGGCAAATACCGTTTAAACAATTTTTTTAGGAATAACGGTTTCAACAGTCTAAAAGGGGTTTAGTGGCCAAACACTCATCAAGTCTTATCAAAATCGTTAGAGTTTTTCGATAACCGTTATATGGCAGGTAATGTAAGTTTTAAGCCTAGAACTATAATTCGAAAGCCCCCCTTAACGGTTACCCTAAAAACATATGTACCAAGTTTAAAGGATATATCGGCCCAACCGTTTGGGCAAAATTGCCAGATTCACTTTTTTCGACTTTGCTATCATCGTACTGTCATGTCATGTATCTCTAGATATGCAAAAACCTCGAACGTAAAAAAATTTCGAATGAATCTAAAAATACATTCGTAATTTTTTTGCTTATTTAATGTCCACTTGCACCAGAAACATTAGAAACAATTTCAGTTATAGGCGTAATTAAATTTAACGGTATTTTCAATTTATATCTAATGCACTAACTTTAAATGGTGGTTTTAAATAGAGAGAACAATTAATTTCAACCGTGGATGTGGATATTGGTTGGGGGGATGTGGAATTTTTCATTAGAGTTAATAAAAGTAGAACATATTATCAATCGAACACTTTTAGTGTTCTTTCTGTCTATTAATATGGATTCTGAATGACAGATGTTCTTTCGTTTAAAAGATTGGGAACAAAATGGATCTGCTTGGTGCAGCTAAAGAAATGCAATTTTAAGACTTATCAACTGAATAAATATTTAAAAGTGTTTGGAGAAACCGAGCATAAGGAGTTCAAACTCAAATAAAATGCATTAAGTACAAACGTATACAGTTTATGGAACAATTAATTGATATTTTTAGTCAAATCTACGGCAAAAAATTTATATCTAAGAAACAAATATTCATAATGTATTAAAACATATAAAAATATAAAAAATTTCCTTTATTTATTTTAATGACTTTTATTTTATTTAATTTTTTTAATTTGAATTAATACATTAGTATTATTTAAAATTTTAATAATAAATGTAACCATTGCCTTAAAAAAAATAATTGATTTTTTTCATTCGAGATATGTTTTTTTTTTTATATTTTTTCAATTTATAGAGTTTTGTTTTCGAGATATTTGTTTTCGAGGTTTTTACTTTGAGTATTTAATTAACCGGGCGAAACGCAATGTTTTCTAGGACTACCGGCCGCTAAACGCTTTAGTTTTGAATTATAATTCAGAAAAGTTTAAAATAAACAATTAAAAAATCTTCTACTTGGTTGAATATTTTTAATATAAAAAAAAAATTAAAAAAAAAATCTTTTTCTCGAAAAAAGAAAAAAAAAAACTAAGACAATGTGTTTTCAATTGCTGTGTATTTGTCTGGTATTGCAAAAACACTTAGATGGTGGCAGTACTGTATATTTATTGTTTAAACTTGAACTGAAGTGACGTTTAAACTGGATTTAATATAGGTACCTAATGTTAAAAATAAAAAAAAAATACTGGCAACAATACGGTACGGAATAATTTCGGATCTTTTCGGATTTTTGGCGTTTGTTGAGTATTGTAAAAAAAAAAATTAGTTGTCAATTATTCACTTTAATTATTTAAGATCAGGCTCCCATAAAAAATCTGTTAAAGCACTGGAGTGAACAATACGACATTTGCACCGGAACATTATAGCCTTATGGGTGAGTGTACGGTTTTATTCTCTATGGACTTCCGTCACATATTGCCAGTAGTAACTGCCTACTAACTAACCAGCAAATCTTTCGGACAAGGCAATGTACAATTCCTTAAGAAATTCATGCCTACTCAAAATAAGAAACTATATACGGTAATTTAAATCTTTTAAATGTCTTTTTTCGGTTCCAAATAAACCGATCATTTTAAACTGAAAGAGTATGTCCGAATATGCATGACAAAAATATTGGCTCGACCACTTGTCGTAAAATAAATGATTGTCAATGTATTGACATCTAGGTATATGTATAATACTATTCAGTTGATTCACTGATAGAAGTAGAGGGAGAAGTAGGGCCTAAGTATTTACGTTTTCTATTATTTGATTGAAACAACACCATAATGCTCAAATTAAAGATTGCTTAAAGCTATAACTTGAATTCTATTCAATTCAATTTATTTATTTGACATTGGTGTACAAATAAGAGATAAGATTTAAAAACCGAATAAGATTTTAAAAGTGCTTGGAGACACTGCGGTAATTAGTTAATGAACTATCATGAAACATGGGAAGTATGGTTCATTTGCATTAAAATGTTTCGCATATAAATATTTTGCAAGGGTTAATCTAGCATTGCATTGTTTCGTATTTTTTTAACCTTGCTGTTATGCTTTTTTAAATTTGGCAAATTTTCTAAAAAAAACTATTTTGGCAAACTTTCTGCAATTTTTATTTCGCAAACCCAAAACATCGCGAAACAATTAAATACAAAGAAAATTCTGCGAAAGACACTTAAAAATATTTTTTCATATCAACTTCTTGCCAAAAAAAATGTTTGCAAAACTAGAATGGAAAAATGTTAAGCTAACCATAATGGCCAATCAAAATTTTAGAAAAGTTAAAATAATGCGACAATTAGCACAATAGAATCCGGGATGAAAATTGCGAAACTAAGTATCACAAAAAACTGAATTTTATTTTTTTGGAAAATAAATCCAACTTAATCATTGTGATGGACTGCTTTAAAATAGTTTCAACTTTTCATCTTAAAATAACCACATTTTGTATCTAAAATAAAAATTTAACATTATTTTTTGTTTTCTTTTATTGTTCCATAAAATGCTTTCATCTTGATTGCTATGTTCTTCCTCTTCACTACAAAATAACAAAAGGATAAAGAAGAAATATTTCCGCAATAAATCCTAGAGAGTAGTTTATTCAATAAAAAAAAAAGAGTTTTATTTCTTTTCATTTCAAGGAACGATAGTTACACCTGACCACAATAAAAAAAAACTCTTACTTTAGATAAATGACAACACATATACAAACAACGAAAATAACAATCTAGTAAAAGAATCTAATAAATTCCTCTATTTTACGTGTGTGTGATGTAACTACTTCATGTGATGGTGACGGTTAACTTCAGTGGTAGTAAAATGTCACAAAAGTAAAGGACCATTGCCAAAAGTCGAGAGATGGTTGCCAAAAACAACTCACACTCTTGACAATCATTTGAAGTAATATAGTCCTGAATGTCCTTGGTTCATCGTGTAGTGAAAGAGGAGTTTCAAGGATGACCATAGGAGTAAGTATACTTTGTTACAGATTGTAACAAATAAAATGGAAACAAGAACAACTAAATAGGATACTGTGTGCCAAACGAACACAAAAAAAAATGCTTTTATAGAATCGTCTTTTTTACTGGCTTCATTTACTCAAGGCTCAACGTGTGGAAGTAAGAGTCACACTAGTGGTAGTTAATTTGCTAGAAATATGTTGGGGTTTGATTTAATTTGACAGAAACTGTTTCAACTTATGTAGTGCAGCAATAGCATTAGGTCCCGTTTTATGGATGAAGAACTAAAATATTATTTTTTATTTATTAAGTTCACAAAACTTTTTAAAATATCATAAAGTGTCAACAAAAATCTAATATATTTACCCTGGATTTATTGAAAAGACAAAAAAAAAAAGGACTCACCAGAACAAGAACTTAAGAAAAAGGATAACTTTAATAACCCTCATCTCTTACGAAAACTTTGGACTTTTTTTTAAAACTACCATTGGTCAAAGTCATTCTGAAAAAAGGAAAAATAACTCTGTATATTAAGGACTAGCCATAACCTACCTAAGGCCACTCAGTTTTGTGTTCATGATTTACAACCAGACACGTAAAATAAAGCTTGTATAACCTTCTCTAACACCTGAGCTCTTGTGTATTTAGGTCAAGTTGTTTCATCCCTCGACACACACTCATCATTGTCATCTTCGAAATATAGGAATACTTGACTGAATAAATGAGTTGAACTAAAAAAGGATAAAGTAATTGACAAAGAAGACATACCTACATATACCTACAATAAAAAAAAGTTCTGTCTAAAATTGAATTGTGGATACAGGTGAAGTATTAGCGTAAAAGCCAACAAGCAATGTCAACAACTCTTTAGGAGAGTTGGTTGACGTTAAAAAAATAAAAGTTGGTTACAACGATGCGTACCTAATAATGGCTGAAAACGTAGAGTATTATCATGGGGTAGGAAAACAGTTCAAGGACGTTTTTGCGAAAAATCCATAACGAGGTTATAAAAGAATCACATTCTTTGTTTGGCTCTTCGTTAAATGTCTACAATAACTCACTTGAATGACAAGTAAATTAATGGTGAAATACCACACAGGGTATATATAAAAGGATGTTGGCGGCCCGATGACCGCACGAAACTCACACTCCATTCATATATTCTACTTCGGTTCAAGAGTTAAATGGGCGCCTATAAAGAACAAGAATGGGCAATTATTTTGGATGCTTTGTGTTTGTTGGTTTATTTCGGTTGTGAACAATGAAATCTATGGGTTAGATGTATTTTTTTGTCTTTGAAGATTTTATGAGGACTTTCAACGAGTAACGAGTTCTTCATTAAGAATAATGACATCTTCTCAGACAAATTTGTGGTTGGTTATTTACACTTTATTTTGATGAATTATATGTATTTAGAAGAAGGTTTATGTTTCAGTGGACGATATTTCGATTATAGTTTTTTTTCTGTATATTTGGTAAGTAAAAACTTGACACCAAATTTGTATTCAAAAATTAAAATTGGAAAAACGAAAATATTGTTAGGACAAAAATCGTTCAAATTGACTGCCAAGTAAAAAATGGACCATATTCCCATCATATAACCACATTTGGTTTAACTTTCTATAAAAGTAACTAACAAAGCCCCGCAATAAAACTTAGGGCAATATAACGGCAAACGGCGAAAGAAATCGCCAAAATGAAAGATTAGCTAAAGAGACTCGAAAATTAAGCCTTCAGAGTTTCTGTTGTGAGGGGGGTCAACAGCTAAATGCTGTTTCTCTGTTTGCATATTGTTACTCAAGTCTTTACCAAAATCAACGGTAAGGGCCGTTAATTGTTAACCAATAGCGTAATACGTCATCTGTTGAATATTCCGTAGACCTCAGCGAAATCTTCATCTACCTATAACTGCAATTTTTTCAACTGCTCTATAATCGACCAGGCCTGCTTAAATCTCGTTTCGGTTAAACGATGAGCCGGACATAATCCCGAAATCTAAAATCCCGAAAACTCTAAATCCCGAAAAACCAAATCCCGAAAACTCAAGATCCCGAAAACCCAAAATCCCAAAAGGCCAAAATCTCGAAATTAAGATTGAAATTTTTTTTTCTGGGCTTTTCGGGCTTTTGGGTTTTTGGCCTTTTGGTTTTTCGGGATTTTGGGTTTTCGGGATTATATGTTTTCGGTATTTCGGGTTTTGTTTGTGTTGGAACGAGGGGATCTGCTTTGAAATTTTCGATGTGCCAATCCAATACCACCGGATGTCTTATTAACGCATATTTTTCCGAGGGGTTTGTCACTAGCCAGTTTAGTGGTTCAATGATTGACATATTTCAATAGACAAAAGCAATATTTAAATTGATTAAAAAAAATTTGTGATTGCATTGATTTCAAATAAATTTACTGACTTCAAATGATTGTAATTAATCATTTGAAATCGATAACCAACATTTTATTTCTAATTTCATATTATGAAAGTAACTTCTGATTTTTGTAGTGCTTTGGATCATGGTCAATTGGGCACCATGGTTCTTTTGGATTTTTCTAAAGCCTTTGACTTTTTTAACAATCAAATTCTTCTTTCTAAATTAAGAAACAATTTTAGTTTTTCAAGGACTGCTCTTAAACTTTTGCCGAACCACCTTATTAATCGTGTTCAAACGATAAAAAGTGGTGAAGGGACTTTGAATCCTTATGTTGTTAACTGTGGTGTTCCACAGGGCTCTGTTCTTGGACCCCTTTTATTCTCGTTATTTATAAACTATCTGCCTGAAGTTGTTGTGAATAGTTTTATAAATTGTATGCGGATGATGTCCTTATTTATATTTTTTTGTGAATTAGGTTTAATCGAAGACTGTGTTGCAAGGGTCAATAAAGATTTGGACAATATCTTTAAGTGGGCTGAGACAAATAAACTAAATCTTAATCCTTTAAAAACGTTAAGTATGTTGTGCTCTCGTAACCCAGTGAATAATCTTGATTTTCCTAAAGTTGTTTTAAATGGCCAAATAATTGAATACATCAAGAAGGTCAAGTATTTGTGCTATCAAATAAACAATAGTTTAAGCTAAGCTGCTGTGACGCTGTTTCTGAAGCTTTGAGGAGAATTTATTTCGGTCTTCGGTCCCTCAGGTCTTCATCATATATTTTGAGTCCTGATTTAAAAAAACACCTTATCAAAAGTCTCATTCTTCTTTTTTTACTTTTAACAGCTCTTTGTATCCTATTTTGGATTTTGAATGCAAACGTAGGCTAAACGTAGCTTTTAACAACATAATTCATGGAAGGTGTCCTGAGTATTTAGGAGAAATGCTACAGTATGCCCAGTCACGAAGAGGCTTTCGTTTGATTCTGCCGCGTTTCATACATGTTATTGCAGAACGATCTTTTTTTGTAGCTGCTCTTCGATTATGGAACAGTCTTTCAATCGAATTGCAGACAATTGTATCACCAACCAATTTTAAAGAGAAGGTTTTCTTGTATTTCTCAAATCTATCCCAATGAAGTTTTATCTTTTTTTTTCTATTTTAATTTTTTTTTATTTTCCACTTTTGTATAAGTAGGTAGATATAATTATTTAAATTTATTTATCATCTTATTTTTCTTTTATTATTATTATTATTTTGCCTTTATTTGTTTATAAATGTAATACGAAACTTGGTAAGTTTTTTGATAATACTTTTAAAAGATTATAATCTTGTTGTATTTTGTTAATATGAAAAATATGAATAAATATCAAATATCAAATAAATAACAAAGAAGCGCTTACTATAACCATCTTTTACTTATACCAATAAATGGATTCGTATATATAGATTATTGCCTTGGCGGTTCCAAAACTTGTCTGATGTACCTTAATGTTTCATTTAATATGAATAGCTATTTTCAATCAAAAGGAAATCTTTTTATTCCCCTACATTAAGTTTCAATAAAAGTGATTGTTAACTGCTTATCATTTACCTTTCAACTTGCACTTTTAATTAAAATTTCGTATAGAAATTTGTTTCAAGCTAAATTTAAATGAAATTCCGTTCATAAAATAAGAATTTTTCAGTACATTTATATCCACCCTAGTACAAATCAAGTTCTTCAATCAAGTTTCAGTTATTCACTTAGTATCGCTTGACCCTGAAAATTGCTTCTTATCAGAAAAAAGAAACAATAAATTACAATATCTCAAACAAAGCGATACATTATCTCAACCAACAATACACAATTTAAACCAACTTTTTGACAATTCCAAAAAATAAATACACAGCAGGTCACATTAAAAACAACAAACTAATTTACAACCCGTAACCGGAAGCAAAAAATGTCAAAACAACGAGAAAATAAATAACTTTCTAGAAAATAAACTGCCCAAAACGAAGTTAGTCAAAATTATTCGACACGCAATATAAATGGTTGCGAATACGGATTGGTGAATCCGCGTCGGTTTGGTGACAAATGGCTCGTTTTTTTTTTTCTTTCAAAAGTTTCGTGTTTCCTTTTGGTTATAAGCGAAAGGAAAAATTAATTTATGAACGCCTCCAACAGCCCTATCACTACAAGCTTAAAAGTAAACGAAAGAACTAAAGTCGCAAACACTCTAGGGTCTTACAAATCACACACAAATTTGGAACTTTTCTAAATGCGATTTCAATGGATATAGTGGCGTGTGGCATGTGATGTGCGGCACACCCCCTCAGGGAATAAAAGTTCACACAGCAAATCGATTGACAGAAAGTCACATCTGCTTTACACAATTTATCCCGATACTCCATTACTGAGATTACATTTTTAGATTCTCGAATTTGGGTGTGTGTTGTGGTGGTTACATAATCGGAAATGGTCTTACAATTCAATTGATTGTCTTTTTTTTGTTTGGTTTTCGCACCCTCCAGAGATTCATATACAAACCTAGAGTAACTTTTATTCTAACTTTACGAGGAAAATCATTTTTTTTTTCTGTTTTATCCTGATTTTTTATTATTTCTATTTTTTTTTGTGAAGGGGAGCAACCGCCATAATCGATTCCCAATTGAATCTTTACACTTTGGCACAGGAAGATTGTCTCAAGGATTATTACCCATTCCATTGTTTCATTCTTTTAGTAATTTATTGCCTTTACCCTAGAAAAGACCTTAAATCCTCAAAGAATAACTATGTACATCGTAAAAAAACGAACTCTGTTTTGTGGAAGTTATTTTGGGAATTGCGTAGATGTGGGTATTGAAAGAAAAAAAAAACTTTTGTATAAGTTATTTTGGAAATATGACGTTTCGATGATGCGATTGTACAAACATGAACAGTATACAAACAATATTGAAGAAAGATTAATGGAATAAACCCCGATCCTGGCCATAACAGTTGTTGGAGAATATAAACTTTCGTTTATGTTTTTGAACATGCATTCTACTGTATAAACAGAGTGCCTGGATCTTTTAGTTTGAATGTCCGCGCTAGTAAAACAATATAATCTAAGAGTTTGTTAGCTGTTTAAACTTCAGGTTTTATTTATATCAGCTGTTGCTTGAAAGTTGGAGTGTGTTGTGTGAATATAAACTATTAAATGTTTGGCATCATTTACGGAGTTTTGTATGCCAATTTTTTTTTAAAAAAGCTTATGGCGAAAAGTACACAAAGTTAACAAAGTAAAAGAAATCATTTTCGATTTTCGCTATTCCGTCATTTGATGTACTTTTTGGCCAAGCAGTGGAAAGTCCTTGTTTCGTAGCGCATTAAAATAAAGCAGCATAAAACTTTGGTTTTAAGAGTACCAAATAAATGGATTGATATTTATAATTATATTCAAATGAAGATAGTGTATACTATTCGTTTGTTTTACAGTAGCATTTTTCCCTTAATGATAAATTAGAAAGTATATCATATATGTAGATAATAATTTTTCATACATACCGAAATGTAAATTAAATAAATTAATTCTAAAATATCTGTTATTAAAACAGTTTGTCTAACTACAGTTTAATACATCTAGCTGTTACCCGGCGCGTTGCTGCCGCAGAACAAATAATGGAGAAAACATTGATTTTTTAAGAGTTCTTATAATCCAATTGGTCCAACATTTTGCCAAAAGCTTTCAAACTCATAATAGGCATAAGAGTTTTCGAATAGGTGACCCCAGGCTCATCTATTCGTTTATTTGAAATAGCTTTAGTCATTTATTGCAACATCAGCTATCCACCAGTGAAAATACTGTCAAAAACGGTCGATCCATTTCCCGTCGTCGTGGCGTGCGTGCTTATTGGTGTATTCATTACAAAGAAATGTTTTTAGTTTCTGCCAAACGAACATTAGTAATGCAACGAGATGGAATTGGTTGTGTTCACTGTCGTTTATTTTCAAACGATTGAAATTAAGATTGATTTGCTTTTGTTTGATTTCAATCACCATAATTTTTTACAAACGCAATTGACACAATTCTAGTACCCTTTGAATTAAAAAGTTTTTCCCACAACTTATGTAGCATTATATCCAGAGCGAGCGTTGCCACCTCATTTGGCATCCGGTTTTCTATTTTTGACAAAAAATTAATAAGAGCATTGAATTTTTAAAATAAAAATAATAGTTAATTAAATAAAATTTTGAAAAAAATTAGTTTAAAATTTTTTTTTTGTTTTTTTTTCAAAATTTTTAGTTTGAAAATTAATTTTTTTAAAACTGTTCACTTAAACAACTTAATTTAAAAATTAAATAAAAGAGTAGTTTGTATCATTCACCGTTGTTTTTAAATAATTTTTTTCTGATTTAAGTGAATGTTTTAGAAAATTGCCCCTCCCGCCTAAACGGGGGGAAATAGACCCCCCCACGATTTTTTTTTCTCGTCTTAACCCCACCTACACGCTCAAGCTTTTTGGTGCACCTTATACCAATCACCCTGTATTACGACAAAACAAAAAAAAAACATGTTTTATAGTACCAAGCATCTTTTGTTTTTCTTATTTCTCGAAAACTAAGATAATTGTGGCACCAGGTTTTTTTAGGACATAGCACATTAAAAATTAAAAAAAAAAAATCAACTTCCAAAATTTTAACTTTGAACATTTATTTATAAAAAAAACTATTTATTAAAACAATTTAAAACAAACGTTAAATCAAGGAGTGATGTTTAAGGTTTCATAAAATCTATGTCACATTACCGTATGTCATGCCGTTGATTTTTGATAAATTGTTTAGTATTTTATGTCAATTTTGCCCCTGCCGACTGAAAAGGGGGGGGGGATAGAGCCCCATTCAAACTTATTTTTTCATACGATTGTATTCTTCTCTTCACACAACTTACTTGCTTAAGCCTATGAGTGCATGTTATGGGAATCCCCACAACCAACAACGTAGATATTTTTTGTACTGTTACTTTTTAATATGTTCTAACACTAAAAAATGCTGTATATTTTCACCAATTGGAGGTAAATATATTTTTGAAGGAAAATTAATTCTTTACAACTTTTAGATTCAGAACTTTGGAAAGTGGAAAAAAGTCCGATAAGAAGTTTGGCTAAAACCCATATTTTTGGAATTTCGCATCTTTTTCCAGAGAGGATATCTTATAAAGACGGTTCTGTTTTGCAAAATAATGTATGGTAGCATAGGTAGGAAATTTTATCAGCTACATTTTCCATTCTGATTTTTTTTTTGTACGACGCACCTTCTTTGAGATATGCTGATGCAACCGTGAGAAGATCCCTTTTAACCACGCCCCCAGCTCCCGTGGCACTCCATCACCGGAGATATTTTATTGCGAGTATATGGGACCCCCCCTCTACACATACCCGGAAAAATTGGAACTACACGAATTTTTAGGTTTATTGTTATTAGTTTGACTGGACTATTATGCCATTTTGATATACAAAAAATGTAATAAGACTAATTTTTCTCGGTAATCAAGAGAGGTTTTGTGATAGAATAGTCTTCTTGGGAGCGAATTGAATGATCTCACTTTTCATTTGATATTTATAGATATGTCGTTTTTGGATCACATTACACTATTCTGACTTTCTGACTTACTTGAATGGAACTTAAAGAAGCAAAGACTTAAAATTCAATAACAGCACTTAAATGTGATGGAATGTCATGCACAGCGTAAAATCTCACTTCGAATATTACTGCAACTTAATCTTAATAGAAAAAGTATCTAAACGTAATGGATGTTTGAAAAAACCTTTATGAAGATACAATGGCTACAGTGATTAATGTTCGAGGGTTGTTTATTGGTCACCTAGAAGACGTTTTTTTCTAAGAGGCCCGAATACATTGGCCAAATAATAAGAGCGCTGCTCTTATAATTATATCTTTCTACATACCTACCTGTTATGTACCATCACTTGCCGTACATATTGTCATGTTGGATTCTTCCGCTATCTTCGATTGAAATCGTATGATCTTGCTGTTGTATACATAACTATACAAGCTATGGCTTGCATGACACTTGTCTTGCAGTTGCATTAATTTCAATCAATTTTGTTATACCTACACATTGCGGCGACTAGAACTCTTTTTCTTACATGCAAATTAGATGAAGTATTAATAAAGTTGAATTATATATATACTTGTTGTGTACTGCTTAAGTTCTTTATGGAGGTTAACAACAATTAAACAAATTATCGCAAACAGATATTACACAGAAGCCATGTCAAGGTGGAGCATCTTAACACTATAAGCTTGAACTTGTAGTGCTTTAATTAAGATAATTTCAACTGTAAGTGTTTGAAGCATAAATTGTCTTAATAATATGATAGACTTACTAGTAGTATACCATATGTATTGTATATGTATTACCAATTTGAAAAAAAAAAACGTATGTTAGAAACAGAATCAGAATATTTCAGCAGTTTTACTCAACATATTTCATCTAAAATATAGGTATCGTTTCTTCATTTTAATATAATGTATAAGTAAACCTCAACATAAAAGAGAAACTAATTTTTTTTACTGATATCGCCTTAAGTTATCACGTAACTTTAATACGAAATTCTTTTAATATTAACTCATTTTCACTGCAGCACGAAATTTTTGTTTTCAAAATGTTAAGTCTTCTTGAATGCGCTGAGGCTTTTATCTTGTTCATGGCTTAAAAGAGCACACCAGATGTGTATAATGCATGAAAGTATCTACTCATATCGACCCAAAACCCATCCTCCCTCATCATCATCAGGGTATATATATATATATATATATATTTTTTTTTTTATAAATCCACGATATGTTTCACATCCTAATGAAGTTAAGGCACAAACTGCAGTTGAAAATAATGTCTGTGCCAGAAGTTGTATTATCTTATACATGGTTTCCATTATGTGTGCACCAGCACCACATGCTTCCCCGAGCACGTGCTTAACATTTTAACATACAAGCGAGGCTCACATTTTCAATGTTCATATGTGTCGTATTTACTTATAATGGTTAAGTATGAATGTGTGAAAAGAGAATGCATACATAAGCATTTGATTTTATAATACTATACCAAAATACAATGTCATCACTAGAAAATAAGTAAATACATGTTTAAGTTCTTTTTTCGATTCAACACCTTACAATTCTACTATATTTCTACCTCGAATTTCGGGAAGTAAATTTTTATTCATGTACCTTTAAGGTGCTTACCGTTTTGCATTCTAAGCTTTTAAATATTTTTCGATTTTGTTATGTTATTATAGGGAAAACTATAAATAACCCATTGGACAATGGACACTTTGGAGTAAGTCAAAGTGTCAGTTTTATTGCTTGACCATTCTTTATTCCGTCAATTTTTCATTGAATGTTTTTGAACAACAACAACAACTTAAAAGGTGCTACCACCAATTTTTAAACGAATTTTATTTATTCGTCTTTTTTTTACGAATTTTATAAGTGACTTTTTTTTTCTTTAATCCAGTAATTCAATTTATTCTTAATTCCTTTGGAGTTCAATCTTAATTTTTAGAATTAATTCAAAAACAGAAAATTCAACCTTCCCAAAATAAGTTAATAAAACATTTTAAAGCACAAATTTAATAAAACATTTTAAATTGACTTTCAATCCGCAATTCGAATCGATTGCAACGAATAAATCATTCAGCGGGTCATGTACTTCCAAGTCACACATTGAAGGACATAACAACAACTACAAAGATTCATGACTAACATCAATGAGTGAAATCAAACTAACTTTAACCAAACTCAGTTTCGAGTTAAGTGGTGGATGTGGGAGCATTGCTGTCATCGTCTTACAGTTTCAAATGAAGATGATGCTTGGAACGATCCATGTAAACTTTGTGTTTAAAGAGTTTGTCCTTGTTGAAGTCATTTACACATTTTCAAGAAAAATGAAACAAAACATCAGTTTGCTTGCATGCCATAAGATAGATGGACTGAAATGAGAAAGACTTTTCATTAATTTTGAAGCAAACACCGAAAGTTGAATGAGTGTTTGGTTACATGTATCTTGTTTCAGTTTAACAGTGTTGTTGGCATGGTTTAGGTAGTTTTTCTCTGAAAGTCTGCTTTATTTGTTTCTAAAAGTTATGTGTAACTTAAAAAGGACGGTTTACATTGGTATTTGAACGACTGATGGTGGTTATTTGGTTTTTAGGATAGCTTATTGATTTTTATTTTTGGGTAAAGTTTGACTTTGGGAATACATTCTTGGTACGAGATTTTGCCGGGAAGATGTAGGTTTTTCTTTATTTAAAAAATTATTGGAAACAAATTGACGAAAATTTTGAGTTTGAAAATTATTTTTCTTAAAACTGTTCACTTAAATAACTTAATTTAAAAATTAAATAAAAGAATAGTTTTCTGGCTTTCCAAAAAGATATAACAAGGCTTTGTATCTTTCACCGTTGTTTTTAAATAATTTTTTTTCTGAGTTAAGTAATTTTTTTTTGAAAATTGCTCCTCCCGCCTAAACGAGGAGAAATAGACCCCCCTCCATACGATTTTTTTCTTGTCTTAACCCCACCTACACGCTCAAACTTTTTGGTGCACCTTAAACCAATCACCTTGTTTAATTATAACTGGTGGATCGGTTGCTGGTACTTATTGTTCTTTTTAGAGTTTATCAGATCTCAATTGCAACTGATTTGATGAACTCTAATAGAACCAAGTTGGTACCTTGGAGGTTTACATAATTCGTTTTGGATAACAAGAGATTAATAAAAAAGAAGGTCTTAGATTTTCAAAAGACTTATTGAATTATGGTTTCTAAGCAAATAAGGTGGCCAAATGGAACTGAGTTCATGCGCACCCTCTAAAAATGTTTCATTTTGTTTTCACATTGCTGCCCTTTAGTCCTGTTTTCTTAATTTTTAAAAACAATTAAATACATACAATTTGATTTTCCTTCGTAAAATTAATTTTACTGTCAATGGCAGTCTTTTTGCATTTTAATGGATATTTTTTCTGATATATCTGAAACTTTATCCGAAAATGGTCCTCAAAATTTATGAAAAACGCTACTTTTAGGATTTTGTAAAACGACAGCACTGCCTCCATACATACTCAATATGTATACATACATTGAAACAAACACAAGTGTCATGCAGAAGTGTCAAAAAGAAAGACACACAAATCGAGAGTTTGAAGGATCAAATTTTGTGCATTTTGTTGTCTGCTTTTCATTTTGTTTCATTCTGTACGGTAGCGGTAACCATAGAGGAATAAGAAGAAGAGGAAAAAGTTTCATACTTCTTACCGGCCAAAACCCATGGTTTGAGAATAATAAATATAAAGTTCTCTTAGTGGAATTTTTTATCTGACTCTGTAGGCGTGATGATGTAGACGGCAAATGTTGGCAAGCAAACTTCGCTCTTGTATCTTTTTTTCTTTGTCAGTTTGTCACTCCTCGGTCTTGTAAATTTTTCGGTTGTCGCTTTGAATGTACATAATTATATAATTATTTTAAGGTTCGGCAAATTTAAGAAAACTGCCACTTATGGATCATGTATATTTTTCGGTTGTCAATTTGAATGTGACCGCCGCCTCTAAAAATGTTCCGCTCTGGGCACGTGCCCCACAAGCCCCTATATGCTAATCTGCCACTGACCACGGGCCTAGTGACTTACACTCTCAACCAATCCTTTTGAGTGCGTTCTTAGTTCTACATGATTGGAGAGGACTGACAATTTTTCGTCAAATCCAGAAGACTAAGATGAGATGCGCTTTTTATGACAATGATACTTTCGTAGGATTTGTCACTTCCTCGTAAGAGGCAGTGTCCCCTAGGTGTGCTCAGAGTTCGAACCCAGACCTCTTTAATTTGTATACTTTAATACCTTTGAGAATTTTGCCCATTATCATGTCAGCATTGAAGCTACTATAGGGAAAGATGGGGTTGGTGATGAGTTATAATTCCAAAATAAGTTATGGGAATGGTCCCAATTAAATTTCTCATATTTTTCTTTAGTTCAACATAAGAAAGAGTACTTGCTATTTCACCAGGAAAACTTGGCCCGATTAAAATGACCTAAACGCCTTATAGTCCATAGAGTTATGAGTTTTATGAGCAAATCTAGTAAATTTATTGTTTATGAAAAGAGTTCTAAAGTATTTGTTATGATTGGCCTGGAAGTTTACTGAATTATTCAAACACAGGACATAATTAATATAGTTTTTCTAAACTTCAGCGTATTTTCAACCAAATAATGACTGAACGAATATTCCATTAGCCATTAGACACACAAGCAAACATTAATCTAAACATGGATTTCGTTTAAGGAAGTTTGCCATTAATGGTTCATAATATTCATAAATAACCTATTCTTAGTGTTATATCATGATGAAGGAATGACATAGACACAAACTTAATGAGAAAACTGTTTATCCTCTATTTAATTCCTTTTAGCGTCTATGTATATTGTATAATGTATATATATGCTTTTTTGTTTACCGATTTAACAGAAACAGAATCTCACAGCCCTCATGAGACGCCTTCAAAATGAAACCTTTCGTTTTATCGTCACACCATCTTCATGGTTATGTCTGCCAAAGACACATAATGCTTCTGGAACTAGGACACAAAAATATATACATACACACGACTGAGTTGCTTAAGAAAACAATTCTTTTGTAAACATTCAGAAAATTAAATACATAAAGAAAGAAAAATACACTTTGCTGTTAAAGACAATATTTTGGAGCGAGAAAAAGTCCTGAAGAATTTTAATTCTTCCAATTTGTTACGCTTCCAAGGATTTTTATATAAATTTAGTAGAAATCAAGAAGCACAGACAGTCTTTCTTGTCCTTTATTATAATTTTTTTTTTCTCTGGTTTATCTTAATTAGATCTTATTTAATTTAATGTATCGATCCTTCTCCTTATTCCTGTCTGGTCGGCACAAAAATAGCTAAAAATTACTTCCACATAAAATACTTTTCCACTTCTGTTGTTTATATTGACAAAAGAAAACGATACCGATGAAGAAAATAGAAATAGGTATCGATATCGATATCTCTTTGAATGTCATCTATCTTTTTACTTGCTCAATAGGACAAGTATTGGTTTCGTGTAATAAAAAAAATCGATGTTTTAATCAAACCTGACATTACGATACTAGAGAAGTCTAAAAAAGTAGGTCTCGTCATGCCTTCCGTCTGTCTGTGCGAATGTGCGGATGTGCGGATCTGCGGACGTAAGGATGTGCGGATGTGCGTATGTGCGCTTGTCTGCGCACCAACCTACAGCCTAAACGGTTTGACGGATTTAGTTCAAATTTCGTATATAGCACATTTTGCTGATTTCCTGGAGGAGAAATTCGAATTTTAGCCCGGTAATAACGGGTACCTGCCATATAACGGTTTTAGTTTTCCGAAATTTTCTCAAAAACGGATTTAACGATTTTTATAAAACTTGCGGTGCTGTTATATTTGCAGTAAGTCTTAATCAGGTTTATGGCCTAAAATTCACATAACGGAGATTTGGTGTCAACGGTTTTTACAAATTCGGCCATAACTTGATAACGGCTAAGCCGATTCCTTTTAAACTCGGTACAGATTTTAAAACTGACAATAAACTAAATATTGGAATTTTTGGAAAAATAACAGTTAAATGATAGCTGCTATACAATTTGTGCTCACGTTTTCCGAACTTTCTTCAGAATTTAATGAATTTATATTTGTGTAGTCACATAGTTTGCAAGTTCGTGCGACCCAGCCGTGCATATTATTTAGTGGAAGATTTCACATTTATCTCGTATAAGAAAGAAAAAAATTCAAAAGCGTTTTTCTCAAAACAGAGGGATAATTTTCTTTTGTTTTTGCCATGTTCTACCCTCGTAATTACGAGTTTGGATTTATGTAATAGCAGATCATTCATTTAATTGAACCGAAATGGATAGATAGAGTAAAATAACAAAAAAGGAAATCCTTGAGGAGAATAATTGATCGAAAACAAATACAAAAAAAAAAACATGGAAAAGTTTTTTGCGGATATTTTTATTTCGATTTTCAGTTAAAAATATTTGGGGAGAGTAAAAACGTGTCTCGGTTGAAGAATGGATTCATTTGGTTGGAAGTGATGCAGAACTGAGATTTTTTTTATTCAAGCAATGTTTTGCAATTTAATTGGGAACGATTTATAAGATTGGTTTCTTTTTTTAAGGACTTGCAGAGCTTTTTGTTTGTTTGATGGAAGTTCTAGCAGATTGATTATAAAAAAATATTTTTGATTAGGTAACTGTTTTTGAAAATAAAATCAAGTCAGATAGTATAAATTATAATGAAAAAATGAAAAATTATATCGTTGATAGATTTTATCGTTACTGCTTTGCTAAATATTAATCATTAAACAGAATTTTTTACAAGTTACTAATAAGCGATATTTGCATGGTCAGTCAAAGGACGTCAGTCATCTACACATATAATGAGTCATCAGGCAAAATCAAAAGGGTTTTGATTTTTCGTCAAACAAATGCACGCATACAGACATATTTTTATAAACGCTATGTTACATACTGATGTCAAATGACTGATTGTGTAAAAGTCGCTTTACTCTGGTTTATAAGTTAACATTATTCTGGACAAAATTTTGTATTTTTTTGGTATGTATTTTTAACTGAAGTCAGACCATTTCTGCTGACTTGGGTATTTACCAGATCGAACAGATCTTGGAATTTTATATGCTTAAAGTGCAGCTGATTACACAACAGAATTCAATTTCAGCAAGAAGAAGAATGACCCCGCTGCACACAGAGCTTAAGCTTAAGGTGAGGAGTTGGTTAAATGTTATCTAAATAATTTAATAAGCAAGCATACGAAAACACATTCTGGGAATCTCGGTTGTTTTAACTTATATGGTGTGTCTTTTTAATAAAATAATCTCTATTTCAGAGGTTTATAGTAAAATCTTTGAACAAGTGACGTCATATATATAAACATATCAGCCAGAAGACGAAAATTGTCTGTTTTCTCCTTTATCTCTTTGCCTCTTCGATTATTGTTCTAATGTAAATAAATGAAAGATGTCGAAAAATTATCAATTACCAACAAAAATTCTTTCTACTCACGAAAAATTGATAAACACTACTAAAACAAGCCTAGCTTGTAGGTTTAGTGTAAAAGGGAGATAAGAGCAAAGAACTCGATAAAAAAAATTACGGTGAATTGTGAGTTCAATCTTCAACTATACATTTGATAATAATAAAGCGGTACTACTGAAGAAGTTCCAAGATTGGTTCGGTCACCCATTAATATTTTTTTCTGTATTCAGCCTTATTGTTCTGGTATACGGGTAGTTTTTGTTTATTTTAAACGTATACAGGTGGTTGTTGTTTAGTTTAAACGTTTATCAATTGAAATATTTTTGATTATTTAAATGAATTTCTTAATGTAGTTTTTAAATTTCTACACACTTTGTGCTTGGGTTCCTAAAAATACATGCTATTCATCATTTAAAATTCACTTAGAAACAAAAAAAGCTCTTTTCATAGCGGCACCAGCCTTCTGAGTTCTTGTGCCAGAACTCTCTAAGCATAACTACACACATGAAACAAAGTTATTGTATGCCATTTTTGCTATCCCATTACAGATATGAGTAAAAACGAAGGAGTTCTATGAATTAATAACCAACTGAATTAATATTAATAACCAACTAGCACCCACAAAACTCCTTTATCATGGTCCCACAAGACCACAAACCTTCTTGTTCTGAGTACCTGAGCCAGAACCCTCTTATCGTAACGACACATATCATATTTAAATAACGCACAATTTAGTGCTTGGAACCTTAAAAATTGATGCTTTTCGCAAAAAAAAAATTCACTTAGCAACTAAAATTCATATTTTTATAGCTCCATCAGCCTTCTGAATCACTGTGCCAAAACACAGTAGTTGTCGTTTGTCTATCTATCCAATATATGAGTAAAGATGTCGGAAGTCAATGACATTAGTAACCAACTGATACTGCAAAAATTATGACATTGATTCCTTTAATAATTTACACACAGAACAATTAATAAACAGCTTTGACAGTACAGTTAAGTGCACATACAGTTTAAAAGTGTATTGAATGATTTCTGGCATAAATCCATCAATAATTTCGACAGAGATGCATCTCCACCAAAAATTTATAGACTTTGGTACGAGTATTCATCAATTAACTTTTGATCGACAAAAAATCGCAAAAAGGTTGACGTCTCCAAAAAGAAAGCTGAACTCACAAAAACACTTTTGGGGCGCTGAGCAAGAACCCTCCAATCGTAACTACACATATCAATTTTAAATAATTACAGTGTTGTGAATTTTAGGTTATTAAAAATGCATGCTATCCTATTTCTAATATTCACTTAGCGAAGGAAAAAGTCTTGTGAGTCACTGTGCCAGAACTCTCTAATCAGTACAACACATAAGAATTTTAAACTTTTTGTTGTTGCATGGCATTTTTCCTATTCCATTACAGACACACTAATGAGTAAACACAAGGGAAAAAGAATGAAATAAAGAGCAAGCAAATGGCACTATAACATTGTTTTTTTTAGCCATTGGCTATAACAAAGTGACACATATAAGAATTTCGAGTTCTTAAAAAGTCATGCTATCTGAAATTCAAGCTTATCAGAATTTTATCTCGCACCAAAAAGTCTAGACATCTAAAATTATAGCTAAAATATTGACTAGCGAATATATCACTCCACTGAAGTTTTGAAATCAACACGTTTAAATCATAAAAGGTGTACACATAAAATATCCAAGCAGAAACAAAAGCTTAAACTAGCAACCACGTTCCTCATTCCCCTTCTGAGTAACTGTGCCAAAACTTTCTTATAAGAACTCCTCACCTAAATTTTAAACAAATCATAAACGAAATTGTTTTACCCTCGAGCCTCGCCTCGAGCCCAATTTTGGAAGTACAGTGAATGTGGAATGCTTTGCCCAGTTCGATTTTTCCCTCCCATTGTGATGTTCAGACATTCAAAACTAATGTGCATCGGTATCTCCTTTTATCTATCCTTCAATCGCTCGCACTGTGTAAATCATTATAAGGGCATTCATAACCCCTTGATATTATAAAAAAAAAAGAAAAAAAAATCTCGTTACGGATACGAGTTGAGACGATGGAAGTCAATGAAATCAATACCAAATAAAACTACATATGATGATACTGACTCTTCTTATTACTGACACGCGGAAAAATAAAATATAAAGCTGCTATGACAAATTGACACAGTTAAATTTATTCTTTCCACCATTTAAAATTAAGTCTCACTAGAAATATATTGCTACTGAAATTTTCACTGCAAGTTAGATAAGAACCAATATAATGCATTTGACTTTGTTCCCTGCATTAAATAAAACAAATGTACGAGTTTTAAAAGTGGTCCGATATGTGAAGTTAGTAATGTTAAATAAACTTTGATTGATTTTTACTCCCAGTATACACTTAATTTGTATGCCAAACAAGACCGTAAGACCGTACCTTTTAAACCTTACATACAGGGTGATTGGTATAAGGTGCACCAAAAAGCTTGAGCGTGTAGTTGGAGTCAAGACAAGAAAAAAACAAGAGGGGGGGTCTATTTCCCCCCGTTTCGGCGGGAGGGGCAATTTTCTAAAACATTGACTTAAATCAGAATTTTTTTTTTAAAACAACGGTGAATGATACAAAACCTTGTTATATTTTTTTGGAAAGCCAGAAAACTACTCTTTTATTTATATTTTATATTAAGTTGTTTAAGTGAACAGTTTTAAAAAAATTAATTTTCAAACTCAAAATTTTGAAGAAAAAAAACTAAAAAAAAAATGTTTAAACTAATTTTTTTAAAAATTTTATGTAATTAACTATTATTTTTATTTTCAAAATTTTTTGGTTTTCATAAATTTGACCTGCTCAGATCAATTATTAATTAGGGAATTATCCTTTTTTTTATTTTTTATTACATACCATCCGATTTTAATCAAATAATAAAAAAAAACGAATTAACTTTTTACTTTACTTACTAGTTTTACTTTTAATTTTTTTTAATTTCTCAAAAACTAAGATACATTTTGGCATCCGGTTTTCTGTTTTGACTAAAAATTAATAAGAGCATTGAATTTTGAAAATAAAAATATAAGTAATTGCATAAAATTTTGAAAAAAATTACTTTAAAATTTTTTTTTAGTTTTTTTTTTCAAAATTTTGAGTTTGGAAATTAATTTTTTTAAAACTGTTCACTTAACCAACTTAAACAACTTAATTTAAAAATTATATAAAAGATAAGTTTTCTGGCTTTCCAAAAAAATATAACAAGGCTTTGTACCATTCACCGTTGTTTTTAAATAATTTTTTTTCTGATTTAAGTCAATGTTTTAGAAAATTGCCCCTCCCGCCTGAACGGGGGAAAATAGACCCCCCCTCCCATACGATTTTTTCTTTTTTAACTCCACCTACACGCTCAAGCTTTTTGGTGCATCTTATAAAAATCACCCTGTATACCATCTAACAACTTACATAACAATCTTTATTAGATATTTATTAATATTTATTTGTAAAATCTTAAATTTCGAACTTTAATTATTATAAAACTTTTCAAAAACTCTTGGTTCTACTAATATTGTATGTGTATGTTAAATCGTTCGTGTATCACCTTAACAAATATTGCAGAATCCTCACTCTTTGATTAAATTTTATTTATTCTACAGAATCTACACATAATCGAATAATTTGATATGAAATATGAAATTGCTCTTAGTTATTTCATAATTACAAATAATTTTGTTTCTCTGTTATTTGAAAATATTGCTATTGACTTGTATACATGAGAATTTATGGACTGAATAGAATGAATTTTCAGCTTGGTTTGGATTTGATTTTTGGGGACATTTCTTAATGGTAAATCTTGTTTTGATTTTATTTGCGAATTAATACATTTTAAAATGAAATAAATAAAGAGTTTGTCTCAGTCAAATAGTCAGAAATTATGTGAACAAACACTTTGTACTGAAGAATATTTCGATATGAAAATTCTACATACATCCAAACAAAAATATTTTCTTCTCTATTATTGCTTTTATTTTTTGCCTTTGAAACGTACAATATTGTGGTTATTTAGTGAAGATTTCGTTCGGTCACTAAGTAATGAATACGAATTTTTGTTGAATACATTTGAACATTCCAGGAAATATTAGTAATCTGACAAAATAAGTATGTAGGTAGGTTGGTAGGTATATACATTTGGTATTTTGAAAATCTCCTGACTTTCGAAATTTATTTTTGGAAAACAATTAAAATAAAAATACTTATGCATGACTATATTTTGACATTGCATTTTCTGTGTTACAATTTTTTTTTTAAATATTGTATAAGCACATGTGTTCTTATTTCAATTGCATACTGAAACTTTATTGATTATATTTCATGTCAGTACAAATTAATTGTCTTTTTTTGTATTTTTTGTTTGTACCAACCTAATGTTTTAGTTTTTTTTTTCAGTATCATCTAAAAATCTGGAAAAACTGATTTTGAAGTAATTTTTTGGAACTAATTCATGATTAGGTACTTTAAACATTGTTTATTCGAGGGCCTGTAGTTTTTTGTCCTCACATGAAATTCAAAATTGTTTTTTATTTCACAGTGGGTAAACAAAAGGTTTAAGAATTAATAGAATTCAAAGGATAAGATATTTAAAAGTTCTAAGATAAATTAAAGCTTAAAAGACGGCGTCAATTTTCTTCGGTTAAGAAAAGAATTTTTGTCTTATAAGGTTTGTTGCGATCCTTTACAACTGATTTCGTTATAACTTGATACTTTTTTTCTTTCATAATTGTAGTTAACATAAATTCATCAATTTTAATTTAATTCAAATAATTTAAAACAATTTGTTTTTAAGATTATAATAATCAAAGCACATTCTAATTAATTGTTTATTTTCCTGATACAATTTTCTGTTTTCGAACTTGTAACAAAATTCCGACTGCCATAATCCCGACTGGCGAAATCCCGACTGCCAAAATCCCGACTTTCAAAATCCTGACTGCCAAAATCACGACTGCCAAAATCCCGACTTACAAAATCCGAAAGGAACGAATAAAAAATCCTGATTTTCAGCACTTTTAGCACGTTTTTGTACCTTTTTTTTTTTGCTTTTACACTAATTATTTTAAATTGGAATTGAAAAGGAAGAAAATAGGAAGCGAAACAGGTCACCCAGGTACTGTGGAATATGGAAACATTGGACTCAGGCGAATACCATAATAACACATGAAAAATAACCGGTAAAAACGATACGATACTTACATAAAATTATGAAACATTCTTGCAATTAATTTATATTGAAAAATTCAGTTTTAAATTGCCATACCAAAAAACAGTAGTTAGTCAGTCGGGATTTTGGGAGTAGGGATTCTCAGTTGGGATTTTGTCCAGTCGGGATTTTGGCAGTCGGGATTCTGCACCCAACCCATTATTATTTATTAAATATTCAAATTGAAAATTCTGATTGGGTTTTATTTTTGAAGAGGTCATCTTAACAATACTCTTGTTTTTTTGGCAAATTATACATAGTGAAGTGGGAAATTCCCAAAAAAACTCATCCGCAGACGCATCGAATTGTCGCGTTTTTGTATTTGAAATATGGAACTACTGAACTGTCAGACAGAATGAAATAAAAAAAAAATCATAAAAGAAGTATTTTCAAAGAGAAAAACACACATAAATAAAATGCTGAAGAAAATGTGGTAATAACAAATCGAAATAGTTGAATTTTATAACATAATTCATTTTATAATTCATGGCAAAGTGGCATTCTTACAGACGTAATTGCAATTTTGTTATTTTGCAGCAACAAAAATAAACACAAGATCATATAGGGTTTGTTCGTAGAATAGATATGTTTTTGCACATACATACATATGTTATGAATTTACTCGAGGGTTCACTCTTTTTGAATTCCATTGGAGTTTCGGGAACACAGTTTTTATTGTCTGTTTCATATTTAGTGAAACCAAAAATTAAGCATATACTTTAAAACAAAACGTATTAACGATTTATATAAAGCTTTGCGATGACGGTTCGCACTAAGTAGGTAATTAGGCAAATGTTTCCGATCTTCAAACTACAAAATGTCAAATATATTGCTTCTGATGACAGTTAGCACTATAAACTCTGCAAAAAATGTCCGAATTGGATTTGTTAAGGCCTTTTGAACAATCGTGGTTAAGCCTTAGTTGTAATATTTGCATATTTGGCCCTAAAAATCTGTTAAAAGAGTAAGTGTTAAACACTTATTGCTTGCTGATGACGGCTAGTTCGCACTGAATATTCCGCAAATTCGAATCTGTCCAAACACAAAGAGACATCAATACTGAGCAAAACCTTTAAAAAAAAAGAACTTAAATTAAAGGTTTAACAAGATAATGTTAACTTTTACATTCTTTTACTCGAGGAAATATGAAAAATGCAATAAGAGCACATTTTTGGATGGAACTGGCAGATGTAATGTCCTCCTATGTATAAATTTTCCAAAAACCTTTGATTTTCCTTAAAAATTTGATAATTTGTTTCGAGATTTGGATATGTTTGTGGGCAATTGAACATAAGAAAGATCACATTTTAAAAACCACTAAAACCTTACGAACATTTCCCTATCGAGATACATGAACTTATCATGCGTACCAACAATAGCAAACATTTTGATCGATACTCGAATGAAAGTCGAAAATTTATCGGCAGTGAGATTTGGCAGTGAGATTTGGCGGTCAGCCATCAGACGAATAGGGGGAATAACATGTAGCATATGAAAACATGCACGTGCCGTAACTATTCGTGTGTGATCATAGCCTCTTTGCGGCGGCCGCTAGTAACAAGCCTTTTAAAAAAGGTTTGGCTAATATGATCAGGCTAGTTCCTCATGTTGGCAACAGGTTAATTCCCTGTTCCGTAAAATTTTAGAATTACGAACCCGACAACAAGCCTCGGAAACGGACTGATCTCACGACGACAACCAACGCAACGAAAACGGCAAAACGATTTACGAATTTTCTTATGGAACGTACGATCGCTCTATAGAGCTCGAGCTGCTCAGCAGCTAGCCGATGCCCTGTCAAAATATAGAGCTGACATAACAGCACTACAAGAAATCAGATGGACAGGGAATGGTGTTTTACAGAAGAAAGAATATGACGTATACTACAGCTGTCATACAAAACACCATGTGCTCGGGGTAGGCTTCCTAGTCAGCGAAAAAATGAAGTCTACCATCATCGGCTTTAACGCTATAAGCGAAAGGCTATGCACCCTTCGCGTGCGAGGCAAATTTACGAACATTAGCCTCATTAACGTTCACGGACCTACGGAGGAGTCCTCAGACGAAGAAAAAGAGACTTACTACGAACAAGTCGAGAGGACCCTCAATGCCTGTCCAAGGTATGACGTAAAAATCATCCTTGGGGATTTGAACGCAAAAATAGGTCGGGAGCCGGTATTCAGGCATTACGCAGGCACCCATAGTTTGCATGAGAACACTAATGACAATGGACTTCGAGTCTTAGAATTGGCAGCATCGAAAAACATACTCGTTGCGAGTACCAGGTTCCCGCGAAAAGATATCTACAAAGCCACCTGGGTATCACCTGATGGAGTCACTCGTAACCAAATAGACCACGTGTTGATAGACCGTCGCCACTACTCGAACTTGATGACGGTACGAACGTACCGAGGCGCCAATATCGACTCGGATCACTATCTTGTTGGTATGGTCTTCCGAGGGCGGATTGCCTTGCGAAGACGTATTGCATCCGCCGATCAAGTTCGAATCAACACGGCTGCCCTGCGCAATGAAAATGCCAGTAACACCTTTGGTAATGCGTTAGGACTCGCCCTAGAATCGCTTGATTTAGGGAGAGTAAGTCCTGGGGCCAGTATGCTGGGCGTAGATGAGAAGTGGACACGCCTTAAGAATACTGTCATTAGTACTGCCAACTCCATCTTAGGCAGCAGTCGTAGAAATCGGAACGACTGGTTTGATGATGAATGCAAGCTAGCGACTGAACGTAAGAATGTTGCGTACCGAGCAATGCAACAATCTCATAGAACGCGGGCGCGCGAAGAAGAATATAAAGAGCTCAGAAGAATAGAAAAACGGCTTCACAGACAGAAAAAATCAGCCTGGGAGAAGAACTTAATCTGTGAAATAGAAAAAAGCCGAGAGCGAGGTCCGCACCAGGCGCGGAAGTTCTACCAATCCATCCGAAACATGACGCAGTACACACCACGCTGCACATACTTCAAGGACGGAGAGGGAAATCTGATCACCGATCCACAAAGCATACTGGAGCGATGGGAAGTGTACTTTAATGAATTGCTAAATGGTCAACTCACTGCAGAAGTGGAGGCTCCACTGCTTCAAGACGAATACCCTATGTTGCCGTCACCAAGCATAGAAGAGGTTGAGAAGGCTATAGACCGGCTAAAGAAAAACAAAGCCCCGGGAGCTGATGGTATACCAGCCGAATTATTTCAACACGGTGGGCCAGCTCTACGTCAGGCAATTCATGATATTATAGTGCACGTGTGGGAGCGTGAAGAAATGCCAGAAGACTGGCGAAAAGGTATAATATGCCCCATACATAAGAAAGGAGATGTCACAACGTGCAGCAACTATAGAGGTATCACGTTGTTGAGTACCGCCTATAAGATACTCTCCTCTATCCTACAAGACCGGATAACCCCATACGCTAAAACCATCATCGGACAATATCAGTGTGGTTTCATTCCAGGCAAATCAACAACTGATCAGATCTTTACCCTTAGGCAGGCGATGGAAAAATGTCTAGAATTTAACATCCCAACATACCACCTGTTTATAGACTTTAAGGCCGCCTATGATAGCATAGCCAGGGTAGAACTTTACAAAGCCATGAGAGAATTCGGCATCCCAAATAAATTGACACGACTATGTAGGCTGACCATGACCAACGTAACAAGCCAAGTAAAAATAGCCGGATTTCTATCCAGACCAATCAACATCTTTAATGGACTCCGACAAGGGGATGGTTTGGCCTGCCTCCTCTTCAACCTGGCGTTGGAGAAAGCAATCCGTGACTCTGGCACGGCAACAAGATGGACCCTCGTCAACAGGTCCAGCCAGATACTGGCTTACGCAGACGACATCGACATCATCGGAAGAACCGAGCAAGCTGTACACGATTCCTTCATCCAGATCGAGCAGGCGGCACAAAATCTGGGGCTGCACATTAGTGAAGGTAAAACAAAGTACATGGTGGCGTCGAATGCGAGAGGAACAGTTGGTCAAACAATTAAGGTAGCGGAGCACGAATTTGAAGTGGTGCAATCCTTTAAATACCTTGGGTCAATAGAAGCAGCCGATAACAATATAGAAGAAGAAATACGCGGGCGGCTTCTCAAATCCAACAGAGCCTACTACAGTCTGTCAAAGCTCTTCAAATCCAGAAATCTCACCATAACTTCAAAACTACTGCTGTACAGGACCATGGTTCTGCCAGTACTCACATATGGATCCGAGACTTGGGTGCTTAGCAAATGGCACTCTGACCTCTTAGCCGCGTTCGAGAGAAAAGTCTTAAGGAGAATTGTTGGCCCCATATGTGAGGAAGGACGATTCCGGAGACGGTACAATCATGAATTGTACGCAATCTACCTTGAAGCAGATATAGTGACAAAAATTAGGCTCGGTAGACTTCGGTGGGCAGGGCACCTAGCTCGCATGAGCGAAGAGGAACCTGCTTGGAAAGTTCTTTGTGGTACATTCTATGGCAGACGACAGCGTGGTAGACCATGCTTGCGCTGGAGAGATGGCGTAGACCAGGACGCCCGGAGCCTTGGGGTGCGCAACTGGATGGCGTCGGCTCGAGACCGGGATAGGTGGAGAGACTTGTTGAAGGAGGCCAGGACCGGACCCCGGTTGTCGAGCCGATGATGATGATGATGATGAGATTTGGCTTCTCCTTTTATCAGTAGTGATACGCAGTGAGATTTTTGTTTAGAAAATCCAACTTCATTATGGATAGCTTTTCCAAAGAAACACAGCTAATGTCACTTTTTCGCATTGGTATTTAGAGATACAAATTTGTTTTATTTATATCCACGAGGTATAATTTGCTAAAAAACACTAAATATCAAGTTAAACTTAAAATAATAGAACGTGAACTGCAAAATAATAAAAATACATTTGACTTTTCGGGCAAATTGATATTTTGATTGAGATTTCTCTCATGAAATTAAATCATAGCTAAGTTAAAAATATTTATTTTCTAGCAATGTAGATTAATTTATGTTGAACCTTTGTATATATATATATTTTAATAGTTATCGCATAATTGAATTTCCCCCGTGGACATCTATCGATTAAATTAGACCTCTGGCTTGAGTAGCTTTGGATATTTCGTACTCGAAAAAAAAAAACGAGAACAATGTATACGAAATTTCAAAGAGTGAAAATAAGATGTGTATCTTACGATTTTGCGTTATAAGTAAGGAACATTTTCTCTCATTTAGTTGTTGACAAATGAGTAAAAACACTTGCTATGGTACGAAAAAATATCATTTTTGTTGTTGAAAGTGTTAATTTTTGAATACAGTTACTAAGGATACCAAAATATTATCGGCTCTCTCTGAAACAATTTATATTTGTGCTTGTCTATCGCATTATTGTTGTCAGAACCTCCCTTTCCAAACAATTATCTTCATTCTATCATTATACATAAAATATTCCAAGTCAAATAAATTCAATGCTAGCTCCGAGAATGGTGGAATTCTAAGAAAGTATGTTACCTCAGTTTGAGTCAAGTTATTTTTTTATCGCACCTTAAATTTCAACACAAATACAGTAACTTCATAAACTTGTTTTTTTTGTATTATTTTTTTTTAATCAACCATCATTCCATTATATCGTTCGCGAAATGAAAAGTTAAATAAAATGAATGTATTTGAATTCTCCAAAAGATTGATTATGAAAACTTTTTCACTAAAATCATTAAATACGAATTTATTGCGCTTTAAAAGTCAATATTGGGCTCTTTTGGATTAGTCTTTTATTGATCGTACTAAAAAACTTCCTATGACGAACTTGTAGAAAATTTTGTCTTTTATAAGTTCGGCAATAAGTTTTTTTTTTCGATAAAATGTATCAGAAAAAAGTTATAGTCGAAATAACAAAAAAAGTGCAGATTTTTTTCAGTTTTTTTTTCCTGATAGCGAAGGGCGGAAGGGGCGTATTGTTGTGGAAATTGTATTTTTAATCAGCCAAACATCCTAGAGTACAGAACATATCAAACAATCAGAACTACCCGACCCTTTGTAGGGTAAACCCTATTTGTTGCATCTTTATTTACTGTATTGGTAATTTTTTCTAATGGGAATCCAAATTTTTTTTTTAAATTTCCATATCTGAACCAAAAACGAAACCTTATTTTTAACAATTTATATAGATTGTATCGTTTAAAATAAATCATTTTGTCTTTCGTTCAAGTGGTTTCATTTCTTATTTATACACAAAATTACAAAAAAAAAATGCTCAAGGATTCTTAATTGTAAATTACAAATTAATGAATATCTACAATTACCATTGAATTTAACATAAAAAAACAAAAAAATTACTCAAATCACAACAAAAAATAAATCAATTGAATGTAAATCACACTTAAAACCTTGTCAATCTATAGTCTATTATAAAGCATAAAGAAGGTCCTGCAAAATTTTCCTTTCCTCGAATATTAGTCAAATTGCATGAAGGGAGAAAAAACTTGACTTCTTCAAACTTTAATGAGATAAGACATACAAAAAAAGAACAAAAGAAAGAGAAAGCAAAAGTAGACTGGTGGAAAATTGAATAACAAGTGGAATGCCATGTCCTTTCTTTGTTCGATTTAGGTACTGTTTTCCACGAGAACGAAGAAACTTGCAAAAAAAAATGGAATAATTCCTTCTTCTGCTTCTATTAGGTTTTGTTTTTTTTTTTTGCTTCGTTCAGGTTACAGACCCGCGTCAGAGTGTAATTTGCCTAGGAAACCTTTAATAGGAATGACTTTTTATTGCTCGAAAGACAATTTTGCCGGGTTTTCTTATTTAATTTTCTTCTCGAGTTACAGAAATGACTTTTATTACGTTTGGCTTGGTGTGTTCTTGAGGTGGGTTCGTATTTTCTTTTTTTTTTATTTTTAGTTTTGTTCTCTCTTGCAATTTCATTATGCAATTGGCTTTACAGTTGCTTTAAAATGGAGATCCTAACTGAAATGTAACAGGGGTTGCAGTATGCGCGCGGTTGAACGACACTAATTGCTGTAAGGACTTTTTATCCATTGGGTGAGTTTCTTTTGCGAAATTTAATTCACTTGTTTGCCAGACAAGGAAAAATAAAATTGAACCGAGCGTAACGAAAAAAAAACTTGAAAGTTTATTTTTTGTTATCCTTATTGTATAAGGAAAACTGGAAGCGGCGGATGCTGGGACAGATTTAATTTTATTCTTATTACCCGGCTTTTAGTTATGTAGATAAAAATTAACTTAAGATCTTTAGAGAGAAAGTTTGGCGGTAAGTTTTCATGGAATTATAATGATGGTCATTAGCAGATTAAGGTTGGAAAACTCGTTAGAAGGCGAATTTGGTTGTGGTTCTAAAATATATGCGCTAGTCTTTAAAATTGCACTGTTTAAACATTTATTGGACCTTTTTGTTAATTCTTAAGCAGATTTAAACAATAAAAATAAATACAATGGTTAATTCATACTTTTCAACAAACAGCAAGTTGTTTGAAGTGTGATGAAAATCAAAATTATCACCCGCAGGTAATGCATGGAACATTTTTGGTAGAAAATAAAGGACTAGATAGTTTTTTTTTCAAGTTTTTGAAGAAAAAAAAAGAAAAAACACTTTTGTCCAATTTTTTCTTGTGTTATTTTTATCAGGCATTTCTGGACTGCTTAAATATCTTATTTTAACAAAATTGGTTAATAGGTCAAAGAGATCGGTATAAAAAAATACGGTTCTATATGGAAGGTAGGTAAAGTGCCCCAAATAGAGTTACAAATTTATAAACACTTTTACGAAATTTAAGATAAGTTGAAATATTTTCCTAGAAACATTAAGTTAGTTCCCAACAGGGCCGCAAAATTTATTATGAATTTTCTCACCATACTAGATTTTTTTATTTCAAAAAAGTTTTATTTAATACTCAAATTACCACTGCGTTTCCAGTTCCCTTGAATTCTTAAAAAAGTTCTGCGGTGCGGTATTACAATAATAATTGTTTTTAAACTTGAACTCAAATATTATTATATCAGAAAATAATATGTTTTTCGAAGATGATCCGAATAAGAAATAAAAGTTTCGACTGAGTCGCACAAACTTGTGGCAAATTACCTTCATGTAAACGACTTGGAAATTCTTCGAATTTTTACGTTGACAATAAAGCACTCCTACAAAATTTTATTAGAGCTGATCGGATTTTTTTCCCAGAAAAAGTGAATTAAAAAAACTAACTTTTTAGAAAATACTTTGTTCCGAAATTCTCGATTGCAATAATAATCAAATTTAAAATTACTTTGAGTGTACTAATTTTTGCCGAAATTGGTAATAAAAAAAATTATTTCATCATCATTCAACGAATCACTCCTATAAAATTTTATCAAAGTCGATTGTATTTTTTTCGAGAAATTTGGAATTATCGTTGACGTTGTATAAATATGGTAGGTACCGTAAATTATGACCTTGGATAAAAATAAAAAAAAGGCCGTGGATATTACTCAAAGAATACTTTTTACCAAGTTTGAAGAAAATCAGCCCAACTATTTTGACTGTAGGTGTTGATACAGACAGACAGACAGAATTTACATACCCACTTTTTTCGACTTCGCTAACATTGTAACTAATGTTATCTCAATTTTTTTTTTTGCACGAATACATAGCTTACCTTATAACAGCAAGTAAAAAGTCATACGTTAAAATATGTACGGGACGTTTTTTATAGGCCTCAAAAGTTATTTTAGTCAAGGTACCAACCTACCGTTTTAAAGCTGTTCTGGAATTGTATTTTTCATGAACAATTTTACTGGCAATAAATCACTAGTTCGAAATTATATCAAAATCGATCGAAAAATAAGAATAAATAGATTGCATAACTCGCTAAAAATATCTTACTTTTTCATGGTATGTTTGCCAAGATATGCTGTAAGATGGTTAGAAAAAAACAAAACGAAAAATATGACGACGGAAAACTCAGTTATGAAAAATGAAGAATTTAAAAAAAGTCAACTTCATAACAAAAAAAACCAAAATGTTTTTTTGAAAGGTGTTTAATAATAGTAATGTTTAATTTTTTTTCCAAAAAATACTTTTTTTCCAAAACCGATTAGTGATTCTCTAGAGGACAAATTCGAATTTTGTTTTATCCCCCCGGCTATAACGGGTACCTGCCATATAACGGTTTTAGTGTTTTTCTGAAACGGCTCAAACGATTTTGATAAAATTTTGTGCATATAATCTCTGTGCTATTAATATATAACTTTATTTTAGAAAAATGCACATAAGGGAGATTTAATTTTAACGGTTTTAAAAATTTGGTCATAACTCGATAATGGCTTATCCGCATTAAGTTTTTTTATAAAATTTAAGTTAGTAAATGCGTAACACAAGACGACATTCACAGTTTCTGGCTTAAAATCGCTTAATGATAGCTACCATACAACTAGATATGATTTTAATGTAATTTTTTACTTGCTCAATAAAGCAAGTATTGGTTTCGTGTAAAAAAAAATTCTAGATTTTAATCAAACCTGACAATACGATGATAGAGAAGTCAAAAAAAGTAGGTTTCGTCATGCCATCCATAGGTCTGTCTGTGCAGATGTGCGGTTGTCGGTTCAACGAGCTACATCCTAAACGATTTCACTCATTTTCTTCAAACTTCGTCTATAGCACTTTTTGGCGAGTCCTTAAAAGAAAAAAATCGAATTTTCGTTTTAGCCCGTCTATTACGGGTATTTTCCATATGACGGTTTTAGTTTTTGAATTTTTTTTTGTCGCATAGTATGGTATAGAGCAAGTTCGTGCGACCCAGATATGCCTTTTATTTTTTAACGAAAGTTTTTTTTCTATCTTGATTTGAGATAATTATTGGTTTTTTGCACAATGTCGTCAATTTGTGGTCTATAAAGCAATAATTATATCTGCATTTACAGATATTTTGATATCATGTTAGCGTAAAAATAGCACTGCGAACTTTACCCCAATCGAAATTAATTTAGTGACTGAAAATGATTGTTTCCAAGTGATTCCTGTCTCAAAACCTACTTAAAAACATCTTTTTTTAATGCGGACTTTAAAAAGATATCAACAAAAACAAACTTAAAAATATCTAAAAACAAAAATGTCCATGAAAATGTTCACCCGGAAAGCATGCAAAAGACACAAACGTGGCAAACGGAATAAAAAATATAAAAAAACAAAAACAAAGCCACCTTCTTACCGAAAAAAACTTTTTCAATTTGAAGAAAAAAGAAACAAAGTTTATTAATTCATTCATTAAAAAAAATCTGCGACATGGCGTCGTTGTTTAAAGAAAAGCAGGTTACAATAAGGAGAATTCTATTAACTAAATTAAAAGCGAAACAAACACAAACAAAAATACTTTTTTTTTTGTCAAAAAGTTCCGAAACTCTTTTTTCTTAAGGAAGGCATCAACGTTGTCAACACCCGAACCGAACCCCATGGTAAGCAACGATTTAGGTCTACAAATTGTAAAAGGGGAACAAAATCAATTTGCTGGTATCTAATCTGCTCGGATAGGCAATTTATCATAAAATGTATAATAAAGCCTTAATAACGTTGGATTATCCTTTGACCTAATGACTTTCTTTCTATGCTTACCTTTTTCTGTTGAAGATATTTAAAAGAGCTATAATAAAAGGAAAACATAAATCCAAAGGTTACTGACGGATGGTGGGGGGTTGGTGTTATTAAAAAATGCTGAACAAAACCACAATAAGGGTTTCCCAATACACATTATTGAAAGGATATTTTTTTTTTGTTTAGGATATACTACGCTGCAGGCAATCATACTTCAGTTCTTTTGATTCTGATGTAAATATTATACCATCGTGAAACTCAAAACAAAAATTGCTGGTATATTAGTTTTTGTGTAAAGGTGAATAGATATAAGAAAATACTAACAATGGTCTTTAAAAGGAATAGATATTGTTGAGAGATACATTATCTAGGTACATTATGTATCTAGATTGAAAGAACTTAAAAGGTCCTTTCTTATCTTGCAGAATTGCGTTTCATTCTCTTTCATTATACCTTTTTTTAGTCAAGGTAAATTTGTTTTAATAGTAGGTATATCTGTCCTGATTAAAAATGAAAAAGGATTGACAGGGATGTGTAATGAAATCAAAGTAAGTTTTAAGAAGGGTATTGAAATTGTTTACGCTGTTGTTCACCAAATTTTTCTGTTTTTATGTTTGAAATTAACAATTTAAAATATTTCGGAATAAAGTGACAACATCGGTTGGATGGTTAAAAGGGTTCAAAATTGAAAGAAGAAAAGGAAAAAAAAGAAAATACTTAGATTACGCAGTTACATATTATGTGTATATTCTCGCATAAATTTTTTTTAACATAATACTTAATGGAAGATTAAATAAACAATCGTTTTTTTAAATAAATTATTGTATCAACATAGCAAAAACGAAAATTAAAAAAATTAAAATAAAGTATGCTGTGCTTTAGGCTTTAAGAAGTATCTAGCTCCAAAATTAAGTGTGCTAGAGAAAAATAAAAGTTGACAACCGTTTTTATTCCATCAATTAATGCGAGTTGTGTGGGAAAGGGTGAAGTGGGGAAACTTCATATATAGCTTTACATTTAAAGGAAGAAACAATGTAGCACATCGCTGTCCCAAAAAAAATCTTTGCTTGAAGTACTATACCTATTATCATTTCTTGAGTGATTTTCGATCAATGAAAAGTGTATATACACTCCTCGCCACTTAAATAGGACACCCCTCAAAAACATTTTCTATCGTTCTTTGCTCCCAAACTAAGCAAGCTAGAGATCTAATTTTTGTTTTCAATTAAAGATCATTTAACTGTTATTTATTGATCAGAAGGAAGATTCAATGCTAAAGCTTTAAGTATTAACAAACAATTATTAACCAACAACCGGCAAAATGCAAGGTGCTTTTTTTGCGCCACGTGCATAGGACACAATAAAAAAAACACTTTTTAGAATTAATTGTATTTTTATTTCAAACAATCATTACAATGTAAGGACTGAGGGAGATATTCTGTTATAGAACTGATTTGAAAATAAATTTTTTGAGAGACTGATGGTAGTCTAAAAGCCATTACAGATGTAAGAATTAAAATTCAGAAACATCTTTAGTTATAAGACTAACGGGACATGATATTTAGAAAACCTAAACATCGCTATTTAGCTTAGTTTATACTTTATCAAGAACAAGTATTTAATTGACAGATACAGTGCAGATATCAAGAATAAACCCATAATAATAGTTAAAGTAAGAGTATTTTATTAATTTTAATTCGAATTTTAAAAAAATTTCTGAGCAACAAAAATTTAAAAAAAATTGAAATGCTGGATTTTTGAAACAATAAAAAGCTCCAATCCCAATCTTTGAAACCACAAAAAAAAAAAAATAAAAATTAAGCTAAATTTAAAGTAAAACATGGTTCAAGCATCGATTGAGGTTTTATCAAACTCAGAAAGACATACTTTCGAAATTTTTTTTGAATAAAAAAATGCTTAAATGTAAACAGAATGTTTGGTTAAACATGTTAGGAAGACGTAATTGCAGCTTTATTATTTTAAACCTTACTTTTGCAAAACATTAAAATATCGCCTACAAAGTTTAGATCATCCCTTATTTCTTTGAGTGCAGCGCTGTTTCTTTTCAATGTTTTGTTAGTTTTGATGGTGAGGCTTTATGCAAGGCTTTTCAGTGCATTTAAAATCCAGCATTTCAGATTTTTTTTAATTTATATTGCTCAGAAATTTTTTTAAAATTCGAATTAAAATTAATAAAATACTCTTACTTTAACTATTATTATGGGTTTATTCTTGATATCTGCACTGTATCTGTCAATTAAATACTTGTTCTTGATAAAGTATAAACTAAGCTAAATAGCGATGTTTAGATTTTCTAAATATCATGTCCCGTTAGTCTTATAACTAAAGATGTTTCTGAATTTTAATTCTTACATCTGTAATGGCTTTTAGACTACCATCAGTCTCTCAAAAAATTTATTTTCAAATCAGTTCTATAACAGAATATCTCCCTCAGTCCTTACATTGTAATGATTGTTTGAAATAAAAATACAATTAATTCTAAAAAGTGTTTTTTTTATTGTGTCCTATGCACGTGGCGCAAAAAAAGCACCTTGCATTTTGCCGGTTGTTGGTTAATAATTGTTTGTTAATACTTAAAGCTTTAGCATTGAATCTTCCTTCTGATCAATAAATAACAGTTAAATGATCTTTAATTGAAAACAAAAATTAGATCTCTAGCTTGCTTAGTTTGGGAGCAAAGAACGATAGAAAATGTTTTTGAGGGGTGTCCTATTTAAGTGGCGAGGAGTGTATGTATGTATGTGCGGAGAAGAAAAGATTTATCTGAAGTTTGGTGATATTGATCTACATACAATAAAAGATATACGTATTGAACGCCTCAAATAATTGCCTCATGTAGAGAAAATGGGACAACCCCAGAAAGAGTTAGCAGAAAAGTATCACTGGCATTTACGGGTAATCAAAAAGAAGGATTTTTTCGAAAAATCTATGAAAAACAATTAGACCGATCCTAGTTGGAGACTATCTTAAGAATATGTTGGTTGAGACACCATATTATACCGAGAATGTACATAAAATAAGAAAAATTGAAGACTTCTCACCAAACGAGTATGCAATTGTTCATTATGGGTTGGGTTCGATATCCCGCTTTTTATAATCCCGTTTTTATAAATCCCGTTTTTATGATACCGATATTTGTAATCATGTTTTTTATAATTCCGCTTTTTTAAATCCCGTTTTTTGTTATCTCGTCTCTTTTAATCCCGTTTTTCATAATCCCGTTTCTTATAATCCCGCTTTTGCAATCAAAACTAGTTGTTTTATATTAAAGAATCGCGCGATTTTTTAAAATAAAACAACCAGTTTTGATTGCAAAATCGAGATTATGAGGAACACGGAGAGAAAAAAAAATTAAAATAAATTTTCAAATTTGGGTATGCAAAACTGTGTGCATTTTGTATGAAAAGTGTAAATTCACCCACAAGAGTGAAATACTTTCCCACCAAAAAGTTAAGTTATTTTCCACTCAAATTAGGAAATAATAAACTCAAAAGAGATAAATAGTTATTGCTCATGTGAAATTATTTTTACTGTACGAATAATTTTAATAAAATATTTTGTTTTTGTTCAATAAAATTATTAAAAAAAAATTCAATTTTATTTTCGAGATTTTGGGTTTTCGGGATTTTGGATTTCGGGATTATATCCTGCTTCTTATAGAAAAACTTTCAAATACAAAAGGTACTAAGTGGCCAAGCATTTCCACTTTTCTCTATATGCATGACAATGATTCTGGACTAAACAGATCTGTTGGGATCAGAGTAAGTTTCGGTTAAGGAAGCACAAGTATATTTATCCTAGACATTATGTGATTGAGAAAAGGATTTCTAAACATTGGTATAGATTAAATATTTAATGATTTCAGAGATTTCAGAAAAAAAGCTTAATGCAATAAGAAAGTCGTCAGTACTCATAAATATAGCATCAATATATAAAACAAGTTCATTTCTTCAAGCTACCCGTAATTATTATTTCATTAAATGAATCGTAAAATAAACCAAGCTAAGCTAATATTTAACATCAAAGTCATAGCTCTTCATAGCCCGTAGAACTTAGTTATAAATTAAGTAATCTTTTGAAATATGTATCTTATTTATATCTCTAATCTATATATTCCAATCATTGCCCAAGAGGTATTCTTTCCAGTATCTTCTTACATCAGGTTAAACACTTAAACCACACCACCATTAAAATCCCCAAATATCGTCTTCACAAATCTAACCATCGAAAGCAATAATAGTGATGCTGGTGTTTAAATATTTTATGATTCACCTCTAGCGATAAATATCATAAACATCATAAAGCACCTCATGGACATTTTAAAAGGAAACATTATTTCTATTTTTATGTTTTTCCCGCCAAAGGAGATGATGGTTTTCATTATATTTATGACTTTTCCCACTTTTAAATCAAAGTGTAAAATATATTGAGATAACCCATACGTAGAAATAGCATAGTAAAAATGTATTCCTCTATTTAACGCCTTCAGGCTAGACATGGAACTTTACAATATACGAAAAATAGTGCTGACACAATCAAAATATCATACACATTTCAATTTTATTATGAGAATAAAAAAAAAATCGAACCACCCATTGCTTTCCTGCGTAAAAAGGATAAAAAGTATAATATTCCAACAGAGAGTGGATATGTGTATAGATTAACCCCTACAGCAGGGGTCGGTTGTTATACACACCATTCACATTTTTTTTTTGCGCTATCATCGAAATCAGCAACGCTAGTATCAGTCAATTCCAAAAATATAACATATGCTTCATGACATTATTAAAGGACTTTTATTCCACTACCACAGCTCCACACCCCTATCAGCACAACCCATCGACATCGCCATCACATATCATCAGCCTCCTTAGCCCCAAGCAGCAGCACTGTAGATACTTTATTATCTGTTCGATGCGACAAACATGCTCATTTATGAATTAAGGGCAAAAAAAAAAACTCTATCGAATAAACTATAGAATAAATGGGACGAAGGATGTGAGTATTTTTTATTATTATTTGTCACATATAAAAAATCTTTCCCCAAATCCTACAAAAAAAAAAAATAAAAAAATAAAATAACAATGATGGTGATGGAAAGAATTTATTTTTTTTTTAAGGAAATGGGGTTACACTCTCAAATGGAATTTAAAGTACCACCAAACAAAAAAAGGATCTACATATCACCTTTGTAACACTGCCTCCTAAATATTTATATGTTTTTGATCCTTTTTTGACCTCGTTTTTCTCTTGTTGTCTGTGTAAACCCATTTTTATTTTTCGAAAATGTAAACGACACTGTGATGTGACAGTTGAAATGTGTAAACGGAAGATATTATGAGGGTGTGTTTATTTTAAGTTTTGGTCTAGTTTACTGGTTTTGTGTTTTTTTGTTTCTCATTTGTTTTGAATAGAGATGCAATGTGTGATAGAAAATGGTAGTTTCAATACTTTTTAGGATTACATTTTGGTAATAGTGGGTTGTCGATTGAAATAGTTTGTGTATATTGCCATTTTGTTATTTCTATTGTAAAATGGTGACACACGATCGATATGCGGTATGGATCTTATGCACTTTTTGCATTAAGTAATAGGTAGATATCTATTTATTTTTAAATTTTGTTTTTAACAATTTTTTTCAATTAACACTATATCATATAAATCGTATTTATTATATAGAAGAAATACATCAGTTTTCAAGTGACTGAATTTCGATGAGTTTAAGATTAAGCTATTAACATAGGGATGAATTGCGTATAGTTCCAACCAACCTAACTTCAAAAGTACAACCTTATAGTAAGTCTTCTTTAAATACTTTCAATTATTCTTATCGAATTAGTGCTATTGTTAAGACTTCAAATAACACTACAAGATTCTAACATAAAGATCTTACATTCAGCCATATTCTGCCATTCACGTGAATGGTAGTTTCGAATGACTTATTTAATTCTCATTTCATTCTGAAAATCTAATATTTAAATAAATTGTGTTAGTTGAATATTTTATTCAAAAACAATGAAAACATATAGCTGCAGAGAGTATTTTATTTTCATCGATTTTCAAACACTGTATTAAGAAGATTCTCAAATAAAAAAATTGCAGTAACATAAATTAAGTAACATAAGTATGTGTAAAATATTGGTATGAAACTGCTGTATGAAAATAGCTGCAAAAAAAATCGATGAAATTCATCTTTAGTTGTGGTAATCAAAAACGTAAAGTAGGTAAAAATAAACTTCACGACTGGTTCGCTCGAAATTGTACCTGTGTCTAGCCACAAAAATAAAATTGAATTTAATAAAAATAAATTTTATTTTTTTTTAATAGGTAAGCTAGAAATACGAAGAAAATCATACACGAATATTTATTAAAAGTGCCAAAACAACATTTTACAAAGATTCAAGACAAAATCAGAGTAAACAGACAATTTTGTTGTATAATATAAGTTTACTTAAAAAATAATTCCATAATCATTTGAGTGGATTTTTAATAAATCGATGTTTAATTAATAATTTATATATATATATTTTTTTTTTGATATTTTGGAAACGCCACTTTTAAGTGCTAAATTGTTTGCATTTTATGTTTAAAAAATAAAATTCGTGTTCTAAATATCTAGTTTACAAAAAAAAAATAAATTGAAAATTTTTTTAAATTTAAAATGAAAATCGATTTACCTGTTCACGAGATAGATCAAAAGAAAAATAACGGTTCTATGGGAGATACCGTTAATAGAGACAACAATTTTTATTACTGCAACTTCAGACAAAAACGATCTCTAATTTTTTTGAAGAAAATCTTTGGAGCCGGTTTCGAGAAAATAAGCTTCTTGTTAATAATTGTTATATGTTATTTTGAGGTAAAAAAAATATTTTTTCTCTGAGGAATGGTCTAAAAACCTTACATACCAAAATTAGAGCAAATCGGTTCAGCCGTTTAGGCTGTAGGAGCTAACGCAAAAAGACAAACAGAAAAACATTGGCGCAAAATTATAGTCGCCTCCTTTTAAATCATTTAAGTTAATCCTAGCAAACATTAACTTAACATTATCACCAGGTAATAAGTTTGTATCATATTATAAACAATTTATGGAATTTCCAGTAATAACTTAAAGGGAGAGATTTTTTTGTTGGATTTAAACAGTGTTTGTGTGTAGTCTCATTCTCTTTTGAGAGGGTGGGTCGTTTAACTGTCAAAAAATTAGAGTCGGATCTAAAAAGATAAAATGGAGAATTCCCGGTTTTAAAGTATGTTATTATCAAAGAGTTAGCTCTATCGGTTTATAAGTTGAAAAAACGTTAACAAAGTGTTAAATACTTTTTAGGATCGTGTTATTTTGACTATAATTTTGCGCCATTATTTATAATTTTAATCAGGGCACGGGTAAACACTTCCAGCTTTATGATTGCAATTGTAATCTTGTTGGATATAGTTCATTGAAACAAGCGGAAATTTGCGTATTGACAAGGTGGTCACTCGTCATCAACTGATGAGTGCAAAGTGATTATCCGCACGAAACGCCATTTTTTCATAGACTAAAGTCCATAAAAGATAATTTGAATCAATAATTCAACAAGTCCACTAAATTTAATGCTAAGTCTTCTACTTAGTTGAAATTATTTTTTATTTATTATTTAATATTTTCAATACATTGTATAGAGAATTTGTATTATAACAAAAAACATTATTTATGACAAACAGACAGGCAGACAGAAGTGCGCTCTATACGCTATTTCAAGATTATCCAATATTTACTGGACATCTTGTATATTTTTTTATCAAACTAAGTGTGAAGTAAGTTAACACAAGTGCACATATTGCATGAAAATTATAATATTAGAACGTAATATATGTGGGTATTTATGTTTATGTAAAAATTATTTCAAAACTAAATACTATCTCAAATATTTTGAGTTCTTGATAAATTTAGTAAATTAGGCCCAGTTGAACGAACATTTTTTTTTAACAAACTTTTTTGTATGTTTTATAAAATAATATTTGTTAGGTAATAAAAATATTAACAACGTAAGTAATTAATCACTATTCTGAGTTAAGCAAAAAGCTACAAAGAGTTATCAAAACCTTAAATAATGGGCAATTGCACATCAAATATTGACCAGATTCAATATTATGAAAATCTCTTTATTTATATTAAAATACATTCAAAGCTACAAATACAACTCTGAACATAATTTTCCATTGATTATTTACCCCTTTCTTCTTCACACACACATCTACAATTCAGTATTTAAATATTTTATTCATTCAACGTTGTCCGTCGACAAAAATATGCATTCTGCAGATAGTTCAATACAAAACTGAAAATAATCCCAAAGAGTGTTGTTTCATGATGAGAATTCAAACGAATTTACACTCCATTAAAAAAATTTTTTTTTATTATTATTATTATTTTATTTTCTGGTGCAATGGAAAAGTTATTATAGGTGGCCGTGCGGCAGCAGACTCAAATGAACGGATGGTAATAGCATGGTTGCATGAATTCAGAAATCCAATGTGAAAGATGTTGTGCACTCTGTGCAGTTCACTGCAATGTATTAATTTTCAAGCTCATAACGTTTTATTTACTTATTTTTAGGTTAATTGCAGAAAAAATTGTGTTTTGTTTTTATTTAAATTGCACTTTCATCATTTTTTTAATTTATTTTTTTATTTGTTGAAGAATCAGGTGGAAAATTACTTTGAATGCTTCCCTTTTAAATATCAACACAACGCTGGAGGTCAACTTGAATGCATCCAGGTGCTTTATAGTCACTTTAAAACAACAAGCAAAGTCAATACCATAATTATACTACAGGGTGTCTCAAATTAATGTTTATAAATGTGATGCAAAGAGTTGAAGATGTCTTTTAAAATAATTACAGATGCAGACATTAAATTTGACATCTACAAAGGAGATTTCGTTGTGGGCAAGGAGTATGCACAGCGTCTTTTAGACTTCCATGCCAAGTAAGTGGTACTATAATTTGATTAAGATCATTTTGACATAATGAAATAATTTGATTTGAAATTTGAAAAGAAAACAACCTTGTCTCAATAGTCAGAAGACACAGCTTTCAAAAGCACTTCCGGTTACAGACTCAGACTGGAAGACTTTTGGCGGGGCTATGGATAAATGGCAATATATCAAGCACACGATTCTCACACTTAAATATACACAAGGAGATTTAACAGTCTCTAGATCAACGAACTCTTAGAACAAGAATCACTTCTTGTGCATATGCGGATATGAAGGTAATAATGTCTCCGAACGGCTACCAGAACACCAATAGCATCAAATAGAAAAGCTACCGTTACCGCCTTACATTATCAAGGGTCTAAGGGACAAAGATTTTTAGTTAAAAAGTTCTATCGTTAAACAGCCTACTCAAGGAATACACATATAGCTACGCAATGAGTGGATCTCGAGATATAATTTTTCCAGACGAAAAAGATTGATTCAACTATAGGACACAAAATAAATGTACTGGCACCCACAGGTTTAAAGAACCAAGGCATAGTGACTTATACTCTCAGCCAATACTTTTGTGTGCATTGTTAGTTCTACAGGATCAAAGGGAACCTACAATTTTTCGTCGAATCCGAGGTATGATGATCTTTTCATGACAATGATACTCTTGGAGAATTTGTCACTTCTTCGTTAGAACAAGCGCCCCTAAAAATAAAGGGCACGACTGGGTCGCACAAGTTACCTGAGAGTTGAAATTACAAATGGAAAAGTACGAAAAAATCGTATGAAATTTTTTTAAAAATTTGAAAACCATATCTTACAAAGATTCAAACCAAAATCAAAGTATGCAAAAAATTTTCTTTTATAAATGTGAGTTTATAAATTTTTTTTTTTCAAAAGCGATGAACCGTTTTTCGAAAAAATCGATTTATTCAAAATATTTTATTAGAAAACTTTTTTCTAAAACAAATTGAGAATACAAGTCTTTTAAACTTAATTTATTACACCTTAAAACTAAATTTCATAAAAATCCGTCCATGGGTTTTTGAAATATTGAATTCACAAAACAGTTTTTCAAAATTATTCATTTACTATAATTCAGTATTTAATTTAGTTCAAATCGCTTCAGCCGTTATCGAGATAACCGTAATTTAAAAATACTGTTATATGGCAGGAACCGTTAACCGAGTTTCCTTGAAGGTTTGGTTTTCACCTTCTGAGAGACCTTTTACATTTAATTACACATGTGAAATTTGGTTGAAATCGTTAGAGCCATTTTCGAGAAAAATGAGGATTTTGATAACCGTATTATATGGCAGGTACCGTTATTTTTTGACTTACAGTAACCTACAAAAAAAAAAACGCTGAGCGTATTATCCTAAAAACTATACCTACCAAATTTTATGTAAATCGGCTTACCCGTTTAGGCTGTAGGTGTCGAGACAGACAGACCGACAGACCAACAGATAGACAGACAGGATTGCCTGACCCTCTTTTTTCGTCTTCTCTATCATCTTCATGTCATTTTTGGTTTTTATCTCAAAACATTTTTTTTTCACGAATCCAAGACTTGCCTTATAGTTCCTATAATCGTAAGTAAAAAAAAAACATTAGGTAAACTCAGGATTATGACCAAGACCTCAAGAGTGATAGTCCGACACACTTACTATACTACGTCAAGTGGCACTTCAACTCAACTAGGACAATGATGACAAACAATTGGCGGGAGGCAGTTAGCAAAGCACTGAGCTGGCTCGAAGGACTTGTTGGCTGAAGTTGTATTCCATCTTGGATTGGTAACTCTAATTTTCATCGTATTCAATGACAATTCAAGGGAACAGTAAGCGATAATTGAAGGGGTCGTAAAGTGATAAGGTGTAAAAGTGTATTAGTGGAAATCAAACTACACCACGACTTATGATCAGAGACTAGACGAAAGTATTATATTTCATTATGTACAGTCTAGTTAATTATTTCTGGAATGTCGTATTCAACCTAACTTAATTCCAAACCTAGACCTTGTTCAATCACAGTATTATATTATTTTACAAAGAACCATAGCAACATTAATTACAAAGGTAAGGTACGTAGCTATGCAATTGAAACGACGACGACATTCATGGCTGATTAATTAAACCAGAACAGAACCTCATTCGAAACACATACGCACATTGATAGTCGTCAGAAATATAAATTCCAAACTCTTATTACGCGTGTCCTTTGATTTTGTGCCAACAAATGCCAACTGCAATTTTTGTAATGGAAAATGAAAGCCGGCTCACCACTGCCTAGCAGTAGCAGACATTCGCATATACCTTTATTCCACATTCAGTTAAAACTGATTTTCCAAAGCTCAATTATAATGGCCACACACGGTGTGTTCGAAGCAGAGTATTTCAGTTTAATGCACTTTGTTCTTGGTTCTATGATGGGTACGTCTGCAGTACAACTTTTGGCCACATTCCATATGGTTCTCATATTACGAGTCTGATCAAAGTAGTGAAGTGTCATGTGATTTTCATTTAAGGAGGCTCGTTTTTCTCCCTGAATGGTATTTTCAAAAAACTCATTTCATTTTAGGGAGCAACAGTCGTTGCGAATAATTTGTATGCGGAGTATCGAATGTAAAAGGCAACTTTTACATTCGATAAAAGTAAAAGTTGTATTAGCTATACCCATTGGGTATAGCTAATACACTAACACTTAAATTTCTGAAAACAATAAAAATCGCTGAACTTTATGCATATGGAATAGTAAATGAGGGTTAAAGCACGTTCTGCTTCTGTCCAATTTTCCACGAATAGTCGGGCTCCGGGAAATTAGGCCCCAGGAAATAAGGCCCCAAAAAAAAAATTAAATAAGGCCCCAAAAAAAAGCACACAAAACAACAACAACGAAATTTCTCAAATTATGGGGTGTTACTTCATTTTTTGGGGCTTTATTTCATTTTTTTTTTGGGGCATAATTTCATTATGAAATAAGGCCTCAATGAAATAAAACCCCAACACTAGTTTTGGGGCTTAATTTCATTTTATTTTAAAAACAATTTGGGGATGAGTGAGATCCTTTGCCATTTTACACATCGTGTATTATGGAAGAAGGACAATTTACCAATTGTTTATTTTCATCCCATAAAACAACTAAACTTATTGAAGAGAACACCGATAAACAGAACCATCTTTATGGACGGAACTTTTAAAATTGTTCCTCAAGGATGTTTCAAGCAGCTGTTGGTTATCTATATAGATTATTTTGACGAGGTAAAATTAATTTTTCATACTTAAATGTAAAGATCGTGCTGCAAACCATCAGGGAGTAACAGAATAGCTGCAAGAAAATCGAGGTAAGTAAGTAACAGAATAGCTGAAAAAAATCGCGCGATTTTTTCAGCTATTCCGTTACTTACTAATGCTTTTCAATGTAAAGATCGTGCTGCAAACCATCAGGGAGTATAAGCAGCCATTTTCCTGTGGGGAGGAAATTTTTGAGGAAGATGAAAGTGAAAGCCCTGTTGTTATCGGTCCAAACATTGATGAGAATATTTCCGTCATTTGTAAGGATTTGCGGGCAAATATTGTTCTGCTGCCTTGTAGGCATCTTAAAATTTGTAGTGAATGCAACCTAAAAGTTAAAGCGAACTCTATTGCTGAAGGGCAGGATAACTATAAATGTCCTTGTTGCAGGGAAATTGTGCAGGATACAATGCAAGTATTTGTTTAACAGTTTGGGGTGATATTTAATTTTTTTAAATAAAATTAATTCTGAAAAAAGATAAATTGGGGTTTTATTTCATTTTAAAAAAAAAAAAGTCAAAACAAGTTGGGGCCTTGTTTCATTTATTTTTGGGACATTTTTTCATTATGAAATAATGCCCCAATTTGGGGCCTTATTTAATTTTTTCTTTTGGGGTCTTATTTCCTGGGGCCTAATTTCGCGGAGCCGAATAGTCAAATTAAAACAGTTTTAAAAATACCTATGACATTGGCATGAGAAAAAATCCCGACTGAGAAAAGTATGAATTAAAATAAAATATTTTTTATCAAATTTAAAATATTGAAATTACATATACCCAAATTCACCACCACCCCAAATCCTATAGTGAGCCTAAGCAGGTAACTTCTTCTTTAAGTCGGGATTTTCACAGTCACGAGGAGGAGAAAAAAAAGAAGCGTTGGTGAATTTACATTTATCTTTGCAGACTTTGAATGAAATAAAAATAAGTAAATCCGCCGAAAAACCATTATATATTTTTTTTTAAGGTGAACAAAGCATTTCTTAAAGTATGTAGAATAGAGCAGGGTTAGAAGTAAGAATTTTCACTAAATTTGATGATTCTCCTGGTATTTAGCAAATTAGTCAGTAACCAGCATTAAGACTATGAGCAATATTCCAGCTACAAAATTCAAGAAAATGGATCAAAAGTCTTTTTCTTAAAATATTTAAAAAAAATCGCATTTTTTTCATAACAAAGAGACAATGTTAAAACTTACCCAGCTACTAGGCGGGTTAAGTAGAAACATAAGCCGGGATAATTTGTAACACTTTGTTTAAAAGTTTTTTTCTTGTTTTACTTCCAGAAAAAAAAATAATGTGGACTATATGCATAAAGCTTCTTTTTTAGTTAAAGTAATTGCATTAGAGTTTAGAGAAGACGAATAGTATTCGTATTCTCTAAATACGTATAGATCAGGTCGGCAGAGACAAAATTTGAATTCCATATGGCAACAGAATACCGAAACAATTTTATGATAGAATATGATCCTCTTTATAGTCTTTCGGGATTATCAAAATAAAAATGGCAGAAAAACGCGTTGCGTAATATGAATAACTATTTTTTTTTATTTTCTTTTTTTTTGCAGTATTATTTATTTAGCAGAAGTTTCAAAAAGTTCAATTTGGTAAAAATCGGTGAAGCGGTTCAAAAGATACCCAGAATAATAAATAACGGTACCAAGCTTGTTCTGAAAAAAAAAAAATAGATTACGGACTTATACCGTTAATAAGCTGATTCTGAAAAAAAAAATGGGTGACGGACATCTCCACTAGCAACAAATAACTTATATAAAATTTTATAGAAATTGATCGTTTTTTGTTTTCAACGGAACTATCGGTTACGCTTGTATGGTAGGTACAGCAATTTTTATACCTATGTAGGTCAAAAATAAAAAAAAAAAGTCCGGGGATATTTCTCTAAGAACAGTTTGTACCAAGTTTGAAGAAAATCGTCCCAACCGTTAAGGCTACAGCCCAAGTAGCATTTCAGGTCTACAAATCATTTACTGAATATTAACGTTGTGATTGTAATGTATCAGTGGTAAGCGAATAGTAATCTTATTGTTGGTAAAGCGTAAACGGTTTTGGGGAATCGAATGTGATGTAATCAGAACATTTACAAAGTGAATAAAATGCACACGTTTTGTATACATGCAATTGTAAATGTTCGTTTACAGAGACTGGTGTATAGGTACCTATTTGACACAAGCACGTGGTATTTTTTTTTGTGTATCGACTGCAATAAAATGTAAATAAATTTATAGATTGTAATCGTAAAGCTACACAACGAAAACAATGATAGATTAATACCAAACATTTATAAAAAAGTGTCCACGCAAAATGCAAATATTATTATAGCAAGAAAGATATTTTGATTTTATTCTGCAATTTAAAGTGAAAACTACAATCGCTTTATATTTTTTCTGCTAACTTTTCAAAATAGAATTGTAAAAATTACGGGCCACTCTAAATATTAGTTTTTTGGATTTTTTTTACATCACTATTGTTTCTTAAACTGATGTACAGACAGTATATTTGTTTGTTTTTTACTAATTTGGATTAATCTCAACATTTTAAACAGAATTCATCTTAAATAAATGCATTCAAACCATAGTTTTTGATTATATAGCCAAAAATATTTTTTTAATATTATTTTTTTTTCTTTCAAGCGCGATAAATGGATGCGTAATGGCGGCCAATAGCTGTAAACATGTGAACAAAATGTACACTTACAAAACATTGCAATTAGTATCATTTACATTTCGTTTACACTCAATTTGTTTTGTAGATGTTCTGTTAATTCAATATTTACATTTGACAGCTAATGGTTTTGCAATAGTTCTGTTTATTTGAGATTTTGGACTATATTTGTGGCACCATATTTACACGTGGTCATTACAATACTTTTGTTCTAACAATTACATTTTTTGGGTCGGAACAATATAAATCCTAATAAAATACATTGTTGTGAAAAGTTTTTATTTTTATTATTAAATATTGCAAGTAAATTAGTGAAAAATAACTAACGCCAACATTTGTCAAATGTATAAATATATGTACGTACAATTTTATTAAACTCCAAAATAGAAGTAGAGCAATTAAATAACTTTTTTCAATTTTTAATATATGTACATACATAGGTACCTATCAATAACTAATAATTCATAATCGGATATGTAATTATTCAAAATAATTTCAATTGATTAAAACAAAAACTGGCTGCGAATTCAGAATGTATTCTTGTTTTTCTATGTTCGACAGCTCTTGACATTGCTACACGTTTGGTTTGCTGACGTTCTACCTATAGAAACTTGAAAATTGGTCTTGGCATAAATAATGACAACACACGGAAAAGATGAAAAAGTGGTATCTTATCAAAATTTTAATATTCTGATCGTTTTCTTTAACCTTTAAAAAAAAAAATTTAGGTAGGTACACAGAGTGAACGTTTTGTAAGCGTTTGTAATGTGTACAAGTGGCAGCTTTTGACATTTCTAAGCTTTTCGTTTCTTAAATTTTCAATTCAAATTTACACGCGGGATTTTTTTTTTTATTATTTGTTGGTTTTATTTCAGGCTTTCTTTTAAAATGTTTGGAGACTTGTAAGAATAAATTAGCAGATAACAAAAATATCATCAAGCAGAAATAGGTATACTTAATAAGCTCACTTTTATTAAACTACAAGTAGCGGTACAAGTCACCATGCTTAGACGTTGTCAGTTAAAAATGTTTACATTTTTACAATGAAAAAACTTACCGTCGTCGCGTCGTTTGGCCAAGTTAAAACATCGCAAGAATTTACATGCACTCATTTGACTTTTTCAGTCGCATCTGCGCACGCTCCCATTTAAAAGAAAGTGTTCTATATTTTTGTGACTGTGCGCAAGTGCGCGCCTTTGTGTTTTTACAAAAACGCTGATTAAACACACTACAAATTTCGCCAAATATAATGAAAATGATTTCGGTTTCGTGCCTATAGGTATAAGGTATATTAAAATGTTTAATTAGGTAATTATATGTATTTGATTATTGGATTGAATTCAATTTTAGATTTCTTTTTGTCTTTAATAAAAATAATACACACGAAAACAGAAATACTAAACATTTTTCTCAAAAATCACAATAAAAATTGTAAAAGGAAATCAGTAATGCGGTCGGAGCATAATATTCACAACACAAAATGGATGCAGAAGTGGTAAGCAAAATGTAAACGTTCTGAGCACTTTCTATAGATATCCAGAAATGTATCTATTATTCACAAAACGTTTACGATATGCTTACACTTTATTCAAATTTTTGGTATCGTTTACGAAACGTTTACACAATGTTCCGCAGTTGTACTAAAGTCTTAGAACGTTTACATTTTGCTTACAATAAATATCTGCTTCCATTTGGTGTTGTCATTAAAGTCAGGACCACCCTTCCGATATCTTGTTACATTTTTTTTTGGCTATTTCTTGTTATTTCTGTTTTGTGAAAAAAAAATTCATTATTTTTATTAAAGACCAAGAAAAATCAAGATAGGAAATTTTTCTTATAGTTTTTTCTTGATAAGCAGTCATTTTTAAAAAAACAGTATTATTATGAATGCGTGAAAGCACGCTGACAACAAAATGTATTTAATAAACATGTATTTTAAGAAACGGTCTTCGTGTCAAATGGAAACAAAAATGTGTTAAAATTTATGTTACATGACAGCGACAAGTCTTTCATGTCTATGACCTGAAACCGTTTTTTTTTTTCAAATATAATAACTAACAAAAGCTCACCATCGATTCATCATCAAAGTTTAATAAACATGCTTAGACAAAGGGAAAATCCATTTGGGTGTAAAAATTAATTTTTTTAAATTTTCACAATTTTATTAATTTTTTTTTTGTGTTTAAAAAAAAATAATACGCATGAAAGCAACAGAATTATAAAATAAAAATAAAATAAAAATAATACAAACAGAAAAAAAATGTAAAAAAATCGAATGTGTGGTCGTGGCATACCTAATATTGACAACACAAAATGGATGCAATATATCAGTCATGCACAAAACATTTACGAAACGCTTACATTTTGTATGCACATTTTTGTAGCGTTTACGTAATGCTTACGCTGTATAACAACATTTTCCGCGGTTAAAGAAAACGCTCCGAACGTTTACATTTTGTTTACCATGTCCATAAGTGTTGTCAATTATGCGACGACCAGATTACCGACAGGTATTAATTTTTTGTTACCTTGTTCTTAGCTATTTTTCCAAAAAATATTTTAATTTTATGTAACTGTTTTTATGTGTATAGGTTTTATTTATATAAGGTTAATAGTGAGACAAATAATATAATAATAATTAATAAATATGTGAAAAATAAATATAAATTAATTTTCACACATAAAATGATTTTCCCTTTCCATGTAAAAACTGACATTTTAAGAAAATAAAGCATCTAGAAATGTCAAAAACTGTCATGTCAAAGCTTTTCACAATTTATAATTATATTTGCAAGTCACTCCTACGTCATAAAAAAATGCGGGGAGACGTAATCTTCTATTCCTTCATTCATGTGTGTATGCAAATAAATAAAAAATCAATGGGGTTTTCTTTGCTAACCCCTAATTTGTATTTTTCCTATCCATTAATATCTACCTATACCTAAATGCGAAAAAATCTACGGCACACGCTCAGGCGTTGTACATTACGCCATTGTAACAGCTTTAACAAATAAACACTGCGTGGAGATTTGCTTCAAAAAAATATTAAATCAAACAAACCTTTAGTTTAGCTAGATCTGTCAAAAATCAAGCACTAACATAACGCTTACAAATTGTGTACATACGAAAATGTACTGATCGAATACAACTGTATATATTTCGCAATCGTTTTGATCTCTTTACAGAACAAAAAAAAACACAAATTAATTTTATTTTCAACAACAAAAATTTTTATTTCTTTTAATTTTATACCTAGGTACATATAATAATAATTTAATGGAGCACATACATAATTTAGCATGCACCTACATTAATTCTTTTTTAATAAGATCATGATCTTGATACTGAAATTTTCTGAACATTCACTCAGTCACAACACAATATTAATAATTTCTCTTTTCACTCAATCACAATTATGTCGATGTTATTCCTATGTAAAATTAAAGAATTATTATTTAGGAAATCTGCGAAGTGGTTATAATAATTTAAATATCAGCAAAATCGCGTTACTTTTTTTCTTTTAGGTTCCGTACGTTTTTCATTTTGTAAAGATTAAACATATCTACCTCCATTTAACTTTTGACAGAAGTTATGGATTAGAATATTTACTTTGTAAATGGAACAGCACAATAATAGTCTCGTGCAGATGTATATCGTATTTATACATCTACACTGTGAATGTTTTGTAAAGGTTAAGTTTTTTATAATAGCTTTACAAAGCTGGTACAAATGTTAAAGTTTTGTGATGTCTATTATACATTAACGACAGTTACTATACAGTTCATTTACATTTGAAGATGTGCTGTAAATATTCTCTGTAAACGATTTGTAAGCGTTAAGTTTTGAATATAGCCTTACAAAACTGATACCGGTGTAAATGTTTCGTGATGTTGATTTAACATTAACGATATTTGATAAACAGTTCATTTACGTTTGAAGATGTGCTGTTTCTTTAACATTCCCTGTTTTACGATTTATTTACAAAACGACCAATTAGTTAATGTAAACATACAAGTAATTTTTTTAGCTACTGTATATGAATTGTATATGACACTCAATAAATAAGTAGCATAATGGGTACAAAATGCTCCTTGGGAGGTGTCGATACATCTAGACAGACAGACAGACAGACAGATAGACAGACAGACAAACAGACAGAATTGTTGGACCTACTTTTTTTCGAGTTCTCTATCATCGTAATGTTATGTTTGATTGTTATCTCAAAACTTTTTTTTGTACGAATGCATAAATTGCCTTTAGAAAATATAATATTTTTTTTTTTCTCGAAAATATCTGCAAATCTGAAAAGTAGGTACATATGAACCATGTTTCGGCGTAAAGTGATTAACCCAGCTCAGTAAAATTTTATATATTTGATCACACAAAACCAATAAGTCAGTAATCCGAAGCAAACATAAAGTTGGTATATGAATGGTTTAACAGTTGAAGCATAGATGGCGCTGCAAGTGAGTTGGAGTAAATTTTTTATAAAGGCTTTTCGGCTTTCCGGTAAATTTAAATTTTGCAACAACATATTTTGGTGCTGAATATTTTTCTCCAAACCATTAGCAATGCCATATCTGCAGGTACATCTTCATTTTCAAAATTAAAAATGAGTTTTATTGTCAGCTGCGTAAACACTTCAAGTCAGAACACGATTATTGTTTGCACCGAGTTTATTTGATTACATATCCAATTTTCTTTTGCCGAAACTTTACCGCAATAAAATGATTTGCTATCCTTGTAGAATTTATTGCATTTCAAGATACTTATCAAATTCTATACAACATTTATTTTCTAATTCTTTATTATTATATTTGCCTAAAAATTTACTTTAGGTATACATCATCATCATCATCGGCTCGACAACCGGGGTCCGGTCCTGGCCTCCTTCAACAAGCCTTCCACCTATCCCGGTCTCGAGCCGACGCCATCCAGTTTCGCACCCCAAGGCTTCGGGCGTCCTGGTCTACGCCATCTCTCCAGCGCAAGCATGGTCTAACACGCTGTCGTCTGCCATAGAATGTACCACAAAGAACTTTCCGAGCAGGTTCCTCTTCGCTCATGCGAGCTAGGTGCCCTGCCCACCGGAGTCTACCGAGCCTAATTTTTGTCACAGTATCTGCTTCAAGGTAGATTGCGTACAATCATTCAGGATTGTAACGTCTCCGGAATCGTCCTTCCTCACATATGGGGCCAACAATTTATTTAGGTATACAGTAAGGGGTTAAGTCATTAAATTACATTTTTGGCTTTTGATTCTGTTATACAAATGTATAGATATGATAAAGATATAGATACGTATAGATTAAGCTCTTTATTCTCTTTCATTTGGAGATACAAAATTTATAAATCTATAGCAATATCATTTTTATAGAAATAGACGGTTCAATACTCAATAAATTATAGATTTGGATGAATTACGGAAATTTTAATCTCATCTTCTGCAGTTCTTTTTCATTGAAGTAGAAATCGGCTTTCGGGCCGCTGAAAACAAGAAGATTTAATGGTTTCAAGTCTGACATAAAAAAATTAAAGGGATGGATCGACTGGATCGCACAACTTGAAATTGCTGTTGTGCAAGTGACTGGGAAATTCATTCGAACTGTTTAAAAAAAAAAATTAAGTTTATGATGTTTCAGAAAAATAATATTATTTGGCATCGGGCTATTATAATTAAGTATCAAATTTCTTCAAATTTGATTTATAAGTTACCTTCGTATTAACGACGGAATTTTTTTTCACAATTTGTTGTTTTTTTAATTTTCTTTACTTTTTTCAATTTTTTTTTAATGGTATAAGACATAAAAAGTCAATTATATGAAACATATCACTCATATAAAATTTTATCAAAATTGATTGTATTTTATGGGAGAAAAATAGAATTTACGGTTTAACGATTTTTTCAAAAAAATTACTTTTATAGAATATAAAAATTCATTAAAAACTTATATGAAATTTTGTCATAATTGATCGTGTTTTTCTGAGAAAGGTAAGGTACAGTTATTTACATTATTACAGTTATTAGGTACAGTTATTTACATTATTAGGTTAAGAGGGTCCGAGAGATGTATATACGCTCGGAACACTAAAGTCGGACATACCCGACTTGAAACGATGACAACAATGCCGCTATCCACGAGTTGTACTCTAATTGAAAAGGTTTTATTTTATTGCTCAAAGACCTTTCTAAAGAATTCCTTAAAGGCCTATCTGGATAATCAAGTTACCTATAGTGTTTTAGGGAGATTATATAATGGAAACATATTTCTCTATCGATACTTCTATAAAGACATCTCCAATTAAGTAGCCATTTGTATTATACTCCTCTAAAACAATATAACACCAATACTTGCACTGCTAGATATACCTTTTACTTTATCTTTAAAACTTTATGCATACTGTGCAGTATAGGGTTTCTTTATTTTTTCATTATAAATAATAACAAGGCTAAATTCTTCCTTGACCATTTAACTGTATTGGATCCCATTTTCTAATAGCTCTTACAGCAATGTTAAAATATTTTAAGTGTAGTCATAACTCCTTTTGTGTGTGTTTACTTTTTTTAATTTACACAAAATTACCCTTTAAGTCCATCAATACCGATTTCTCAAAGTTGTAAAGAAGAAAAGAGATAATCCAGCCGATATTTAAAAATATTTTTTTTATCCTATAGACGTAATTACATATTCTTTTACCACTGTTTGTACTTTTTGAAGTTCTAATCTTATGTATTTTGTTTCATGGTCATAATAATATCAGCAACGTGCACGGACTATGAATTCAACATCGATAATTCTTCAAAAATCTTAAAATCCTTGAATTTGAATTATGCTTCATCCAATGCTAAAGTTTTCTTTATAACTTACTATTTACTCTGCAACCAGCACCAGAAGTGACATTCAATGACCTTTTACTCAGTTTTCATACTAGCGTCAATTTTTTTGCATAAATTTATCGAATTTTTCGCATATAAAACTGTGTCACAAAATGTTCTCACTATAACAGCACCAACATAAATATCCTCTCAACCATTTTATCGAGTACTGTCACATTCTTTCAAGTTTGAAGAACTTTCTTGGTAACACAGAAAAGTTTTTTTTTTTTAGTTGAAGATGGCATCGTCTGTTGCGTTCTTTCAAGGGTGAAAAAAGAACTTGAGAAGATGTCTTTTTTTCTTTCATCTTTCGATTTTGTTAAAAATATCCTTTATTGGGAAACAAATTTTGATCGTTTTGTATCAAATTTACTGTCACATCCAGTACTGGTTTATTTTTTTCCTGAAAAATTTCATACATCGTTTCCTAGTAACAAACTTATACCATGTACCTATATATATAGGATCAAGTGTGGGATGTGGGTGAAAGCTTAAACAGGATATTATACAATTTTTATCTTCGATTTGTCTTTTCCTCACATTCAGTGTGTATCTTGGTGGTGTCCTATTTTTTTTGCTCTCTCAGCAAATCAGTTTTTAGGATTTTCTTTTTTTTTTATTATTTATACGCAATTCTTTTGTACGTGTGGTGAAAGACAAAAACCAAAAACCTTCAATCACTTTTGTTTTAATTTTCCGAACACGTTCTTTACCATTTTCTTAAGGGAAATGACGAGAAGTTGATGAGTGTGTGGTATACATAGTTTTAAGATGAATGAAAGACAATAAACATTTAAGGAAACAGAGTTTTGAACAAAACATGCGTCTGTTAAATAATGATGTAGCTCACAAAGGATTTGACAAAAGGACGAACAAAAAATAACACAGTTTTGTGGTGTTACAAAATAAATGAGTCTTAAAAGAACTTAAGAACACTTAATCTTATTTTCACTAAAAATGATGTACTTTTGTCAGAAGGGAGAAACGAAAATTCTAAATGTATTACTTCCGTTTTGGTGGTCAAATATAAAGGACATGATGAAGTGTTACTTCCTCTAGAAATATAACAAAAAAAGTATCAGAGTTATTTCATTTAATGTCTCGAAGGGGAGAAAATTGCTTTTAAGTTAAATGACTGTAGCACGTGTGTTAAATTAGATTTTTGAAACAAAGTGGACCCAAAAGGATTTAGAAGAAAATACTTACTAGTTATATCTTAGCTAAGTGGAAACATGCAATTGAATTAAGTATGTGAGAAGATTGTATTAAGGTGCTCTAAATAAATGAGTTAGGAACGTGAGAATAAAATTTGCACAAATATCTGGTTAAAACTATGGATCACAATGGTTGTTTTATGGGTAGATAATGTCACTAAAATACTGAGATTGATTTAAAATAAAAACTTTATAAATATTAAGCTAAATAAAGAATAAAATCTCAATAGAGCATTTTCTAGTTAAAGCGTTAAGCGACCTTTAGTCGTAGTCCAAAAACATAGCGTTTCGACCGGGTGCTATAGCTTGTGGGCTCGACAGATAAATTTTGCCAGCTAAAAAAGCACCTTGTCATTACGCAATTTTTAAGATTTTTCCAGCAAAGTTTTTTTGACAAAATGCTAATGTGAGCAAAAAAAATTTCAAGAAACTTTTTGTTTAAAAAACTTTTCTAAAATGCTTTTCAGAAATGTTTCCCACTTGTCGTGTAAGCGGCAATGATACAATGGATGGAGTGCTTGCTTGTTTACCCAGAGGTTGCAGGTTCAATCCTCACTAAGGTACAAAGCATTTGTTTCCTTTCAGCATACCTCCTAGCTTATGCTGGAGGATATGCAATGAAAAATAAAATTCAACTAGCTCTCTATCCATATTACCAAAACAATTCTTTTCTATCTTTCTACTCCTTCTAACTAGTGTCGTGCAATAACTGTTGCATTTCAAATGCAATGTGCCTTACAGACACATAGTTAAAATATTATTATTAAATATTATTATTATTAAAAAGCATTTCAGAATCATTTCAGAAATATTTATAAATTATTCTTTTGGTATTTTATTTCGTATGGACACTTTCTGAAATTTGTTTTTTTGCGTTTCGTGTTTTTTATATTATCTATCACATGAGATTTTCACAACAATAAACACTCAACTTTCTCCCTGTGTCATCTGTGAAAGGAAGAAATTTTTATGTTGCGACTGTAAAACAAATAAACATTTCATAAACATTTCTACAAGGTTTACCAAGAGTCAAGACAAAAAAAAACCTATTCCAAAAAACACTAAGAAACTTTAAAGAAACATTTTAGAAACATTCATTTTCGTTTTCATTTTAATAAATTTTTCAGAAATGTTTTTTAAATGTTTTTTAAATATTTCTTTGGGGTGGACCTACACTTAAGAAAACATATCTTAAAAGGTTTTTTAAATGTTTTTATAATGCCCCTTCGGTCTGGATGCTTAACAAACATTTCTAAGAAGTTTCCGAAATGTTTTTCTGTTTCACATTTGTGATGGAAAACTTTGAATTTTTTGTTTAAGTCCCATATACACTATACAGTGGTATGTAGTAGAGACCGACCAATTATTGTCTTTTGAGATTTTCATCTTCATCAAAAAAAATCTTTTTAAGATCCAATTTCAATGGAACAATTTTAACAAAAACAATAAATTTAAGGAATCAAGAATCTTCACGAGAAATATTTTATTTACCCCCTATAGTTACTATGTGTCCATGCTGACATCTAGATTTTCAAATATCAACCATTTATTTTAAAACAAAAAAAAAAACCTTACAGAAATAAATGAAATTAACCTCCATTTTATTTTATTGTATTTCATTGTCAATATGTTTTCTCTTTGTTTCCATAACTTACCGTCCTGCTGTTTGAAATTAATCATAAGGTGACTTAAATATCATGTTTCATGGATTCCAAATAAAATGTCGCACGACAGGATATAAAACATTTTGTGCGTGTAAAATAAAATACTCTCAAAGAAGAAAAGAATGAAGAATGAGAGAACATGAAAGTCAACCATTAACGCTTAGATTTTGCTCATTTGATTATTTGTCAAAGTCAAGTCATTGCTGGAATGCTGGTGTTGGGTAAAATAGGGGAATATTATAGCACTCATTAATTTAACATATAAAGTGAAAATCAAACAGAGCTTATACCGATAAATCGCTAGAACATAATATGTAATGTATTTATTTTTGAACACACTTTTACCTAAATTATGTCTTAAAACATGTTAAGTCGTTGTGGAAATATGACTGCGTCTATCTTCAGACTTAAATTGTCAAAGTTTGCGTTTGGTGATTTTTATGTTAACATAATTTTAAGAATGAGTAACAAACTAAATTATCATAATTAATTGGTTGGAAATTATTTACTTTTACTCAAAAATTATCCCTTAAGTGAAAACAACAAACACAATGATATTCATGAGAATCACCATCACGCCCATGGGGTTATGCAATGAAAAATAAAATTTAACTAGCTCTCAACCGATTGTACCAAAACCATTCTTTCCTATCTCACTATAAGTGTAGTGCAATTACACCTGTCGATGGCTTACATGGTGGGTTAACATGGTGCTATGTGTCGTGGTTTAGATGGTGCTACAAGTTTCTCAACAATGTGTTTAAGTCCTTTGCAACAACTTTTGTTTGATGGGAAATGGAGCGCAGTACCACGGAGTTGCATCCATGCACGGAATAAACAAAGTATAACAGTCTGCAGAGTAGTACACCGAGTTTCAGATGTAATCATTGGCGAATTTCTGTCGTTTGACGTTTGATTACATTCGGAACGGTATTATATTATGTTCGTTTCACAATAGAGCTGTTACCTTTTAACATACATTTAGAACATAGACTGCTCTTTCACCATGGCATGGCCCCAGGGCGTTGCCAACCGCCTTATTAAAATTATGCGTCATTAAAAGAAAAGTATGTGTTAAATAATGATAGATATACAAAATTCGATTATTTTCTTTTGTAATCAAATATTGTGTACCAACAGCAATAACTGCAGCATAGAAACATTCCAAATAATAATGAACAAAAAATAAACAAAAGATAAAGTATAAAGCCAACAAAATCGGTCATCGCTTTCAAAAGATATCGTTCAAAAAGAAGCTGCGAAACCATTTAAATGAATTCACTTTGCAACTTCCCAAATTACGACTGAAAATGAAAAGTTACATTTTTAGTTGGTGAAACGCCCACACTTTTCATTTTGCAAAAATACATCAAAAATCGCAAATTGCAAAGTCGGGGACTTTTCATTTTTGGTAAAACACTTTGGACTTTTACTTTGCAGAAAAGCATTATTTTGAAAAGTTGCAAAGTGCAAAGTTGTTGGTGCAATAGGGCCCTGGACTTTTTTTCATATACATAGCTGCTGAGCTCCTGATCCTGAAACAACTGCACGTATTTTGTTACCATCTGTGGAAACTTTGGAAAAATTACCAATTTTAGAAACTCAAAGGATTTAAGCTATACCAAAAAAGAAAAAAATATTAATAAGAAAAGCATTAACTGGTGTGGTATTACGGTTTTGTTCGAATTCCTATAGAATTAAAAAAAAATAACATATAATTATAATTATAATTATAACTCTCAAGATACCCAAATCGGGGTTTTGTATAACACTTTGAAAAATACTCCTGAAGAATTTACTGAGTTTCAAATAACGCTTTACCACATTCGGTAGACTTTGAAAATTCCTTCTTCCGCTTAAATCGTGAATGCATTTCGAGATAGCATAATTTCTATTGGTATCCCTGAGAAAAAAAATAAGTTTTTAAAGAGAGTATCAAAAAAATTATTTATAATATTATTCTTGTTCTGATGAAGGTCTTCTTTTTCTTCTTTAAAGGAGAACTTTTTTCAAATATGATTTAAAGATTAGTTTAGAAGTTTTTTATTTCCTCCACTTGTTCATATTCAGCTCGCGTTATTTTCCAAAAACCGTTTAGAATTTCGTTGTATTGTTTCATAAATATCCTACACTGGTTTTGACGGAACACATTTCAATGCATGAGAGACCTAAGAAACGCGTTACCTTTTCTAAAAGAAGTTGGTTATAAATACAAAGAAAATAAGTCATAGTACATATTTTTTGTCTCTCATCCGTCCCTTAAAACTTTGTCCTTTACACTTTATTTTACGTTAAATAATGTAATATCATGGTAATAGCTGAATGTTTAAAAACTTAATGCTGAACAAATTCCCAATACACAGGACACTAATTGCTTTCTTATTAAAACGATTAGCTCTTCTTGTTTTCTTGAATGTCTTACATGACATTTCGGATTCGGATTCATTAAGTTTTCTTAAAAGGTTTTTTTATTTTTCTAATACATAGATAAGAATCGAACCCACAAACTGGACTGAATGAAAGATATTAGTTCCGACACAATCTATCGGGTCCAATTTAGCCATCAGACAAGACAAGTGAATAATAGAAAATTACAAACCCCAAAAGTTCGACAACCTCCCTCATGCCCAATTCTTTTCAAAGTAAATTAATGTGGAAATCAGTTCGGTTGACTTTTTGTTTTACACATCACTAACATGCACCACACTCGGATGTGTGTATTCCAACTCTCTGTTATGTGAGAGAGTTCATTATGGCAAACTTCCGGTTTCCCATAGAGACATGATACAGGAGCTATACGGGTTTTGCTGTCCAATGCAGTGGTTTTTGGCCAAACCAACCGGATGAGACACCCAAAAACAAGAAAATTTTCAAATGTTCCCAAAGCATGAATAGAAAGAGAAAAGGACGACCAACTATGACGACGACCGAAAAATGAATACAAAACACGAAACTTTAACACCCAACGGATGTCCAACAATGAATAGTTTTCGAGTGTCCTGTATTATATGGATGGTGTGTAGGTACTTATATATATTTCAAGCCCCAGGAGATAGAGGATATCATGTTCATGGTTTAAATTTCACTTTTGGTTTTCATTTTTGATATTTTTGTTGTGTTGTTTTTGAATCATAATAGTGTGCTGCTGCGGAGTTTCTTTAACACTAACAAACACATACAATACACCGAAAATTTTAAATAGATTCCTATGGAAAAAAAAAGTTTTTGTTCAAAAAATGAAGAGGATGTTATTATCCTTTTTCTTGATGGAAATAATTTTCGATTTATGAACTTCTTCTTGGTTTGAACAAAAAAAAAAAACAAGTGATTTTTTAAGTTCAAGTGAGGGTGATGTAGAAGCTCATGTCCGTGCTGTGTTTTTCATAACTATCTACCTTCATACTTTAATCTAACAAAAGATGTATCTTCTGCTTTTTTCTTTAATTGTTTTTTGTACCACTGTTGTACTTAAAAAATAGTTTTATTATTATAAAAAAATAAAGTTTCAATATTTCTTATGATTTAGATTTTTTAAAGGCTAACAAAATCAAAAAAAAGAGGATTTAAATATATTTCGTTGAAGGATGAGTTGTAATAAAAATGTTGGTGAAAAAACCAAGGTTCTTTGTTGTACCTACAAAAATAAAAAAATAACAACTTCATTGTATTTTAAGTTTAAAATCAATTTAAATATGTACTGTTTCTAATAAAAGTATTTACTTTGTATAATGAAAGAAAGTCCCCGTTCGTTTCCTTATCTTTATATGTATATAAAAATAAGTTTGGTGTCTGTTTGAACACTCGGTTGTTTATCATCCGATTTTTTGTTGGATTCTTATTGAATCAGGTATGAACACAACGAATCCGAAAATTGAAAATTTTGAAAATTTATACGGAAAAAATAACTATATACGCGCATAACTCAGCTAGTCGCTAAAGGCTTTAATTTTGAATAATAATTCAGAAAATGTCACTTAAATAAAATGGTGCTAAGTCTTTTACTTGGTTGAATATCTTTCAATTAATTTTTATATTAGTATACTATTATGTAGAATTTTTATTATTTTTAATTTTATATCTTTGTAATCATATTGATAAGTCCGCTTGTTTTTACATACAAAAAACTTCATTTATATTAACAAATGTTTAGAAGATTATGTAAATTCATTTTCATTTTGTCATTATATGCTAAAAATTATAAAGTGTATATTTAAGCAAGATATAGGTTTGTGCAGTGTATACCTCATTAACTTTTAATAATATGCTCTTTTTTGAGATCCTTTTAAATTTCCTCTGATTTCGCTTGCAACTTAGTTCTAACTTTATTTAAACCCATTTGTTTGCTTAATTTTATTAAAACAAAAGTATGAAATCTTTGCAGAACTACCCATAGAATACTCGTACACACCATGTCTTAAGAATCTGCAAATTTTGTGTTCCCTACTTGGGTTTTGATTTCATCTGATAGTCCAGTCATTCTATTCTAGACACAACTTTAGACCCGATGATAAACTCGAGCTGATGATTTTTTTTACTTCAACCATAAAAATTGGTTAACATGTTGCACTCAAGATTATTCCACCATTGATCTAGAATTCTTCAGTTAGGACTACCTATGGAATTCACCAACGCAATGTTTACACAATAGTTTAAGATGCGTTGCTCATAACAATCACCTTGATACTGTGTAATATACTACTACAAGGCAGTTGGGCGCAGTCGGTTGATTTTGTTTCGATTACTTGAAAAACGAGATGAAAATGAATTTGTGTGCTTACTGATCCTGTTACGCGTTTATTTTAAAAGCACGACTAAAAAGGTCATTACATAAACTGATACAAGAATAAAATATTACACTGATTCAAATCCTTATATATTAAGTAAACTTGTATCCGTGTTTTTAAATATTCGTGTAATAGAGAGCACTAATTTTAATACAGCTTTAAATTTGCTCTCTAAACGAGAACGGGTCACTTGAAAAAATTAGTTGTTGTTGACATTTTTCGTTTTGCAAAGATTTACTCTATCATTTCGCAGTTGAGTTCAACTTCGCAATTTTGTTGTTTTGCAAAAATCAAGTTTCGGAAAAATTTTTTTCGAAATGAAAAATTATTTGTTGGTTATTTATTTTCAATTGGAAAAATAAATTTGCCAACTATTGTGAGATAATAGATACTATTTATTTCAATAATTGTCCACAAATATTTTTTTTATTATTCTGGGATACGAGTAACAGTACCCAGTTATATCCCACTCTAACGTCGGAGGTCTGTGTTCAAATCCAGGCAAACACCAACGTTTATTTTAAGGACACTGTTTTGTCCGAAAAAGTAACCAATTAAGTAAATAAGTAAGTAAGTAAGTAAGTAATCATTCATTTATTTATTTATATAATTTTTAGCTCAACTAGGATTACAAGACAAAAGTATAAAAAAGACATAAACAAAAATCAAAAATAATCCCTGTGTTTTTTTGGAAAAGCTATCCGTAGTGAAGTTGGATTTTCCATACAAAAATCATCTCACTGCGGATCACTACCAATAAAAGGAAATTTCAAATCTCATTGCCGATAAATTTTTGACTTTCATTCAAGTATCGATCAAAATTTTTGTTACTGTTGGCACGAATGATAAATTCATATGTCTCGATAGGGGTATGTTCGTAAAGTTGTAGTGTCTTTTTAATTTTGATCTTGTTTTATGTCCTAGCTGTCCTCAGCAATCAATAAATGTTTGACACTTACTCTTTTAACATATTTTTAGGGCCAACTGTGCAAATATTATAACTAAGGCTTAACAACGATTGTTCAACAGGCCTTTACAAATCCAATTTAGAAATTAACAGAGTATTTAGTGCTAACTGTCATCAGAGGCAATATATTTGACGTTTTGTAGTTTGAAAGATCTGAAATCTTGACATTTGCAAATTACCTAATTAGTGCGTACCGTCATCGCAAAGCATTATATAAATCGTTAACACGTTAAAGTTGATGCTTAATTTTGGTTTCACTTAATATAGAACAGACAATAAAAACTGTGTTCCGGAAACTCCAATGGAATTTAATGTGAGTGTACACTCGAGTGTATTCATAACATATGTGCAAAACATTTCTATTCTACGAACAAACCCCATTTGATCTTGTGTTCATTTTTGTTGCTGCAAAATAACAAAATTGCAATTACGTCTGTAAGAATGTTAGTTTTACATTAATTATAACATGAATTATGTTATAAAATTCAACTAATTCGATTGGTTATTACCACATTTTCTTCAACATTTTCCGTTCTAGTTGTATGTGTGTTTTTCGCATTGAAAATACTTCTTTTATGAATTGTTTTTCTTTTTTTATTTCATTCTGTCTGACAGTTCAGTATAGTACCATATTTCAAATACAAAAACGCAGTTGCCGATGCTGTTGCGGATGAGTTTTTTTTTGGGAATTTCCCACTTTATTATGTATAATTTGCCAAAAAAACACGGGTAATGTTAATAAAAAATATTTGTATTTTTGCTTCGGAATTTTACCACAAACTTTTTAAGAATCAAAAATATAACAAATGAGGATGCTTTCAAAAATATTCATACACCAGATTATAAAAACTTTATTTTATCAAAAGTGTTAAACAAAATATTTATATTTTCAGAAACAAAACATCAGAAAAGAAGAAACATACCACAAAGGAGTTGAGGGTAAAGAACCTGGATCATACATACCCAACTCAAAGGATGTGTTACGACACAAGCTGAGATTTTTCTTTTCGCTTATTTTTTTTTAATGCATTTAAAATAGTGTATCTTATCATGCTCCATTTTCATTTTCACTCATTTGCGAGTTTCCTCTTTGTCCGTGTGTGTGTGGATTTTTTTGTTGTTTTTGAATCGGTATGGGTATGGATACAATGGTAGAAAAAAAAAACTCCTCATGAAGGAAACATTTTAATACTGTATCTTTTTCTGCAATCTTGTTCCTTCTACCCATAGCTACAGAATATTATTTATATATAGGAAAGGGAAGAATAACATGACATAATTTGGTTAAGAGGAAAGCATTTTTCGTTTGCGATGGGTATAAGGTCGTGAGGGGGTGTTTGATGTTTATATATGTATCGCATATCCGTAGATACATATTCATTGTGAGGTGAGGACTCAATTAGCTTTTCATGTTTTGGGGCAACTTTGACTGCACACAAAATGAATGTAGTTCACTTTTAGGACAAACATAACATAAATGGCTTGGCTTGAGATTGAAAGTAGCTGTCTCTGTGTACAGAAAGAAAAAAAAAATAAATATAAGACTGCGAAAACCACAAAGAGATATCTACATTTAACGAAAAGTGCGGACAAACACTTTTAAATTTTAAAAGATTGTATCTTTTTAATGGTGTGTCGGAAAATATTCTTTCTTTGGTTTCTTTTTATACATTATTTGTTGCGATATTAATAGTAAAACATCACGGAAAATTGTGTTTGCCGTTATTTGTGACTCCGACGTTATAACCAACCCTCTCTTGTTTAATGTAAAAGTCGTTGAAAGTATGGTATAGATATACCTATATTTTATGTTATGAAAATTCGTTTGAAGTAAAAATGATTTTTTTTTCTCTGTTAGGTAAATCAAAGAAAAATCGGGTTTAGGTTATAAGGTATAGGTATACATAAGAATCAACCAGGGATATGTTTATTAAACGGATATTTTAAGGTTTAAAGATAAAGAACAATTAACACAACACTCCGATATATTTAAAGTTTAAAAATCAATAAAACACCTTAATTTGAGTTCACAAGTACAATTTTTTTTAATTTATTTATTTAAAAAAAAATATTTATTTGGATGCATTTCGACAAATAATTTGTCATCACCAGCAAAACGAATAAAAACAAAAATAAAAATAAAATACAAAGAACAGTAGGTAAAATCACGACAAACAGATGACTAAACGGATATCTTAACATAAAACCTCAACAAATTTTGGATTAATTTGGTTAATAGAATAAGGGGCACGACTGCTTCGCACAAACTTGTTCTTGTGGCACGTAACATTCGTTTTAATAACTGGGAAATTCGACTGACTATAGTTTTATTGGAAAAAGATTTTCTGTTTTCTTACTTTTTCAAGTTTTTTTTTCTTCCATATGGAGAAAAAAATATTAAGATGAAGTACATCATCGATGGCAACAAATCACTCATATAAATTTTTATTCAAATCGATCGTATTTTTTTTGTGAAAATTTTCGGTTTTTCAAATTTTTATATATCTTTTTCTATTTTTTTCTGCAGCATTAATGAGGTTTGGGAAAACTCTTAAATTATAAAATTTCTTTATGATCGATGGAGCCTTTTAAAAGTTAATCGGTAGACATAAAAAAGTACCAGTCTATGCGGGAAAAAAAATCTTTGCTGAAAATCAGATGAATTATTTGTCACCGATTTTGTTATATACTTCCTTAATTTTAAAATTAAATTTTTGCGAGGTTAAAACCTTAATTCACTCAGGAAAATTAGACAAAATTACGAAATAATTCCGACAAAGCTGAAATTCGCTTGAGACCTTGGTTTTTATGTCTTGAATCCCAAAAAGTACTTATGATTTGGCACAAAGCTTAATTTTTTTATTTTTTTTTTTTTGTAAATTTCTTTCAAACTTTCAACTTTTTGCTAAAATTGTTGTGTTACAAATTGTAGCTTATATAATTTTTTACATAAAAGATCAAAACACTTTTCATCGTACCATCAACCAATTTCGAGAAAAAAATTGTTGCAAAGTCTGTTTTTTGATAACACTGCACGTTTTTACTAGTATTTTCACTAGTATTTTGGAAAAATTAATACTATAGCGCGTACCTCTAATATAGAAGTTTTAGTTTTTCTGAATTTTCCCCAAAACGGCTTCAACGATTTTGATAAAACTTTATGAACGTTATATTTGCAGTGCTCTAAATATTAAGCTAAAAGTGCACATAGCGGGAGATTTGGTGTTATTGGATGTTTACAAATTTAGCCATAACTTGAGAACGTCTGATCGGATTTTAATAAAATTTGATATTCCATTTAAGTTAAGCATTCAACACAAGATGGTATTTAAAGTGTTTAGCTTAACAACACTAAAGTAAAATACGGTGATAAATTTTTTCATGAATAAATTTTTTTGTAGGTACATACATTGCAACAAGAGCAAGTTAGTGCGACCAGTTGTGCATTTTATTTTTTTTTTCTGTGGAGCAGGCTTAATGGGAAAACCATTAAAAGTACAAAAAAAAGCGCAAAATACTAGTGAAAAAGTGCAGTGTTATCAAAAATCAGACTTTGTAACAACTTAATACTTCTTTCTCGAAATCGGTTAATGGTACGATTAAAAGTGTCAAGACCTTTTATGTTTATTTTTAAGATAATAATTTTTGCAAAAAGTTGATAGTTTCTAAGGAACTAGCAAAAAAAACTAAATTTCGACCCCTCAAAAAAAATGTTTTTACTTTTTGCGATTTCTTCAAGACATCAAAGATCTTTGGCAAAATCCAGCTTTTAAGGAATTATTTAAAGTAAAATATTAATTTTACTGAGCTATTGGAATGTATAATCTTATTATTTTAAGTCTCGAAGAAATGCCCTTAAGAAATTTATAGTATGTAAGTAAAATAAGTATGAATGCTTAATGACCTTATCAAACTCATTATTAGTTTAGGAAATCAGAAGAGGGCCGAGAGATGGCTCTCCTAGAGAACCCCGAATGTTTTTTAGAAAGGCTTGAGATAGAGTTCCTGTAGAACTAGCAACTCACACTATAAGTAACTGGGTGAACAAAACATCATCCTATACAATATTCTTAATATTAGTCTACACAAAGTAAAACTTTTTTTTTAAAGAACTATGAGTAACCCCGAAAACGGTGCCTTTAAATTAAATGTGAACATGCGTGTGATCCGCGAAATCAGCTAAAGCATTTTTCGAATAAACATAAGAATATAATACACCATATACCCAAGCACTACCCAATGGGTCTGTTGATCGACTTAGTCTCCTTGAAATAGCTATAACTGCTGACAAAAATAGTGCTACTGCACACAGGTTGTTCTTGATTTATTCAAAGACTTCTCATTCAAAATATTGTTTCTTAAACTTTAAATTTTTGATACAAAATATTTTACGAAGCTTAGATCGTTAAGCGCACATATTATTTACCGGTGCAGGGAACTAACTTCACATGGGAACTAACTTTACCACTAGTGAGAATTAATTTCACTTGTTTTTGGTGAAATAATTTCCCACTTTTAGTGGGAAATAACTGAACTTTTTGGTAGGAAATTATTTCACTATTTTGCGTGAAGTTACACTTTTCATAAAAAAATCCACATATTGCATACCTACCCAAACTTGCACCCACCTTAACTCGCACCCACCCCTATGCAGGGGGCAGCAGGTCCCCCCTACTAATCTCTATACTGTTGGAGACAATGGGAACTAAAGTATCCCCATATTTTCAGCTTTATATCTCCTGTAATATAAAAATTGTAGATGGGAATCAACTTAAAACACTCTTCAGATGAAATTAGTTCTCACCTTTACTGGGAATTTACTTCATCAAAAAAAAAAAGTGAATTTAGTTTCCACTATAGTGGTGAAGTTAGTTCCCATGTAAAGTTAATTCCCGTGAAGTAAGTTCCCTGCACCTTATTTACCAATTTATTTATTTATCAAATGGGACATGTTACAAAAATATTTTACACAATTCATTTTAAACATTTGGTATTACTTCGACTTGGCATAATGTCATTTAACAAAAACAACATACAAATTTATTTTTAATTTGAAAAATTAAATTTAATTTTCATTCAAACGAACGTGTTTGTGTACCTTTTTTTATATCCCATTCCTCCGTGATAAGAACCTTCAAAGCTCCCATAAAATAATTTTGCCATCCTAAATAATTTCTTGTTGGTTAATAAGACAGACACACGCGTGTTATTTCATGTTGACATTTTGACGTTCACACAACGCCTTTAATTTATTCTTAAATGCTATGCATGTCATGTCTTAGTCAAAATGTGTTTCCCCTAAATTTATTTTACAGTTCAAGTCCTTCTTTGCATCATCTATTCAGTATGTTTGTATTTAGTCACATAATACATCACTTCAATCCTTAATTTGATATTAAATTATATTATTTATTTTCACTACACCTACCTCACAGAAGTATAGTTTTTTTTTTTTTTTTTGAGGTAGCTAAAGGTAGGTAGACATTTTGTTTACTTATCAAAGGACCCTCATTATACAGAACACGAAATATCCTTTTTCTTTATTACCATTGCTCTTATTACCATGGAATTATATTGGGTACATACTATCCCACACAAGTCAGTCTCATAAATTTTATTCAATTAGACAAATTCCAAAGGAGCATTCATATGGCCCCCAAAAAATGTCCTTGCATGATATAAACACACACATACATGTTGGTATGGGGTAGATATGTATTTTGGAAATATTGTCAAGTGGCCACATTCATGTTAAGGAAAACAGAAAGAAGAAAGAAATACTTTTATTGACTTCGACTGGATGCTGAAGAGATGCCCTCAGAGTAAACAAAAAAAAAAGGAGCAAAGGACTCAAATGTCCTTCACGATTGATGGAGAAAATTGGCTTCAACAAAAAAAAAAATAACTACAAACAACAACAAGAACTCATCAAAGATCTTATGAGAATAGAAAAAAAAATCAAATATCCAATGTGATGCAAGGAACAAAAAGGAGCTTCCTCAACGTATATTTGTTATACCCACCATAACGCTGCTGCCACCGCGTGTTGTGGTGTCGTATAGCCATAAGTCGACGTCCTTTTTTTATTGAATTTTCCAATTCAAATGCGATATATGGAGAATTTTACATCCTTTCTATCTACATAAATTGAAGCGATTTAAGGTGGAAGTTGTGGGTGTGTGCTGTTCATAGACGGATGTGACATGGTTGCTGTTCTGCGCTACCAAAAGGTGGCGTTGTTGTGTATGGATTTCTGTGAAGTGAAGCAATTTATTTGTATATCCTTTTTTTTATGTTTACACTCGAAATAGAATTTCTTAGAGAATTTTAATAGAAACTGCTTTGAGTCCTTTTTATTTTTCTTGTTGGTGTGTCAGATACATATATTTTTTTGTATTTACATATTATATGATTTTATGAAGAAAAAAAACCAATCCACTCTTTTGTCATTTTTTCTGCAGGGCAGATGACAGGATAACATTGATTTTGCTTTTTTTTTGTAGCAAAGGGAAGAATATTTGTGTACTTTGTATGTGTTCTTGAAATAAGGGAATTTCAGTATTTTTTTGTTCTGTTTATGTTTCTTTGACAAAGTCATGTGCTACCCATATAGGTATATAGTCAATCTTATCGGTTTGTTCTTAAGCAAGGGAAGCAATGAAAATAATAATAAAAAAAAAAAAAAAAGAAAAAGTTAAGTCACCTTTTCTTCCGTCATGACAATGATGATAAGCACGATGCCAGTCAAGATAATGATGAGGATGATCCTTATAGCAGAAATTGTCTCTTTGACACTTTTTTGCCAGGTGAAATACGACAGAAAGTGTGTATATAGGAGTAATCGGAGCATCTTATCGTTTCTCGTGGGATTTGTCAATGGAGTTGTTAGGTAGGGTCGTTTTTTTTTAGGCAATTGGAGAAAAGTATAGATATAGAAGTTAAGTAGGGTTACTTTTGAAGACTTTTGACTAGAAATAGTTTTTGAGAATTTTCTTTTCACAAGGAATATTTTTGTCAAAAACGGTATTTTAACAAACTTATAAGGAAGTTTTGCACTGTGCAGAATGAGTTTATGATGATAATATGGGTATCTAAATATTATATAATATTATATTCGAAATAGTTTATGGCTTGCGACTTTGAAAAAAATAGGATGAAGTAGTTTTATTATAAGTTGATTTTTAAGTGCCATATTTTAATTACTTTCCTTTAAAGTAAACGATTCCAATCACACAATGGAATAACTTACAGGATTATTGCTATTTGTTGCTTCTATAGAAGTTAATTTTGAAAAATCAAAAAAAAGGATTTTGAAAAAAACTTAAGTGGTCGGCTGGAAGTTTACTGAGGAAGAGATTGAATTGGTTAGCAATTAAAAATATTTTGGAGAATATTCATCTTACGAAAGACCTAAGCATTGATTTTACCAAAGCTGAACCCAAGTTCCGAATTTGAAGCTGAAACTCAAAACTGTAGTTCAGTGCCTGCAAATTTTGTAGTTTAAACCAAAATTTTAGTTTAAACTCTGACTTTGAAACTAGGGGTAAATGAACAGGCTTGTAAAAGTGGCAATCTTTTATATGAATGCAATCTTTAATGACTTCAATAAAATGATTGCAGTCACCAATCATTTTTAGCGACTTTAACTTCGAAATAGGCAATCACCATTCGTTTGAAATCAAAATGATTGCAATCATTTTTCCCCCATTAATTTTGAATGCAATCATTTGAGATTTCATGCATTCCGGGCATTCCTTTGCAGTCTTTGCATTTCTTTTGCATTCCAAGCATTAATGGACAGTCTAGCATTCCTTTGAAGTCCAGCATTCTTTTGCAGTCCAACAAATTCCTTTGCAGTGCAACATTTCTTCAGGACTCCTAGGTTTGAGATACTGGACTAAGAGGGCTCTACAGGGTATTGCGAAATAAAGCAAAGTTCGAAAAATGAAAACTTTAAAAAGCTGCACCTCGAAATCTATTGGGTCTACTACATACAGAGACGTCCTAAAAAGTTACTGTCAAAAACTAATCCTTTAGGGTTATAATCGCAAAAACCTGAAAAAATCCTAAATAGCTATTCTCAGTTTTTTCTTTTTTTGACAAAGTTTCGTTCGGGCGCTTAAGGTCACAAATTTGGATTATTCAATACGCCAACATCATAAATAAGTCTATAAAAAATCAGAAACATCGGATTTAACACACACACAGATGTATAATTTGACTAGACTAAAATATCTTTTCAATATTTTTAAGCCGCTTTCACATTGCAGCAACAAAAAAACATACAATTGCCTCAAAAAAAGACAAGGCATACTCAAACAAAAAAAAACAACCATGTATCATTGTATGTATGTTGTCCTCGAAACCTCCAAAGTACGATCCTTGAGTTTCGAAAATAAAATGCCGTAGTATATAACGGGTGATTTTTTAGCTGGTTTGGTTTTGGCAACACTGGTTTTGACAGCTGACGTGTGTTTAGTACCTTGTGTCACTGTCAAACAGCTTCAGTTTGGTTTGCAATTTAACCATGGATCGTCTTACAAATGAACAACGCTTGCAAATTATTGAATTTTACTATCAAAATTCGTGCTCGGTTCGAAATGTTCGAAATGCTTTTTTATCGAAAAATTGTGTTCAGCGATGAGGCTCATTTTTGGTTGAATGGGTACGTAAATAAGCAAAATTGCCGCATTTGGAGTGAAGATCAGCCAGAAGCATTGCAACAGCTACCAATGCATCCCGAAAAAGCCACTGTTTGGTGCGGTTTATGGGCCGGCGGCATTATTGGGCCATATTTCTTCAAAGATGATGCGAATCGCAGCGTTACTGTCAATGGTGAACGCTACCGAGCGATGATAACAAACTTTTTTTTGCCCGAAATGGAAGTTCTTGACTTGCATGATATGTGGTTTCAACAAGACGGTGCCACATGCCACACAGCACGCGAAACAATGGCGCAATTGCGAGGCGAGTTTGGTGAACAGTTAATTTCACGTTTCGGGCCGGTCAATTGGCCGCCTAGATCGTGCGATTTGACACCATTAGACTATTTTTTGATAGGGTATGTCAAGGTTAATGTCTATAGGGACAAGCCCGCTTCGATTGACGCACTGGAAGCCAACATCCATGCATTCATTTGTGAGATACCGGCCGATATGTGTGAAAGAGTATGCCAAAATTGGACTCAGCGGATGGGCTACCTGAGACGCAGCCGCGGTCAACATTTGCATGAAATTATCTTTAAACATTAAATTGCAAGGTTCAAACTATCGATTCAAATAAATATTTCATTCATTTTTTCGAATTTTTTGTGTTTTTTTTAAAAAAAAAGTTCTAAACCTCTTAAAAAATCACCCGTTAGTAAGGGATTCATACAATAGCTCCTAGTGTATTAAGTCATAGCAAACTAAGCGAAATAAATCCTAAAATTTAATAAACAAAGTTAAGAGATATGAAGAAATTCATAAATGTTAGAATTTATTGCATAATTTTGGGTAAGGATTTTTTTCATAATGAATTTACACCTAAAACTATGCAAATTAAATAAATGGTAATTAGTATTTATTTCACTTTACATTACTCATTTTGTTTTTTTTTGTTGCAATTTATGAGTTATTTTTTTTTAGTTTTAATTTTAAATAATTTTGTAATTTATTTTTTTATGAATTCAATTTTTGGAAAATGCCTCCACTAATTTTTTTTTAATTTTTTGTACATTAAATTCAAACTATTTCAGCACTTTTAACTGGCGCACCTTAACTTTGTAAAAAAAAAATTGGTTTTATAAAATTTATTAAACAAACATCGATTTATTTACAAACCGCTCCAACGATTTGGAAATTATTTTCTTCTTAAACTTATATTTATAAGCTCCGCGAAATTAGGCCCCAGGATTTAAGGCTCCAAACAAAAAATTAAATAAGGGCCATATTTCATTATGAAATAGAGCACTTATGAAATTATTATAAAATGAAAATAGACCCCCAAATTAATTTTCGGGGTCTAACTTCATTTTATCATAAAAAACATTTTGAGGTCTTATTTAATTTTTCAGAATTTACATAACCAATTTCATTTTGTTTTAAAAAATCGAGCGATTTTTTAAGTAAGAAAATAGCTCACGAAAAATCGCGTCTGACATCATAATGACGTAGTTATTTTTTTTAAACCATTAGTTAGTAACAGAATAGCTCGAAAAAATCGCGTGATTTATCTATTCTGTTACTTACTGATGCTTTTCAATGTAAGAATCCATTGTGTTTTAAATCATTAGTTATAGTAACGGAATAGCTGACAAAATCGATTGCTGAAGGCCAAAAGAACTTCAAGTGTCCATGCTGTAGACAAATTGTACAAGAAGTAATGCAAGTATTTGTATGAAATTTTAGGGCATTATTTCATATTTGTTAATAAACCGTATTATAATAAAAACAAATTGGGGTATTACTAAATATTTGAGAAAATTTAAAAATTGGGGAATAATTTCATTTATTTTTGGGGTGCTTTTTTATTTCGTTGTGGCCTTATTGCATGGGGCATTATTTCATATTAATATAAGGCCCCAAGTTTAGGGCCTTGTTTCCCTTTTTTTTTTTTATCTTATTTTCTGGGGCCTTATTTTGCGGAACCAAATGCAACACAAATTTCTGCATACCTACTTTTGAATTTTTAATATTTTTCATTATGTACCTATATTAAAACAAAATTATAAAATTTATTTTAATGAAATATAATTTTATTTATTTGACACTTTGTCACTAGAACAACTTCATGCGACCAAGTCGTGAAATTTATTTCAATTTATATACATAGCTACTTAGTCAAAGTTAATTCTGTACTGATAAACTAGATAATGAGTGAATTCTTAAGTAAGTTAGCTATATGATTTTATTCAATGTCAACTTGGCACTAAAAACCTGAGCCTAAAACGATTTAACTTGTATTTTTAACTAAGCAATTCAAAGCTGACTTATTAAAAATAATATAAGATTTCTTATTGCTGTATTCAACCCGTAAACATTTTTAATTTTTGTTTATAGTGTGAAAACGCCATTTTTGAAATAAAAGTGCATACTTCTTCCATATCTGTTGAAACTAAAAATCTTAGTGTAGGTGAATGTACGTACAACACACATTGCAGAAGAAAAAAAAAATGTTTTCAAAAGTGGCACTTCAGCCTCTGGCAAAGCTTACAAGAAATTCTTTAAGTCATAAAAGCTATAACAATGATTCTTATAGCAAAATACCATAGGACTAAGTGTTGGTACACCAAAAGTCGGAGACGCCTGTGTCAATCTTAATAATCACTCACACTTCTTTTATTTAGAAAAAAAAGTTCCCTGAAGACCATTTTAAGATTCTTTTACCACCATTTTGATCTCTTTCAACATGCCACTCTACGTCTTGTTCTTCTTCTGTGTGCAAGGCTCTTTCATTTATCCTTGAAGTGGTGGTATAACCTTTCTTTTGGAACATACTTTTTTTTGTGTGTGTTTCGTTCATTCGTTTGTGTGATGTTGTTACCCTTCAAAGCAAAATTAAATGCCTCCCTGACTCACTCGTTAAGTCTGTACACAGTGTACAGCTTTGAAATCCTTATAAGAGGTTGTAGGTGGGGTGGGTTTAGTGGTTTCTATAGTGGATTTCCAAATGAAGGTTGTGAAAGATATTTTTTTGTTTCCATCTCACACTTTTCAAATCTATTTATCTGAAAGGTGAAGTTTACCATTGAAAATGGAATAAGTGTTATCATGAACAACCCTCTTTTAACTTATTTCTTTTACTTTGTAAAAAAATACATATATATTATACGCCCGTTGTCAGGATCGGTTGAAGATATTTGAAAATTTGCTTTCTTTTTTTATATATAAGAAAATATGCAAACAATGGTAAAACTAGAGTCGGAAGAAACAAGCTTTAAGTTGTGTTAAGATTTTGGATTTAAAAATGATGGTGTGTGTTTTAAGGAGGCTTTATTATCCATTTCCAGATTGAAGTTAGACTTGGTTCAGATTATTATGCGGGGTGTTTGTTTGGCTTTTCTATTATTTGAGAATGTGAACAAGGAGATTGTGTTCTTTTTTTTTTTTTGGTATGTTTAATGAAGGATTTACGACTTGGAAGAATTTGAAATGATTTTGGGAATGGGTTTCTTGCTATGAACAGGAATTTTAGTTGATTAACAATTTCAGAAATCACATTTCATAGGAGAGGAGAATTTAGTGGCGAATCTAGTTTTACTTAAGAATTAATTATTGTTATTTTTTTTGCTTCTTTTTAATATTTGATAACAGAAATAAAAAAAAAAAATGACCAAAAATGTATGCCGCACCATTGTGAAAGAGCCGCTACTTCAATTTTTGACTGAAGCTTTGACAGTACATTCATTGCTGCATCGTAGTGTTTAAGCAGCTAACACTAGCTCAATTGGATAAGCGAGCCAATTTGAATACCTGACATCTGACTTATTGCTGGATTCTTATCCCAATTAAATAAGAAAAATAAATAAATTAATTAATTTAAGTGGCATTGACGGCTTAGGGATTTACACTTTCAACAAATCTTTTCGTGTGCGTTGTTTGTTCGAAAGGATTTGAGGGGACCTATTATTTTTTTTCGAATCAGAACACTTTTCATGTCAATGATACTATATTGGAGGATTGTTCACTTCCCCGCAAGAGGCAGTGCCCCTTGAAAAACATAAGGTATACTCAGAGTTCGAACCCAGACCTCTGGTGTGATAGGCCGACACAATAACCACTACGCCACGGTGTACTACTTTGATAAGGGAGAAAAGTTTGTCTGTTACCTGTGTAGATCATTAAATAAAATCGAGAAAAATGATGGCACTACAGAGAAATAATGTTAAGCTGTACTTTGAACTAATGGGAAGTTACGGTCATGTATCGAAGACATTCGGTTAACCGTAGTGACGGATCACTTTTTCTCGGTATGGTTAAAAATCATTTAATATCAACAAGGCAGAAAAGCTAGATTGACAGTCAAGCTTCAAGAATTTGATTTCGAAATTATTCATCGCAAGGGTAACGAGCATGTTTTTTCGGACATTTACTCTTAAGAGGTGTACCTTAGTTGGCTGGTATATCGGATGAGGATTTGGACCCTTGGGTGGCAAAAATGATTTCGTCTGTGAACTCCATTCCACTCGAGTCTTACAGTTTAAAGTCTAATAATCAAGAATTAAGGCTCCTTCTTGTCTCTTTCTCTTTTCAATTTTTTTATTTACGATTCCCTTCCGGAAGCTAACATTATTTTTACATTTATTGTACCTTGAGTTGTAATCACATTCAAAATGACACGGATTGGTTGTACAATTGTATTTGAACGAAATTTTACGCTATCAGGGGGTTTAACAAATTGTTCTAGTTTTGATTAAGACAAAAATAAGAAAAATAAATCAATAAAAAGAAATCTAATTTTGAAATTAAAGTAAAATATTTGCCCCTCTTCCACATACTCGACAAATTCAAAACCACTTCATATTTCTATTTAGTTTTGAAAATGTTCTCTAAACCTATTTCAATATTTAGAACATAATTTAATTTTCGTAACAACAGACCTGCGGGTGCCTATAAGTTTTACAACCATCACTGTATAAATCTTGGAACAAACTAAATTATCAATCCACCCTCTCTAACACCCTTAATCTAATTTCTTGGGGTGAACATCCATTTGTCATATTATTTTCCCCACATTGTTATTCACACTATTTTCTTTCGACACCACCCGAAAAAGAACGAAGAGAAAAAAAAAATACAATTTGTATAATATGTAGGCGAGTATTTACATAGTGAACAACAAACATTTGCACCAAACCAACATAAAATTTCCATAAATTCAATTCCGCTCAAGCAAATTAGATTTTCTAAGAATGAAAGAGAGAGCGAGAGCCTGAAGCATGAAAGTCTTTCATCATCCTCATCATCATTTTCCTCCAAATTTACAGTGCTACGACTTCCATCCTTGGGCCAAAAATTAATAGACAAAACTCCTAATAAACTTAATTCAACTTTTCATTCCGATGATGGTATAGGAATAGGATGAGGGATGAAATGATATAAAGGGGGTCGTTCCTTGTTGTGCGGTGTCAGCAGCGTCAAATTTGTCAGTGCTATGGGTGCGTGTATTTTGTTTTGTTTTATGGTTTCTAAAAAGGTTTCCAGGGCGCACACAGTTTCATGATGTGCCTCGAATGTTTATTGGAACCATTATAATTTTTGTGCGTGAATATCACCACCCCCGTCTCGCACCGATATAGGCAAGAAGAAGAGATTTACCATAAAATTTAAAACTATAATATGTGTGAAGCAGTTCACACGAGCACCTGACTCGTATGAGGCGATCAATAAATTTGGGCTAAGCGATAAAGAAAAGATTTCTATGAAGATAAGATGGTATAGTTGTATCTGAAGGATAAGGTTGAATGACACAAAGTTAAGATACCTACATACTTTTGAGAAACCTTGCTGAAAAAGGTCGTTTTTGGAGTAAAAGATAACATCGTGAAAAAATTTTATTTGGTCACATACATATAGATGTACACACAATTCACAAAACTATAGAAAGAAAGGCGAACGACTGGGCCCCACAAAATTACTCCTGTGGGAATTTTGCTTAAAGGTTTTAAACTTTCACCTGACAAGGTGGATTTTTACTATAGTTGTTAATACTGCCCTACATATGGGCTGTATGAAAAACTGTAGAGCAAAATGTTGAAAAATTAACAATAAGTATGAGATAAAATTGGCGGCACCTGATCTGGACTTCTATTTAGCATTACAGTTTAGGAGTGGCAAAGTTTCGTTGAATTAAAACAAGAAGATTTAAAGAAGTTTGTATGTCAAAAATACCATCGTCAATAACATCGTCAAGAACTCATCAGCTAGAGTCAGGTAACTACAAATGAGAGACGATTGTAATCTTATGATTAATAGAATTCCTATCAAATGCATTAATTTTAATTAACACTAAAATCTCTAAAAGAGGAAAACAGGCTTTGAAATTGTTGAAACAAGCAAATGCAACAAAAAAAATCATTCAGTTCAGGCTTCAGAGATGGAGCAATTCAAAATCATGAAACTATCAATACCTAGTGGTTTTCTCGGTCAACCGTCAGTCATGTTAACGCCCTTAGATCAAAGCTTGGAATTGCAAGAGTTATGGTACCATTGGGGATTATTATCTAACATTTAAGAAAGAAAAACAAGAAATTTTAAATAAATTTTAAATTTTGTAGTTCTGGCGTTCTCATGTTTTTTTTTTTTGTTAAGAAAGGAAATTAAAAAAAACTCTTCAAAGTACTTTTGATACCATGAAACCACACATTTTTACTCTAAACCTTGGAATCGAAATAAATGTTTCTGTATTGTTTTGAATAATTTCGAACGACCAAACACGATTTAACTCATGAGGTACGTCAAAAACAGTAAATGAAGCATACCTAGCTGTTTTTTGCAACTAACAACTAACTAACTATTATCAGTAATGTATACAAATATTTTATCAAACAAAGTAACAAATATTCAAACTCTTCTTAAAAACTGTTGTTAAATATTTCATGTTAAACTTAAAACTACTCTTCTATGCCAACATTTATCTTTAATCGTTTCCGTAACTTTTTACTGAAATGTAAATTTTCTTTCATATAGGTACAACTTTGTATATCTTATCCACTCTTATCTTATCCTATCCTTATACACTTACCATACCCAATGGAGCACCTCTTAATTCTTGTTTAACACAAACACTCGCGGTCATTTCATCATAAAATTTAAAAATTGACATTTTGATTTATAATTTAAATTTATTAAAAACAACGCAAAGACAATTTAACTTGTTTATTATGACATCACGGTCTTCACATTATAGAAATGAATTAAAAATGGCGATGCTTATTATTTAATTGCGAGTGAGAGAATAAAATAGAGAGTGCGGCTAGATATTGAAATCGAAGTATTTGGCTTTGTAAGTTTCATACTGTCTCTGTCTTGTTTATGAAAGAAACTCTTCACTGTTTCTTACTAAATACACACAACACACTATGAATGAAAGAATACAAGATTACGAAACTTTGGCATTTTTACTATGTTGTTGTTTCACATTTTGCATCACAATTGCCACGTGTGTAGTAAACAGACGAAACACGTTGCTGCAACTGTTTCCTCATGTGTCTCTAGCCTAGCATTACATTTGTTTTTGTGGCCCAAGTTGCCGGATTCAAAACAACAACAAAATTTTAAATAAAATATACAACTGGGCCGAATGAACTTGTTCTTTATAAATCGTTTTATAGGTGTAAAATAAATAACGATTATAGGTATAAAATAAATACGAGAAAGTAATACGAAAAAAGAAATGAAATTAAGTATATTGAAAGTGCTAAATATTTATTTTACTAGCTGAACCGCCAGAAATGTTGTTCTGCCTTTTCGGGAAGGTGTAGGTATACCTACTATACTAGGTACTTATACATCAATTTGAGTTTCAATATTTTTAGTATAAGAAAATGAGCATTTATGAAATATTTTTTTTTTAATAGAGGTATTATAAAAAAATATTCGATGCAATCCCAAGGAGCATTTCAGAGCTACAGAACATTTACTGAACGTTAACATCGTAGCTGTAATGTTTCAGGCGTATATGAAATGTTTACTCACTATACCCAAAATGTAAACGGTTTTGGGGAATGAAATGTCGTGTTGACAGTATATGAAAAAATTCTATTGGATGTACCTGATTTGTACATTTACAAATGTGAACGTTCAAAAACTCTTTAAAACAAATACAAGACAAACTCCTTTTTACAGATACTATTCCTGGACTAGGTATATGAACTTTACAAATGTAAACGTTCCAAAACACTTCGAAATAAATAACATAAAAAGTAGCTTAGATACAAATCGTTTACAGAAAAATATTAAACTGTATAGGTAAATACGTAATGCCATTTGAGATCATATTACTATATGTATACAAACCAAAACTTAAACAATTTCCATCTTGTTCTTGACATTATTATTATAATGTGGGAGTATAAAAATATTCAATAATTATATTTTTTGTGCAAATAAAGGCAAAATATCGAACGCAAGAAATATTTTCTACCAGTTTTGTAAAACAGATCGATCAAAATAAGGGGCCTGTAAAAACTTTCTTATTTTAGAAATGATTTCTTATAAAAATATTTGAGACAATTTTTTTTTTCCCACAAAAACCATATTTTTCAATATTTTGTAAGACAAAATTCAAAGTCCTATTTCAATCAAATCCTTAACATGCTTTGTTTTTACTAAATATCAACAAAAATAGATTTTCAATATTTTTGGTTTTCTAATTTGATAAAAAATGGAAACTTTAATGGCCGATTTATCTTGTTTTTTGATTGTTATAATACATTTGCATTGTAAATGTTTTGTGAGTGTTAAGTTTTAATAATAGTTTTACAAAACTGCTACAAATTTAATGTTTCGTGATATTGACGATTTTTGTTTTACAGTATGCTTACGTTTGAAGATGTGCTGTGACTATTTACTGTAAACGTTTTGTAACAGTAAAGTTTTGATAATGGCTTTACAAAACTGCTACAAATGTAAACGTTTCGTGATATTGATTTTACATTCACGAAATTTGGTTGACAGTACGTTTACGTTTGAAGATGTGGTGTTTCAACAACATTTAGGGCCAGTCTTTTCAGCTCTAGTTATGTGTAACCATTGGTTATTTCAGTTGTTAACCATAGATTTTGTATGCTAATGGTTTAATTTAACCAGAGCTGAAAAGACTGGCCCTTAGTGTGTTACAATTTGTTTACAAATCATCCAATTAGTTAATGTAAAAATACAAAACATTTTTTCAGCAACTGTATATGAATTGTAAACGACATACAATAAATTTGTAACATAAAAGGTACAAAATGCTACTTGGGATAAGCTGCAGTTGTAAGTTGTTGGATAGAAGCTTATAGTAGGTAGTTATTTTAAATAATTGAACTAAGGAGTATAGAATTTAAATTACAAATATTATAATAAGAAGGTCCTACTCTTGAACGAGATCTTATACTTGAGTTTCTTAAAAAAAAAATAATATTAAAAAAGAACATTTTGAGAGCTATATAAGAAAATAAAATTGCAACTATTGCGTATATTTTTCTAATGAACTAGAAAAAAACAACCTTACAAAAGACCGATGGACATATAATTCCATATTTGTTGTCCATGAACTTGTTACTGTATATGTACTTCTAGAGATGAGTTCTAAAGCATTTTGTCCAACTTTGGCCTCCGCAACGAAATATTTCAGATATTTGAATGAAAAAGACCGAACCTTATCATGATGGCGTTTGATGTCAACTTAGTCTTGAGACAAGTTGATGCTGTGTTATGCGACACTTTTTTTTGAAAACATCTTATAAAGTGCTGGAATGGGTTATGGTTACCAAAATCTAGCAAATTAAAATCTCGCATTACCAAATCTTGCATTAAGACCGGTTTTCATAGTCTCGCAATAGCAAAATCATGTTTTATAGAATCTCGTTATAACACAAACCCGCAAACTAAAATCTCGAAAATAGAAATCTTGCAATTAAAAAAGTAGTTCAAGTTTTAAACATCGAGGTTTGTTAGCCGTATTTTGCTGCCACCTTACCCCGGAGAAGACAAAGAAGAAGAGGAATTTTAAGAAATAATCGACGATTAGCTCAGTTTTATAATAATTTTTTACTTTAAGTTGCGTAGAAATTGGAAAGAATTATCTTGAGTTTCTTTATCCTGTGTTTTCGATTCTCACTTTTTTCTCTTTCTATAATTAGTAAGGTTAATGATTTGAAATCAACACTTTATGTTTTTAATAAGTAGGAATAGGTAATACGATTTTTTCGAAATTATTTCAAATTATATCTTCTATAAAACAACTCACCGTGTCTTAATTTAAAACACTGCATTTGAAATCACCTTTACTTTCATGCCAATCAAAAATTTTAAATTTAATATAAAAAACCTTAGGCAAATTTAAGGCTTAAGCGGGCCAAGTAAAACAATTCAACATAATATATGTATATGTTTATTCAGAGCGCGGTTACTACAAAAAAAATGTACCAAGAAAATTATAAAATATTCAACAAGGGTATATAATTATTTTTAACAGAAATTCTAAATTATTTACTTCCATCTATTAACACGCATTCTGAATAAATTATTCATTTTTTGAAAGGGTATGTAGTCCTACTTCACCTACTACAACCTTTCCAAAAAAGTGGTCCTTAATTAAGTCGATTCTACACACCTTTACGAACTAGGTACCATTTCAAAAGTTTCAACTTGATTTGGAATAATTATAGAACCAAGGGGGATGATACTATTGGTGTGGTTGCCATATAGTGCGTGCTTATAAGTTATTAATACTTTTTTTTTCAGTTAAGTTTTTGAAAACTTTGCTCTATCCGTGTTGTGTTAGTTAAATAACATTGAAAGTTCATTAAAAACTGTAGTTATATAATAGGTAACATGCTGTGAGTGAAAGGGAAAATGTTGGTTTTGAATGAAGAATATTGATTTTGTTTTAGCTTTTATAATGAATTTGCAGAACACTTAGACAATTATTAAAATAGAAATATTGGTACATTTTTGATAAGCGTCACGATTTTAGTGAATTTACATAATAAAAGTTTCCCCTAAAATGTGTTTTTTGTCAGGTGTGAAATGACTTCTAGAGGTTAGTGCGACTTGACACTCTTGACAGCATTTAAAAGGTCTATTTCAAAGCACTGATGCAACGTAAAACTTCAACGCACATGCTATTTTAAATCTGATTTTCATTATTCATATTGTTTTACCAACTAAACTTAGTTCACACCATGAGCAAATAAATAAAAAAAAATTCAAAGAGAGTATATGTTGAAACAGTATCGGCAAAAATACCAAATAATGAAAAACAAAATATACATTCAAAAGTCGGTGAATTAAACAACAGCAACCTATAAACACCAACACTGATATGGGTAGGACGCAGGATTTATATAGCTACAATCTGACCCGGCGATCTTCGTTGCGCGAAAAATTGATTAAATGTCCCTTTCAAAAGTCTAGCATGTTTTTGAAAGTATGAAAATAGGGAGACGGACATAATACCGAAATCCAAAAGACCGAAAACCCAAAATACCGAAAACATAAAAGACCGAAAATTAAAAAGACCGAAAACCCAAAAGACTGAAAACCCAAAAGACCGAAAGACCAAATGACCGAAATTAAGATTGAATTTTTTTTTCAAAATTTTAATTTTTTTTAAATAGGTAATTTCATTGAACAAAAACAAAATATTTTTTTAAAATCATTAACAAAATTCTCTCTCACCTCGATTCAGAAAAAATATTGTTATAAATACCAAAACAAAAGCCCTACTTTAATTCCTGGTAGGATTACCCAATCTTAACTGTTGGGGGCATAAGTTGCCCAACCAGGTACTGATGAATTTGAAAACTTTGGACACAAGTTTTCGCCAGACGACTGGACATACCCTAAGCGGATCAACGAAGGACTGACTACAGAAAGAGAGTTAAAATCACTTGAACCCGCGAAGCGAGCCACCCAAGTACTGTTGAACATGGAAACATTGAACTCAGGCGCCTGCCAGACGACTGGACATACACATACCCTAAAATCCCTTGAACCCGCGTTTTTTTTTTGGGTGCTTAATCTCGAATGTCAAGCTTGTCGGTATCATCGGTAACATCGGTAAAATCTATTCGCACTTTCTTGCCTTTGAACTAAGCATTGATTATGATTCCTTTGATGACTATGTTCATTATTTTCGCAACCGCCAACTGTGTCCCTTTTCACAATTTTGGTTGGTTTAGATAGCCCAACATTATAATGACAAAGCTGGCTTTAGTTGCCATTTGCAAATTATGAGGTGGTATCGACATATCCAAAAAATTCAAAAATTGCTCCGAAAATCTCCCTTGTTTTTTTTTTTTTTTGTATTCGAGATTTTGTGATTTCATATAATGTCATAGTCCGGCATTGGGCTTTGTGCATTGAGCGGCTCGGGACTGGCATTCCTAATTTACTCAACAGGCTGCCACACATGACTAGCCACTGCCTTCAATCAACAGCAGTGCCTCGTTGCGGATCTCTCATTTTAAGTTCGGGATTTGATGTTGTAAACTCTATCTAAAATATCGTCGAACAAGTTATCCTTGCATTTATATCAAAAATTAAGTGTTTTAGATGGAAAACATGTGCAGATGATAATGGTGAACAATGTTCAAGTTTGAGTCATCAGGCACAGAAAATGTTGCATCTCTTGTTGTTGGCAAGCGAATTCATCCGCTGGCTGGATTCTCAAAATGTGGTGCAAAACACACTATCCACGTGTCAAAACAGTCTGCAGGTTATTGAACAAAGTTGGACCAGTTACTTTGACCAAAAGCAATCGCAGATAGAATCATTCGTCATTTTTTGAATGATCAATAATTTTTTAATTTTTTCCGTATGATTTTCCAAATATTCAAAATGTTTGGCCCCGTAGTAGGTTTACCTGGTTTAATACTAATCCAATAAAAAATTTACCATGCACATCGCATAATAATCGGTTGAGTTATGGGCGTAAATTTTTATTTATCCTGTAAAACTTTCCAAATTTTCAAAATTTTAAAATTTTGGCCTCCGTTGTGTTCTTACCTGGTTAAATAAGAATCCACAAAAAAATCCACGCAAATCGGATGATAAACAACCGAGTTATGTGTGTTCAAACAGACACCAAACTTATTGTTATAAATAATATAATGCCAAAAGTGCCATCCCAATCATCAGACTCCTTTTTGTGTCGCTCATCTGTTTATTACCATCTCATGTTTATTTGAAAACACGTTATTGCATTGTCTGGACCTGGAATCCAACCTAGACCTACGACAAAAGGTCATCGCACTACGAAATTCTATCATTGTGGGTTATGTTAAGCTCAACTTAATTTGTTGTTATCTATTTATTTCATACTGTTTTTTTTTGTTCTACTTTTTCCATTCGATTTATTAAAAGCGGAATTTTGACTACAGCAGAGTTTCGACTCCAAACCAAAATGCCGGTCGAAATTCTGGCTTAAAAATTCAAAATTTTGAAGTTAGAATTTGGACAAAAAAAAATGTTGACCCCAGCAGAATTTCCACCACCGATACCTACGGGTCGAAATTCTGATTTAAAAAAAAATATGTTTTCTAAATTCTGCCTGTCAAAATTCTGGCTGTGAAAAAGAAACGACGCTTTTTAACATTTTTTTTATTTTCTATTTGAAGAATTATGATAAGCAGAATTTTAGTTACAAGAATTTTAAAAAGTGCATTTTGGCAAAATAACTTTTAACCCAGCAGAATTTTGACCCCAATCCATATAAAATATACTAACTGACCCAAGTAAACTTTATTTCGCATGCAATTTCGAGTTTCATGTTTGTTTTACCTGCTTATGAATCCAACTAAGAAAATTCCATGTACGAATATACATGAGATTAGATATAAGTTCCAAAATTCGCGAAAAATTTGAATTTGGTGCGAGTTGTGTGGTGTTGCCAACCGTAAACAAAATGCACAGTGACAGTTGTCAATTTAGGGTTATTTAAATCAATTTGTACCTGATTTTCAGCATACCATATATAATATTTGATACAAAATCACAACTTATCAAAAATATTGTACGTATATACAGACGTTTTTTAATCACTTTGTATTGCGACGTGTCTTGCATGCTTTTTGGTCATTGAATTGAGTGATTTGTATCAAATATGATACATTGGGCAGATTAAGCAATAATATTTCACTTAAAGAAAATTATGAACAAAGGAGTTTTAAAAATTAATTGTCTTGTATGCTTTGATCAGATATAATACATGGATGTTAAGAAACCAGCTACAATATAAGTTCTGTGTATCAAATTTGATACATCGCGTATAGTGAAGTTGTTAAAAATATTGAAGGTTTTCCATAGAGAATCATTTTCAGCAATGAATGACGCTCATTTTAATGTTGATTGATTTATTAAACGTCATAGACTTGTTGACTTTGATGGCATAAAAAAACTGTGTTAAAAAACGGGTTTTCTAATAACAACGGGGAGTTTTTGTCACCCTTAGTAGTCACGTTGTTAAGGTGGCGTCTGGCAATTTAAAGTTTAAAGTTACTGATGCCAAATCGTCACAGACCATCAACATTGCGATCCCTCCCCATTGGAAAATGTCTTTATAAATTTAGATGCCCTTACTAACTCTATTCAAGAATTTACGCTCATATATTTTAAAACTTTTTCAAACACAATTCTGATACTGTCACCAAGGATTTAACTCTAAAAAGTTTTGCTGTTAACTTTGCAAAACCTTCAACCCAACCATTTAATCCTTTCAAGATCCGCATATCCTTCTAACCAATAATAAACCCATCACATTTACAAATAGATTCCTCATCTAAGATAAAATGAAATAAATTGAAATTAAATTACTCTTAACAACCATCAGAAAGGAAATTCAAAGCCTACATCCCGATTCAGACATCCATTTCGGTAAAAAGGTCAAGAACAAAGATCTTTTCAAGAAGTAAAAAGAAAGTAACATTTTAAATTTTCTAAAGCCCCAACACAAGTTGCAGCAGGCTTAAAAATAAGGATATCAGATTGTCGTCATCATCATCCCCATACAGCTCCACTTAAGCTTAATGGTGGCAAAGAAAGTCCACTTTAAACACTGACCTCAACCTAACCAGATATCCAACAGACACACAAGAAATAAGTGAGGAAAGATACTGTTCTTTTGTATTTTCTACTCAAAAGGATCCACAAAACAAAAGCGTTAAGGGATAACATCATCCTTACTCTGCTCTAACAAAAACTTATCTGATATTCGAAATCTTACTCAATTTTTTTGTTTGTGCAAATAGATTCCCTTTAGTTGCAGTTGTATGGATCTAAACCACAAAAGGATGCAGAAAACCAGAAAAAAACTATTGAAAATATACTTCTACTATAAAGTTTGAGTCAGGATAAGAAAAATTTATCCATTTTTTTTGTACACTCATCTGAACATGTATAATTGCTTTGACATTTTCAGCGGTTTCATAGCCAACTTCTTATTACAAAAAGCTGCCAAACTTGCGGTTTATCTCGAGATGCTTTTGTAATTGAAGTTAGTTTTTGTGTGCGTGTCCTTTTTTTTTGGTGTGGCTCTTGTCAAGAACTTGATAATGAGCCCTTAAGATAACACCAGCTGAAAACTTCATTCAATAGTTTATTTTTGACAAAAAGATTGTAGCATGGGAAACTTGTTTAGACATTTTGTAATGTATCCCTTTTGCGAGTCTCTTCAATTTTCATTCTCCTCATCTTCGAGGGCAACGATGAACAAAAAAAAAATCGCCCTCAATAATGCAACGAAGAAGTTGAACATATAAAAAACAGCATCTGCCAAGTTTAATGCATAGAAAAGTATCTATCCTACTTTTACAACTATTCCGACGCCTTTTCGCCAAATAGGATACCCAGCTTTATGAGGACAGAAAAAAAAAATAAGGACACAGCTATGCGGATGGATATTTCGCTGAACACCAAAAATGTATGTCGAAGCATCCTTGCGCGATGGAACAAGAGAAGACTCTGCGATATAGAGCTGAATGTCTTTCTTTTTTTCCCACAGCGAATCTTCAAGGATTCTCAATCGAGGAGTTATTTTCTATAAGAAGATAGTTATAGGTATATCCAAGTGTGCACAAAAAAAAGGACGTAATCTAGAGCAAAAATTATGAAAAGATTCTTCGTTTTTCTCTTGGACTATGGCATAAATTTAGTTTTAGTCTTTTTTTTTATTACAGTGCAATGGTGTAAAACTGAATGAAGATTTCTGCTACAGTGGCAGAAAAATGAAAACGGATATATATACAAAGTGAGGCGAGAAAACAAAAAGAAAGAAAGAGTTTTGTAAAAGTTTTTACTGTAAGCGCGCGACATGATTTCGACGTTGATGACGTTTAATAAAAATTTCTTGTCATAAAATTGCTAAAGTAGCAACAAGCTGGCGCATCCTTCTTGTGCTTCCTTGTAATTTATCTTTTTCAGTTTTTTTTTTTATTCTTTGTATCTTTTTGTTAAATTGGCAAACAGGAAGGGGAAGTTATGTATATATATTTTTTTTTTTAATATTTAGCTTGTTCTAATTTAAAAATGATGAATTGTTCACAAATGGCAGGCAATTTACTTATGACAAAAATATTGATATTCATGTTAAAAGGATACACTGGTTATGGATCCTTAAAAACAAATTTTATATTAAATACAAAAATTATAAATCACTTACCATGTGAATCTTTGCCACCAACTGTACCTCCATGAACTAAAGATGATGAATGTTGACGTCCAAGCGATGGAACGACTAACAGCGCAAGAAAGATTTCCCACATGGCGAATATGATGAATTGCATTTTATCAGATTTCATTTTTTTAAACTGGGAAAATTTTCGTTTTCACTTTATTTTAAAGGGAAATTTTTTTACTACTTGAATTTAAAAATTGATATGAGATTCTACTTTTATTTTTTTTAAGTAGGTATAATAAACTTAACGCCTTTTTGAAAACACTGAACACACTTTAATATTAAAGTTTTATATTTGATAAAAAATATCTTTAGATATGGGCAATGTCTTGCTTTTGATGATATGATTTAAGAACAAGGATATGTAAAAAAAAATTTATACCATTCAGGAAATGTTACATTTTGAAAGCCAATGATGCTTATGGTATTTAATCTGAAATGACAAAAACAATAATAGTGTTATTTTCATTTTTCATCGTATATAATTTTATTATTTATTAAAATATAATAGCATTGTCTGCATAAATCCTACATTATTTCTTTAATATATTTTTATTTATTGCGTTTCTTTAATTTACACAATATCTTCTTAAAATAAAATTTCCTGTTAAGGGTTTTGCAATATTGACTGTGGCGGCTATGTGCTACTATACCATTGCTGATCAATCGATTAATTTGTCATGACTTGAAAAAACAACATGATTTGACAGAATTCGGTAAAACAACATGGCCGCCATGTTTGTATTTTTATTTTGCGAATCTGGAATATGGAAACATTTTTCGCAGGTAATGAAATTCTTGAAAAAAAATTCGATCAACGCCGCAATGCGCCAAATGCAACAAACGTACACCCTAAGGTAATCATATTTGGCGATCTAGCCACTTACAAAAGCGTTGCAAAGTCAAGTCAAGAAAAGTCGAATAAAGAAAACCCAAATGAAAGTCAAGTGAAAGTTAAGTTAAAGTCAATTTAGAGTCAAATTCAGTTTGACTTTTTTTTTAAATTTAACGGTCTCTTTAAATATTAATTAAACATTATTTCATTATTTTAAACTAAACAATATCTACTAATAAACTATTTAGTGAATTAAATTAAAAACTATTCTTTTGAAATTAACTAAAAAACTACTAGTGTTCTTTTTTATTCCCCTCGGCCGAACGATGAGTTCGGCCGTATGCGTCAGAACAATTGTTCGTCAGAACACGCATGCACTGTAACCGTGGCCTAATGCGGAGTAATGAAAAACACCACCGTTTTATTTTTTTAGAATAACTGCACGACTACCTGATGGTCAAAACATTTCAACAAACAAAACGAAACCCAAATTAAAAAAAAAAAAAATTTGAGATGCACAACATTAAATCCTTGAAGTTGTTCAATTTTCTGTTCCCAAACAGATATAATGGTAGTAAATGCGTAATTGCAGCCCAATTTTTGTGTCTATTGACTCACTAGACTAATAGGTATGTGACCATTTTTCTTCTGCAGCCATGCTTGGTTTTTTTTCTGTTGGTACCTAACAAAGCTCTACCCATATAACGTTTAGATAATAATTTTGTTATTTGTTTTTACTTGAGGTTGTTTCAATATATATATTTTTAATTTTTTTTTAATTATTTGAAAACATTTTTTATACAAAATTATATACTTTTTAATATTATTTGTTTTACCTTCTGTAAAAAAAAAAACATTCTGAACTACAGCACAGAAAATTGGCTTTTTAACTTTTAATTAATTCATTGACCAAGAATACACCTTCTTCTTTAAACAAAAAAATAGTATTATTTTTCAGTTCATCATTTTGCCTAACAGCAATGTCTGTCTAGCAAAACAACAGAAACAAACAGAAACCTAGAAAATGGAAAAAAAATCTCATTTCCAATTTCCAACAAAGCTAATCTCAGTTAAAAATAAAGTTTAATTGCAACCAGCCGCAACCAGAAAATGCTTCTCTCTCTAGTAACAAAAATAACAACAACAAAATTATTCCATTCCATGATAAAAAAAAAATAAAATAAATAAATTCCAATTTAACCCTGGTCCAGAGTCATTTATATTTATAAGGATCTAATAGACCAAGGCCAGTTGTTGTGAAGGAACTCGATGTTTTTATTTTTTGTTTATTTTCCAACACAAGCAGTCTCCATCAACATCCAGAAACCAACAAAAATTCAAAGAGATTAAAAAGTCCTTTTTCATGAAAAAATCTTCATTACGTGTTTTGTTATTTGCGATGCTTGTTCAAGTTTTTAAACAAAAGGACTTAATATTAAAAGAACAAATAGAAGAATATAAAGGATCTCTTCAAAGGAAAATAAAATAATACACCAACATCTTCAAATACAATTTTCTGTCTAGCATCAAGGACTTTATTTAAAATCCTTATTATGTATTTAATTCAAGTTTTTTTTTGTTAAATCACTCAGAAATAAGAAGTTATCATGACGAGTATATTCAATGCATCCTTGAAAGTTTTTTTGTTATACGCAAGAATTTTAACAAGAGTGGACGTAGAAGAAAACTGATCGAGTGATCATTAAAGTTGATTAACCACAATCAAATTGAACTTCTTACCGATAGCGACAAAGTTTGCGAAGATCTTTTGACCATTTACTCCACAAGAAGCCATATATGGCTTTAAAATTTCAGGCGTCCACGCTTAAACTGCGAAACTACTTCGGTAAAGGAACGCTTTAAAACTGATTTAACCAAACATTAGTTTACGTCTCTTACTGAGTTTTGTTAACGTTGCAGCAAAAAACTGCAGCCAAGTTCAGTAAGTCGAGTTGTAAGGACTTGCAGAAAGATTATAGAAAACAAAACTGTTGTTTTTTTCGGTTCCGACTTATTTCAAAGATGATTATATTTGAGTTCTGTTTTTTTTTAAGTTGCTTTATTTCGAAGGGTTAGTCACGAATTAAATCACTTTATGAACAGTTTTATTTGCAATTATTTGAAATTTCGTTGAAATCTGTGCAATCATTTAAAATATCATGAAACTTATAAACATATTTTAAATTTATTGACTTAGATAATTTATTGTAGAGTGAGTAGATACTCATTAAACATATTTGAAATAACTTTAAGATTCTTGCAATCTTGCAATCAAAAATGACATCCATATTGCAATTACGAATTTCACACCACCTTTATTTTTCATTAATATAGCTCTTGTCTGTTAAATATGAGTTGAGAGTTGTCATACTCCAAGTAAGGATGAACCCGAGACCGATACATATTTAATGATTACAATTACATATATTATGATTGATAATATTTTAATGATTGCAAAATTTCAAAATCATTCGAATTAATTTGCAATCATTTAAAATCAGTTAAATTTATTTGAAAACAATGCAATCACAAAATATTTGAATCAATTTAAAAACTACTTAAAATCACATGTAATAATGTGAAGTTATTTGCAATATTGCAATCATTGGCTAAAAAGCTAATAAAACTTTAATATATATAACTAGCAGAAAGTACCCGGCGTTGCCCGGGTACTCGGTGCACTCAGCCTAGAACGATGTCTATATTCCTAATCCTGGTTTTAGATAGAAGTGTAGATGGCGCTGCAAGTTAGATGGAGAAAAATATTAGTCTCTTAATACTTGGTCGCACTGCTATGGGTTCGAATATGAATTCAAGTAAATCAAAATTTAAAATAAATTATTTTTATACCCAATTTTTTCGAGTTCCGGAAGTGCAACTTTGGTGTCGTTTTTTAGCCAAACCGTGGACATCTGTCCAGAAATATAATGCTGACGACCTTGTTTGACATTTCTTCTATCGAACAGCATGTGGACCGTGTAAATCGGTTCATTGATGGCTGAAATACAAACGGATTAAATTCGGTCCATAAAAAAGTTTAACTTCCGGTGATTTTTTAATTTTTTTTTTAATTTTTTTATATAACCTTTTTGGTTCAGATTTACGGGAAATTTAGTATTATCAATTTGTTTTGGTGCTTGTCTACGATATGCATATTTTTCTCTAAACTATTAGCAACGCCATCTGTACATCATCATTTTCAAAACGGAAAAGGAGTCCCCTATACAGTAAGAAAAATTACTTTAACTGTTCGCCGGGCAAAAGTTTTTTTAAAAATTAACCCAATTTTAAAGTGTATTTTGTTATTTTTAATATCCTAAAACCTGACTAACAGTTAAAACTAATTTTTACAATAAATTTTAGAAAAGAATAGTTTGTTGTTATATGTGTTTTACCACAGTAACAATATAACAAATAAACTTACAAAACTACTCTTTTATATAGTAGTAGGATATGGAAGTGTCAGAAATATAAGAAACGAAAAAGTCAGTGTAGAAGTGAAAGTGGTCTTACTAAAAGAAAAATCGATTGAAACAGACAAATTATACACTTTTAGATCTTCAAAATGAAGAGATGAAGAGTTTTTTGACAGCTCACTTTCTCATCTCAATCAGCGATGAATAAATTTTGAATCGATTTAAGTAGATGCGCTAAATAAATTTCGCACCCATAAACTCATTTCCATCAGTATTAATTGAGAAGAACTATATTTTCGACAACTATATTGCGAAAGACTAAAAAATCGAAATTCCGTTGACCGCGTTTCTCAAATCGGGTTCTCATAAAACTACTGCAAAAGACCAAAAAAGAAAATGGATGCAAAAATCGAAAATCAAAAAATAAAAGACTGTCGGAATTTATTTTTTTGGGCTTCTCAAATACGTGACCATTGAAAAAACAAACAAATCAAAAGATTTAAGATGTCCGAATATTATTTTTTCGTGTGGGATCATTGAGAAAAAATAATGGAAAATAAACAGATTTTTTCGGGTTTTTCAAAGGCGAGACCATTGAAAAAAGAATTGAAGATAAAATAAAAGAAGATTATTATTTCAAGATTCTCAAATTCGGGGGAACCATTAAAAAAAATTTAAAAAGTCGAAAGACCAAACAAATCGGAAGATCATTGAAAGAAAATCGAAAATAATTAGACGTTTTTTGAGAAAAACAAAAAAAAAGATTTCAAAAAAATAAAATTGTCGAATGTTATTTTTTTCAGCGATATAAAAAGCAGTGCAATTTTATTTCTGTTAATACATCCGCAGATGATATCTAGAATATGAAAATGAAAATGGAAAAACAGCTCTATATTATTCAAAAAATTTGCAAATTGTTGAACAAGTAACAATGAAATCTGATTTGGGTGACTCTATAAGGCGAAAATACATGTGCGAATTATCATGGATATATGTAAATCAAAACAAAGGCAACAAAAATTACCGTAAAATTACCAGTCGAAGCTCTAAGGAAGAATCTTCAGTCCCTTACTATTTATTACAATCCTTGAATATCTATACTTTAATACAACGTTTTGGACATGACAATGTAGCCATTTTAATTGAAGATTTTACTTCCTATATCAAAGGCAATCTAAATATCAATGCAGCAAAAATGTTCAAAAGGATAGAATATTTATGCTATCAGGGACATGAAACAGTACTTAGAACAGTTAATGTAACAAGTGCAAAAAGCTTATAGGTACACCTTAAGGATCTATTTCGCAAGTGTCGGAATAACTCTGCCATCTTATGAACCAGAAAATGCAAGCAGAATAGGAAACTATTGACAATTGTTTGGCCTCAGAAATGTTTACAAGAATCAATCCAAAACCGGGAGGATTTCCGATGTTTGGTAGGATTGTGGAACCGTTTCCATATGAGATTATTAACACCATCCTTAAAGAATAAGAAGAAGATCTCATTTGAAATCAAACCTAGAAAAAATAAAATTTAAGAACGATATTCATACCCCTCTTAAAACACGTCGCTTGTCGTTCCAATACTTACATACGGTTGCGAAGTATTTTGCAACTGTGATGCTGTCAGTAGGAGAAAGCTTAATGTTGCCTTTAACAATAAATCGCGGTACATTTTCGGTTTGCGACGATTTCATCATATTTCAAATTTCTCGATACAAATTTACAATATTTCGCTAGATCATCTTTTTCGTTATAGAACCCTAATTTTACTTTTCAATATCATTCAATCTGGGCAACCCTGTAGTCTCTTTAACAGGCTATGCTTTGGTTCCTCAAACAGATCTCAACAACTTATTCATCCTCGTTTCACTTGTCTGACCTCATAGCGTCAGTTCTTTATAAACGCCATCCGCTTGTGGAACTCCCTGCCCCGAAACTTGACCAGATTAAATAGTGAAGTACGATTTCGTGCAGAACTGCGCAATCATCTTTAAAATCAATTAATTTAAGATTGTTAATTAAAATAAATTAAATTATATAGAGATACGTGCATTTTTTTTTCTTCTTACTTTTGTTATTGCTATACATATGTTTCAAAAAGAATCAATAAATATTTTTATATATAGTAAAACTTAATTTTTGAATTGTGTTTTTTTTTATAATAACTAAGTAGCTTTTTTTCATAAAAATTCTTAATTATTAGCTTGCACTCGTTTATAAGAATTATTTTTCTTAATGTGTAGGCATATATAAATAAATAAATAAATAAATAAATAAATAAATAAAATAAAATATTTTACCCGAAAAGAACATGTTTTGCATGATTTTTGGTAATTCTTCCAAATACTTGAAGTATCCTGATGAATCACAAAGAAATTGTAAGTTATTAAGTAAAGCATTATATATTTTTCCCAAGACAGGACATTTTTGTATGTTTCTCCTTGGAAGAGCTTATTTATATCCGAAATAGAATATAATTTTCCATTTGTAATAGAACATTCGTTTGAAGATTGTTTATGGCAGTAAGACGACAAAATATCCAACCGTTGAATGGAATATTCCCATTACTCTTCCTTCTTTTGTTCTAAGAAATATGGGAATGATTGTTGTGACCTATAAATATATAATATCCCATGCTTGAACTTCAAGCTTTTCAATATATGTAGATACATATTTTATTGGCAGTTTCTTGAAAACATAGGTGCAGTGGATAGGGTTATGGTAACATAAACAAGGAGTGAAGATTATAACGAAACACGGGTGATAATTTATTTCTGGATTAGAAGTGTAATTTGATGTGCATGTGTGTTTTGTAGTTTAGCATTGTCCATGATGTATGAGTGTTGTATTAATATTATTGTTTATTTTGTAAGTCACGTATAATTTATCATAGTATGTAGAATAAATAAATATTTATGATGGATATAAATACGCCTTACGTGAAAGTTGCAGGGATATCAAGTACATACAATATATTATATTATCCTGTTTATTATTCATAAGAGTGCCAAGGACAGTATGGTTTTTTTTTAGAAGATACGTAATCGCTGTGAAACTCAATTATGTTTATTTAAATATTTGAATTCTTTAGTGATATAGGCAAATTAAGGTCTAAAGAACTTAAAAGAAACTAAATACTTTCGTGAATGAATATCCAACATTTAGCTTTACTGTAAATAAACAAAATATATGAAAATTCTAAAATTTCAAATAGGGGGAAAATTTAAATTCTATACTCTTAAGGGGAAAGGGAAAGGACATATATTTGTAACTTTTTTATAGCAGAAGCAGTATAGATAAGATAGAGCTGAGGGGAAAATAAATAAAGTGCACGATTGGTCTCACGAACTTGTTTTTGTGGTGCACGACTTAGTCGCACCAACTTGTTCTTGTGACAAAAGTTGCCACGAAAACAAAATTAAATTTAATAAAAATATATTAAATAATTTAAATATAAATGAAAAAGAAATCAAATGAATTTTTCACAAAAGTGCTAAAACTTCTTTTTAAGAATATTCAAGCCAAAATCAAAGTATGTAGAAATTTGTGTTGCCTAAATACAGGGTGATTGATATAAGATGCACCAAAAAGCTTGAGCGTGTAGGTGGAGTTAAGACAAGACAAAAATCGTATTGGAGAGGGGTCCATTTCCCCGCGTTTAGGCGGGAGGGGCAATTTTCTAAAACATTGACTTAAATCAGAAAAAAAAATTATTTAAAAACAACGGTGAATGATACAAAGCCTTGTTATATTTTTTTGGAAAGCCAGAAAACAACTTTTTTATTTAATTTTTAAATTAAGTTGTTTAAGTGAACATGCAGTTCTACAAAAATTAATTTTCAAACTCAAAATTTTTGAAAAAAAAAACTAAAAAAAAATTTAAACTAATTTTTTTCAAAATTTTATGGATTTTTTTTAGATTAGATTTTTTTAGATTTAGTATGATTTTATTTATCATGAAGCTCAATTCGTTATAAAAAAATTACAAATCTTTTAATCAAAATTTTATGTAATTAACTATTCTTTTTATTTTCAAAATTCAATGCTCTTATTAATTTTTAGTCAAAAACAGAAAACCGGATGCCAAAATGTATCAAATTATTTTTTTAAAAACTGTTCACTTAAACAACTTAATTTAAAAATTAAATAAAAGAGTAGTTTTCTGGCTTTCCAAACAAATATAACAAGGCTTTGTGCCATTCACCGTTGTTTTTAAATATTTTTTTTTTTCTGATTTAAGTCAATGTTTTTGAAAATTGCCCCTCCCGCCTAAACGCGGGGAAATAGACCCCCCTTCCGATACGATTTTTTTCTTGTCTTAAACTCCACCTACACGCTCAAGCTTTTTGGTGCACCTTATACTAATCACCCTGTATAAGCTTACCAAAAAATTATTCTAAAATCGTTAGAGCGGTTTTTAAATAAATCGATGTTAACATTTTTAAGTATACCAATTTGAAAAGTGCTAAGTATAGTTTACATTTACTGTTCAAAACTAATTTTTTTTGGTCAAGCCATTTTCCAAATATTGAATTTATTATTATTATTAAATTTGATCTAAATATCAAGAGACCTTTCTAAAAATATTTTTTTTTTGTTAAAATCGAGTAAGCCGTTCATAAGATAGTTCCAGAAAAAAATAACGGCTTCTTTGCATACTATCAAAAGACAATTACACAAAAACTATCTAAATTTTTTTGAAGAAAATCGTTGAAGCCGTTTTCGAGAAAATTAAGGTTCTTCATTCCGGTTATATGGCGGGTACCGTTATTTTTTAAGCTAACAAAAAATCAATTTTTCCTCTAAATAATGGTCTACAAACCCTACATACCAAATTTGAAGCAAATCGGTTCAGCCGTTTAGGCTGTAGTTACTGATACAATCAGACTGACAGACAGAATTTCTAGACCCACTTTTTTCGACTGCGACAAATATCTCTTAGGAATTAAAAAAATTCAGAAGCTGGTCCACCAAAAAACACTACAGATTTATTTTATTTTATAAAATCACTGATATATTAATATCGAACTTACTGTGGGCAAACAGAATCCCACAGGCTTTTTTTTTTTTGTTCTTGTGTGGATCTTTTTTTTTAATATTTTATTTAAAAACTTTTTCTTAACAAAAAAACAAACCTTTTTTTTTTTTAAAATGTCAAATTTAAATTTTAAATTAACATCAAAGTGCCAAGTCCTAAATAATTCATTGTCACAGTTGATTTCATTTTTATTTTATTTTTCTCCGAAAATACAAAAAAAAAATAACAACAAAAAACTGTCTTGAAAATATAGAAAAGAATTTAAAAGTTCTTGAAACAATTTTAATTAAAAAATTGTTTCGTGGAAAGTTCTGTGCAGAAAATAAAAAAAAAATGCAAAAAATAAATCGAAAAAGAAAAACAAAACCAGACAAACATCAAAACAAAAAGAAATAAAAAAAATGTAGATAGAGTCAACCAAAGAATTTTGCGGATTGGTATGAAGTGTAGAATATTTTATAGAAACAAATTTCCTATAGGCCATCATGAAATGTCCAGGAATGATAAATTTATTTGCATTTAGATGAACAACATTTTCCATGAGAGGTTTAAGAATTTTATAAATATTCACGACAATATTTACTTCATTTTCTTCCCTTTTTTTGTTACCTTATTCTTTTTATTTTAAAGTCGAGTTTTTTTTCTAGTCGTTGCTCAGTTATGGATGACAGGTTGAATGGTATATAGAGAAGGAGAACTATCATTTCACTTATCTGTCACGTATTCTTAGATATAAACTAAAAGTAGAAAAGTTTGAATCTCTAATTCTGATTATGCGAAACATTTTTGAGAATAAGGGAGATTCAAACTAAATTTTATTATAGGTAGGTACTCATAGAATGATGAAGGGAACTTTTTAATTGCTAAACATTTTCTTAAATACAAGTCATAAAAGGATAAACTCACATAATGTTTTTCGTAAAAAAAAGCTTATAATAAAGATTCGAAAGGTAAACATTTCCAGCAATAGATTCGCCCCTCATGCAATTTATTTGACATTTCTTGAAGACATTTCACAATCAAATAAAACTTTTATTGGATCTTAATAGATTACCTATTGATTTTGCTTCTATTTGTGCATTTTAACTATGCACATTTTTACACCTACACTTTGAGAACTCATTATAAAATTAATTAAATTTGTATATATGATGAACAAACATTTTTATAATTTAAATTAAAACTTTATTAAAGGTAAATAACGAAAGTCTTCAAAGAATTCAAATAACTTCATTCATTTTCACAACCACAGTTAATAATTGGTCTTAAAAATTAGGTTCTTAGTTCTAACGTTTTTAGAAATCAATCTATGTAGATTGATTCGGTTTGGCAGAAACAAACGATTTTTACTTTTTTCTGTAAACAATGACTATATTGACAGTGTACTTATCCTAAATGTCTATCGTGAGCACAAATTGCATCACCAGGGAATCTTACCGATAATTGGGATCTTGTTGGCTTCCTTAACTTTTTGAATTTGGAATTTTATATAATTTTTACTTCTTGGAAATTATTTTTTTTTTGTTCTTAACTAATAAAATACTGGCATTGGTCGCTCGCCTTAAGAAATTAAATAAAAAATAAAGTCTATGTAACTCTCTGATAATGTAGATTTCTGTGAAAGAATTTTTCAAATTGGTTTAGTGGTTTAGGCGTGAGAGCGTAACAAACTTACTTTCACATATATAAAATATTAAATAGAATGTAACATTTTCGTTTGTTAACAAACGCGCAATATGTATGGAAATTCGCATATACTTATACACTGCTGGTAACTTGATTGAGGCCACTTTTTTTTGCAACCGAATTTCGCGATTTATTGCCTGTAAAGAAATTTTTAACCGGAAATATTTACTACCTGGGTACATATTTTCCAAAAACAAAGTCGTGAAATCTTTGGCATCAAATAGATGGTTTCAAGGACCTTAGGACTTTTAGACAAGGAAACTTAATAAAAGTAAAGCTTTGCAAACAGTTATATTGTGAACACCAAAAACTATCGAAAAACGCAAAAGGATGCACTGTTTAAGCAAAAATACCTTGAGTGCGCGTGCGCCTACATTTAGATAAAGAAGTGGGGTAAAATGCAGCGTTTCGCCGGTAAAAAAGCTCATACAAATCAGCAATAACATGATATAAGAAAAAAAAATATACCGCGTTCATAAGGAGCATTCCTATGAACTTTGTCAGAGATCATATCGCTCGGAGCGCAACGAATGAAAATGTGTTGTCTTTTCGGATAAAAAAGTGTAATATTGACCGACCCGATGGTAATAACTTTTGATTTCACGATTAGAATAAAGGAATGAATATTTAGACAAGGCATCACAGCCCTACATCAGCTTTTATGGTGTGAGGATCGAGGATCTATCAAGTGACGTAATAAGTCACAATCGAATAAGAATTTCTGACTATTACAATGAACGGAAAGAATTACAAATTTACTTTGGAACTCTTGATTCCAAAGCAGAAAAGTGTTTTTGGAAGTATACCTTAAATCTTCTAACAAGATAATACCCCAATTTAAACCTTTTAAAAATGTAAAGCTTTTGCCACGGTTGTATTACTTACAGGACTTTTAAACATTATCGAACACGTTTAGATCCCACTATCTTAAATAGTTTATGTATCCATTAGAGAGTTGGAAGATAAAGACCTCTTAATCAAAGCTTTTTGTGACGCCTGGGAGAGATATCACTATATTATTTGAACAATATTTATGATTCAGTTCCAAACGGTATTGTTCAGCTCATTTCAAAAAATCATATACATACTCAAAGCAAATTAATAAAAACTCAATAAATTAAATGTCTACTAACCAAATAATACAAATGTCTTTTTCATCTTATTTCATTTTTTCCCTTTTTTTTTTAAAGATTTTTAAAGTGGCCTCAATCAAGTGACCCATTTTTGTATAACTTTTTTCTACAGTTCCTTAACTGAAATTGAAAAATTACTATGGAATTTCCGAGTCACGCCAAAAATTGTATAATTTTGTTTCTGGAATATATGAACATATCCACAGGTAATAAATTTTTCCGGTTCAAAAATTTGCAACAGGCATAAATCGCAAAAGAACGTTGTAAAAGAGTGGCCTCAATCAAGTGACCGGGAGTGTATGTCTAAAATTTAAATGTCTTCCAAAAATATGATAAATTTTGTTAAAATAAACGGGAGGCGATACTATCGTTAAAAACGTTTTCTATTTTAAATTATAGATGTCGAATTCTCGCCTGCCTCTCTGTTACTCTCATTTTCTAGAAAAGAGTCAACCTGTCATAAATTAATCACCAGTTAAAACCCACTTGTAAAAAAATTCTTTTGGTGAGTAAAAGTAGGTAAAAAAATCTATCGGTTTTTTTTTTGCAAGCATGAAAAGTTTTTAACAAATTACAAAAATAGGGTTTATTTTTAAATGGTAGGGTAAACCGATCAATCATTGGCACTTTCAGGGAACAGCCTACATTTTTAAATAAATAATGTTAAATAAAAAAAAACTGTAGGTTAATATTTTTTTTAATGTTATCATATTTTTGTATAATAAAACTTAACAAAAAACGTAATTCATTAATTAAATAAATCTTCATATATAAAAGAGACTACCGTACGTGTGTGCACTCATAACTCGATAACGGATCGTTCGAAAGATTTGAGGTTCGATGGATTCGTATTGGTCCAAGGAAGAACATAGGATAGGTTATCTTGAATAAAGTTCATCTGTGGATAATCTGTGTATCTGCAAAAATCTTATACAAATTAACTTTTTTTTATCGAATAAAAACGAATTCTATCAATTAAATTCTCGATTAAATAAAATTTTAGTTTTTTTAATTTCAAAACGAATCGTTTGAGGAGAATTGAAAGCCCTTAATCGCTACTTCTTGTTCTTGCTTAATGGTAGCTACGGTTAGTAGCTATACTTATTTATTTATTCTGTTGCTGAAATCCAGGTCTGTTCCGCCATCGAGTTCGAGTGCCAGATAACTATCTATAGTTAAAGTGAGTGACCTCTTTTATTACCTCCTGTCTCACAATAACCTGCTTGTTGGTTTCGACTGGTGTGCATTATTTTAGTCTTAGTCAATGTCAGGCGATTTCGTTAAACGCTTCCTGTCATTCAAAGATCAACTTCAGAAAATTAATTGAACGCTTTCCTAAAAGCGTTGTCTCTATGGCTATACATGAAAAAAAATGCAACTGAAAACGAGTATACGACTTGCTTTACAAAATGACCAGTCCGCTGCAGAGCTTTCCAGGCAATTGTTAGCGATGGGCGATTTTGCGATTTCAGTAGACTAAATCAACAAATTTTTATTTTCCACCGAATTTTTGGAACCGTACACAAAACCAGAAGAGCTCATTACGAGTGTTTTTACAAATATCGCTCATAATTATGCGGGCAATAATTGACTAAGTGCACGAGAGATTTTGGCTGCGAAAAATAAGGATGTATTTTATTTTTTATTTGAATTTCGTCATTTAAAATAAAATCACCGCTGATTGAATTTCATACTTATCTATTAGCCCAGTCAACGAAGGGGTGAGGGGTCTAGGTGGAAAAATCGTGGGCAGAAAAACTAAATATGCAGCTTCGTTTGGACTAGCAAGGAGGTAAACATACTAAAAGTCCCCGATCCTACGTTCGACGCAAAGGGGCACGGGGGCTTTAAATTTCCCTTTTTTCAGTTTTTCGCTTATAACTCACAAATCCTTGATTCTACAAAATTTTAAGTAAAAAATTGAAGCTGTCAAAATTTCCTGCAAAAAGTGTACAAACAGTTTTTTCCTATCTTCAATAGCTTATGAGATATTAGTTTGAGAAGAATGCTAATATGTGAACAAAAATTCAACAAAAAATAGTTTTAGATTATTTTTGATGAAATTATGTTCACATACTAGCGCTCTTCTCAAGCTTATATTTCATAATCTATTGAAATAGGAAAAAACTAAGGGAAAATTCAAAGACGAAATGTAGGTACTCATTCCAAGGATTCCGAACGATTTGCCATTCGTATTTAAGCGTCTTCGTTTAAATAAATAAGTCTAAAGGACAATCACTGCATGTTTGTGTCATCAATCTGGAATGCTCAGCCCATGTGTGTCGCATGGTCAATACCCAACAAATACAGTTAAAGCTACAAAAATTTGAATGTAAATTTCACACAAAAATTCTAAACCTAAAACCAACCCAATGATTTGAACTTTTACCAATGATTGGCATGTGCTAGTAATATGAAAACCAATAATTTGTATTCCAATTGTTTACTCAATATAATAATATTAATATGATTTTACAGAAATATTAAAATGTATTATTATTAATTTTTCTTTATTGTCTGCTTGTTTATTCAAATAGCATTAAACGCAATTCCTCCTTATGTTTTAAAAACTATAAATATACTTGTATCACCACCTCCCTTATGGATTTCATCACGTGCACTTAAAAAAAACTGTTCACATATTTCTAGATCCCATTGATATAATATTTTATCAAAGAATCAGATTTTTAAAACCTTAATTGTTTAATTTTAATTTTGAATTGATCAATTCTATTATTTAAATAATGTGTATTTTAAATTTGGGCTTTTTGATCCTAGGTTTTTAAAGCAATTAAAAGACTAATTCATTAATTTTCCCGACGTTTCGTTTGGTTTTTTGCCAACATCTTCAGGGGTGTTTAATTTATTAAGACCTTTAATACAAATTACATTTTTAGAAACATTGTTTTTTGGGCTATGGATTTGAATATTTACTCACTTTTGTCGTCAAGTTACATTTTATAAATTGTTTTGAATTATAATAATAATTTTAAATAATTTAACATTTATATTGCACTTAGTAAACGGAAACTAATAAATATAATAAATTATTTGAAACATAGACAAAACAGAAATTAAAAACTAACTATCACAGACTATATTTAATTTATCACAGTATTGTAGATCGAGCTGATGTTGTCCTTGTTTTCTTTAAAATTCATGACTTTTCTTATATTTTGCTGAATTCTCAGATTTTCCAGAGTGTATCGTTTGTTGGTGTGTTTCTCTTTGTCTAGTATTTTGATATTGTCAAAATCAGCTGTGTGTCCATTTTCTGTCATGTGTTGTGAGAGCCCAGTCGATGATCTTTTTTTCTTTACGTCTGCTTTGTGTTCGGCTATTCTTACTGCTAGTTTTCTCTTTGTTGTTCCTATGTATATGAGTCTGCAATTTTCATCTTCCTTCCCATTGCATTTTATTTCATATACTACGTCATTTTGTTGTTCTTTTGGTAGAGGTGGTTTTGTTTTTGTAAAAATTTTGTTAAGAGTAGAGTTCGATTTATGTGCAAATGCTGTTTTTCTTTGTTTATTTTTATTGCTTCATTTAAATTCCGATTGTCAGTTAGAGTTGGTATGAAAGTAATGCTATGGTATATTTTGGTTGTATGGTTGCCATCTGTCGATTTTTGTGTTTTAGGATTATTGTTGTATTTTAGTTGGTTGGTTTTGTCATTTATTAGTTCGTTAATTATTTTGTGCGGGAAGTTGTTCATCATTAGTATTGTTCTTATTCGTTTAATGTTTTCGTGATGAAATTTGATATTGCTGATGTCTAGTACTTTATTAACAAAATTTTTTGCGGTATTAATTTTATATTTTTGTGGTTGTGTTGATAAAAAATTGATCATTCTCCCTGATGCTATGGGTTTTTGGTACCAATCGAAAATAATTTTATTATCTGTTCTATGAATTAAAGTGTCCAGGTAGGGAATACTTTTGTTGTTTTCTATTTCTTCTGTGAATTGTAGATTTTTGTGGTATCCGTTAAGAGTTTTTAATATAATTTCCTTATCTTGTTTTCTTACTATTGCAAAAATATCATCAACATATTTTGCAATGAATTTTATTTGTATGTTTGTTTCTTTAAGTTTTGGAATTGTGACATCTAATAAATTGTCTAGTACAATAATCGGTGAAAGTGGATTACCCATGGGCATACCAAATGTTTGACTGTAAATCTTATTGTTATATTCAAAATAGTTATTGTTTTGTAGACAGAATTGGAGGATTTTAATGAATTGAGGTTTCGGAATATCTGTTACTTTGTTTAAACTATGATTTTTCATTACATAAAATATTGATTTTTTGTTTCTTTTTTTTTTCCGCTACATACTTAATCTTCCGTTTATAGTACGGATCAAACTTGTTTTTAAATAAAAAAAATTAAATTAACACCCAGAAACATTAATATGATTTTTTTGTACGACCACTATTTTTTTTTATAAGCACAAACTCAAAAATTATTGCAGGGCTTCATTGAGGTATTTTTTTTTTTACTTGGCAACACTTTATTCAATAAAATATCTTCAAAAATAAAGTTTTTTTGATGAAAATTTAATTCTTTTATTTATTTCCAATCTATACCACTGAAAACCACTTGCTTCTGCGGCTTTTACTTTTTAAGATATTAGGTATGTAAATAATAAAGAAACATGCATCTTTATAAAAATTAGACGAAACTAGCCTAATGGTAATTTAAGCTTAATTTTGTTGTTTCTTGTTTTTATTGGGATGTTGGTTTCCTTCTTTTTAAATATCTTGAAAAGCAAATATCGTAAAGCTATCTTGTTTTCAATAGTTGATTGGAATAAGTAATAGCAATGAATTGTGATCGAAAAAAGTTACTCACAAAGTTGTTTATTTTTTTTAATAAAGTAATGCCAAAGTAAATAAAGGGCACTTACTCTTGTTATTTTCTTGTTGACGACTTGAAAACTCATTTGACAGGTTTTTTTAATGAAAAAAAAGGATTTTATATTTTGTTACATTATTTTTTTTTTTTTTTTTTTTTGTAACCAAATCTAATGAATATAAAAAGATTTTGTATACAAGACATCACCGCCAACAAAAATTCAATTATAAGAAATTTTACCAAGTTCTTTTAAGGTTTAGCGGTTGTTTAAGAATATAAAATTTCGTTGAAATCGGTGAAGCCGTTCAAAAGATAGTCAGGGTAATAAAAAAACGATTATATGACAGGTACCATTAATAAGCTGTTTCTGAAAAAAAAATTAAATGAAAGACATTATCGTTGGGCATTAATCACACATATAAAATTTTATCAAAATCGATCGTATTTTTTTCGAAAAAAATGGTTACGCTTTATATTGTGGGTACCGTTAATTTTAAACCTAAAACAAAAATTCCAGGGATATTGTTCAAAGAATACTTCTTATACCAAGTTTTAAGAAAATCAGCCCAACCGTTTAGGCTGTAGTTGTTGACACATACAGACAGACAGAAAATTAAAGGCCTTCTTTGTTCGTCTTCTCTATCATCGTAATTTCATGTTTATTTGTTATCTCAAAACTTTTTTAATGACGAATGCAAAACTTGCCTTATTGTAGTTATGGACCTATAATGGCAAAGTAAAAATAACTTAATGGGCTCCTAGTCCAATAATAATAATTTTTGAGTTTCGACTGATATGAAAACAAAAATTTACGTCGTACAAAAAAAAAACGTGTTAATATTTTTATTAAAAAAATATAGTTCGATCCGTATCAACGGACGTTAAGGTAAATGAAATGGCAAAAACAATCCAAAAATCAATATTTTAAATAATTAAAAATCATAAACTATGACAATAAAAGTTTTAAAAATCTAACTATTCGATAAAGACTTTCTATGGGTATGGTATACATGAACATTTTAACAGAATTTTAACTGCACTGCAAATAGCCGAAAAATGTATTTATTTTTTTAACGATTTAAAAAAGTTGTAAAGCACGAAAAACGGCAATAACTTCTTAAAGGTTAGTCCAAAATAACAAGTCGCACTTTATGTTGTCTTGAAAATTTGCAGTTCTACAAGATGGCGTATACCTACTTACTTTTTTTATATTAAAAAAATTATTTTGTTTTGATAAAAAACCATTTACAAAAAGCTCTATTTTTGTAATTTGTTAATAACATTTTATGCTTTTAAAAAAATACGGGGCACTTTTTTTTTCTATTTTTACCTTACTCATCGAAAGAAATTTTGTACAATTTCTAATTAATTTGTGACAGATTAAATTCTAAAGTGACTGGACTACTATTGTTTTAGATAAATTTTGTTTTCAACAAAAACAAAATCATTTGCATTGTGTGGTTGAATTTCTGTTAAATTATTTTTTAACCTCAAAGATGTCTGGTTTTTTTTCTAAAATGTAAAATGTTTAAACCCATTTTGTTTATTACACATTGAACACATTAAAAAATTAAATAATTAAGTTTTTATTTATCTAATCTATACCTATATATAAGTTACCAAACAAAAATGTATTGTGAAGTAATTTTAAGGGCAAATAGTTTTGTGTAAGAAGTCTCTTGACTTCTACAAGAAGATTGAAGATTTCTTCGGTTCGCATTCATAATCGAAATTCAAGCGTTTTCAAGAGCTTACTCGAAAATTCGCTAGTTAAATTATAAATATCAGTTATTCTATTTAGTTTAATTTTGAATGGAAGACATTTTTACAGATTTTCATTAATTCATTAATTCCTTTAATATTTCAAAATTGCGAAAAAAAGTTATACCTCAAAACACATATTATAGGGCTGTAAATTTTGTTAAGTGAATTCGGTTGATAATTTTATTTACTTAAGTCAAGATTTTTCTCCACTGACTCACCACCGTGACTTTTCTATTATCACTATATGAATAACTGAGCAAATGCTTAGGATTTTCTTCAACTTAAAAATATTGAGTAATATCTCGACTTGAGGACTATTAGTTACGCCCTCAGTTTTTTTTTTTGTCAACAGTGAGTATTTTTTTGTTTATATTATTTAGAAACTAACACAACAAATTTAGGTAGGTACATATATATAAAATAAAGTAATGACTACCTACTATTAATAACATACCTTAAGCCTTTACTTGGTTATCGGAAGTCTTTATTAAATGTTAATCCTTTGAATATATCGCCCGGACAAACATGTTGTAGCTATACGCAAAAATAATTTGAATACAAATTCAAATCCCCTTTCCAGTTCACGAGCAAATCGTTAAAGAAACAACCAGAATGGACACACAATACATTCACTCAATGAAACGAATTGAGGTTATCGAATACAAGACCAATCAACTCCTCATTATTAAAATCCACACACGCACTATTTTACTTCGAAAACTGAATTATTGATACGTTTTGTCAAAATCCACTTGGTTTTTATTTATTTCGTATTTAACAAAATGGAAACTACACACCTGAGCGATGATTGGAGATTAGTTTTCACTGTTTACAAAATTGATGGGATTATCTACTTGAAACGAAGAATGAAAAAAATTTACAAACCCACAATAAGAGCTTTGCGATTACAGAACAATTGACAAACCAATTAAACCGTCCTGACCATATCGACGTTCATGCGAATCTAATTAGATACCGATTAAGCCGCGCGAATTCCCCATTCACCCAGCAGACGAACCTCACCACACAATAATGTACACACCCGAATACAGACGAACCGAGCAACCGAACAAGTTTCTATATTTCTGTAGATATTGGAGGCGATAGGTGGGGGTTTGTGCGCTTAACAAAAACCCATTCACCTGGTAAATTACATTCACCGTCAAGGACGAATAATTTCTGCTTCACACCTTTAGTGGTAGTTTGCAACTCCCGAACGACTACCACAATTTCGAGTTCGAGGACGCTCTCAATATTAAACGTCAAGGATTCACTATCCTTTCACCTCTAATCTGCTAAAATATTATTCTACAAATTCAAAAATGGAGATATGTTTTATTTATCTATTTTTTTTTTTAGTTGCGCACTTTGTTAAAAAATCGATTCGAAACGGAGAAGACACACAAAAAATAAACAAAGCCAATGAACAAACCGTTATTCCGCCATAATAGACAGACACACAACACTCCGACGGATGAGCTGGAACTGAATTTTCATGAAAATTTCTTGATTCCGTAGGACATTTTTAGGGGCCAAAGGATGCGGTTAGCTGATGTGCGGTTGAATGTTGTGTAAGTGGTAAAGGGAATTTTTAAACAGAGGCCAACTAAGTGCGCATGAGCGGATTGAAGGTGAGAGCAAGTAGCTGGGAGATTTTATTTTGTTTTATATAGTAGAATGTAGAAGCCGGCTGGATGATAATTCCGTTGGAGTAGGTCATTGAGAAATATTACATGCCAGTTTGTGTTTTTTAGATTCACTCTCATGGGAGTTTTTCGAAATTAAAGGTGAACAAAAGAGAGCTTAAAAAGTTCTCTTAAAAAGTCGGGAAATTTAATGCATTTACAATAAAATATAGGGATTTTTTAGTTATTTTTTAAAATTTATTTTCAAATTAAATCGCAGTAGTTTAAAAAAAAAATTGATTTAGATTTTTATAAGACAAAACTTAAAAGTGATTTTTTGTTAAATAAAAATATCTTACATAATTATCTATCCAAATTTAAACGAAATTGGTTCAAACGTTATCAACTATGATAAAATGCGTACATAAAATTTGGCCCCAATAAAAAATGGCCAAAAAATAAAAAAAAGACATTTTTTCATAATCACCATTATGAAAACAGTTTTACCTATTTCTTGATTATTTCTTTACTCTGCAAAATTTTCGCATTGATTAGAGTCCTACGAAAATATCCTCCCAGTGAACAATTTTTTTGCTCATGTTTGGGATGTGAAAATTTCAGCATTTTACCACGCTTTTTGCGAGTTTCTCACTAAGGTTTTGAATCGCTTATTTTTATAAAATGTTTGTTTTCCCTGATGTAGAAAACCTAAAACTTGGATCGAAAAACCCAAGATTTAATTTTTTTGTTTGAGGTTTTTTTCTTCAAAATATTTATTTTGGGATTTTTTTCACAACATTAGGGGCGATATTTCATTTTATAATTGGGGTCGTTTTCATAATAAGAAATGACTTTTCATACGATTTGTTTATGGCCATTTTTCATTTGGGGCCAAATTTCATGTAGCCCTAGAGAACAAGTAAAAAAGAAGAAAAAGAAAAATTTAGAGAAAAAAAGGGGAAAGCTACAGAATCGGAAATTAAAAAATCCCGAATTCGAAAATTCAAAAATCTAGAATTACAAAATCCCGGATCAAGAAATCTCGAATAGAAAAATCCCGAATGCGAAGAATTAATACAGTTGAGTCCACTTATTTAAACAAATATTTCGTTAACTCGAATATAAAACTTTTCACTTTTTTTTTAATATGTTATTTTTAATATCTTATTCTTTTAACTGCTTTAACTTCTTTTCAAATGTTGTTGTTGTATGCTTTCGAACTGGAATTTTAAGATTGAATGTTAATGTAAAATTATTCAAGCATTGTCAGGGTTTCAAATTATCGGAAATTCAATCAAACGATCGACTGTAGTAACAAAACTAATATGGTTATAATGTCACAAAAAATGTGAATCTATTTTAAAATAAAGTGTTATTTTAATAACACGCTGACACAATATTTTAAAAGCACTTTATCTCAAATTCGTTTTAAATTAAAAAAAAAAGAACACTTTAGCAATACAAAATTACAAAGCTAATTGAAGGAAAAATTGTATTTTATTCAGTTTATATATAACTGCACCACGTATCCTGTCAATAGTATTGATTGTCCTTGAATACTGGGTGTTATGAATTGCTATGAATGTTTTCTGTATATAAAAATACGTTTGTTAGAATTTTCTTTCATAAATGATTCATTTTCGGTAGAAGAGGGATCAATGCTAAACTAAGTAAACTTTAAATGACAAAGTCCGTTTCGCCATAATTTTAAACTTTTTATATAATTAATAATTAAACTGCCTAGCATACACCCTTAGTAATTATATTGTACTGTATAAGGTAATTGCTATATGCATGCTATATCCATTAAATCATTATATTAATAAACAATATCAACTCAGCAAGAATCGATCCATTTTTAAAATATAGTTTCTTGATGTAAATAATTCTTCTGATATTCTTAAGTTTTAATCAAAACTGGAAAAAGGGAAATTTTACACCCCCCCCCCCCTTGGTCACCTTTTCGAACAACCTAGAATCTGGGAATTTTAGTATATTAACCTAGTCCAAACAAACCTGCATACTTAGTTTTTCTGCCCTCGATTTGTCCACCTAGCCTCATTTGAGCATTCGTTGACTGGGCTATTTAGAAAAATATTGATCACATACATAAAAAAAAAACATTTATATTTCTTTTTCAAATCAGAGAGATTGTTTAGTTAGATCATGATCAGAGTGCGCTCTATATGAACTTTGAATAAATGAACCGAAAATTCTTAGTGAAAACTGAATAGAACACAATCGATGTTACATTTGATTGAAGAACATTTGCATCGAATTTATTCGACCGCAAAACAATAACCCTGTTCAAGATGCTGTGGAAAACTGCTGTAGTATCAAATCGACACTTAGTGATGGAATGATTTTTTATGATCATAAATTTATCCATAGGATTTTATTTTATGCCTTATTATAGTTAAAAATGCTATTATACTGTGATTAAGTGTGGTAAATCTTATCACATTGTTACATATATAAAAACTTTTTTTCTTCTTATTTTTTGTAAAATGTTCTTACAGCTATTACTGTGATGATCACCTTACGCAACTGTAGATTTTAACTTTCACTTATCACAAATCACCTAAGCCATTCTTGTCCTAATGTTAATCAAACATCATGCAACTAATTTGTTGCTATACAGGGTGATTGGTATAAGGTGCACCAAAAAGCTTGAGCGTGTAGGTGGAGTTAAGACAAGCAAAAAATTAAGTTGTTTAAGTGAACAGTTTTAAAAAAATAAATTTTTAAACTCAAAATTTTGAAAAAAAAAACTAAAAAAAAAAATTTTAAACTAATTTTTTTCAAAATTTTATGCAATTAACTATTATTTTTATTTTCAAAATTCAATGCTCTTATTAGTTTTTAGTCAAAAACAGAAAACCGGATGCCAAAATGTATCTTAGTTTTTGAGAAATTAAAAAAATTAAAAGTAAAACTAGTAAGTAAAGTAAAAAGTTAGTTCGTTTTTTTTTTTTATTATTTGATTAAAATCGGATGGTATGTAATAAAAAATAAAAAAGAGATAATCCCCTTATAGATAATTGGCCTGAGCAGGTCAAATTTGGGAAAACCAAAAAAAAAAGTGTTTATCTTGGAAAAAAATACTTCTAGTTTTTCTTATTTTCTCAAAAACTAAGATACATTTTGGCATCCGGTTTTCTGTTTTTGACTAAAAATTAATAAGATCATTGACTTTTGAAAATAAAAATAATAGTTAATTACATAAAATTTAGAAACAAATTAGTTTCAAAATTTTTTTTTAGTTTTTTTTTTTGCAAAATTTTGAGTTTGAAAATTGATTTTTTGAAAACTGTTCTTTTAAACAACTTTATTTAAAAATAAAATAAAAGAGTAGTTTTCTGGCTTTCCAAAAAAATATAACAGCTTTGTATCATTCACTGTTGTTTTTAAATAATTTTTTTTCTGATTTATGTCAATGTTTTAGAAAATTTCCCCTCCCGCCTAAACGGGGGGAAATATAATATATATAATAACTCCACCTACACGTTCAAGCTTTTTGGTGCACCTTATACCAATCACCCTGTATAAATTCACTTAGAAAAATCTCACCACATCTTCCACAATAAATTCTAAAAATGTATTAATAACATCGCCTACAACTTATTTTCAAACCAATAAATTTCACATAGCAACAGAAAAATATATTCTCTTTTTTTTATGTAAAAAGAAATAATAAAGTAAGCCTAAAAATAAATTGAACAAATAATTTATGTACCTAATACTATAGCACATAACCAACTTAAAAATTCACCAAAACGAGAAGCAAATAAATTTCTAAATTTTGCGATGAAAACTTTGATATCCGCAAGTCAAAGTCTTATGCTGGCTATCAGAAGTTTTAGGTATAGCCACAAGCAGCGTATATGAATATGACTCTTAAACCTCTCAAATTTATTACATAAATGATGAAGAAGATTTTCTAAGCAGTAAAATTGGGTTGGCAAAAGTTTTTTTTTTTCCTCCATAGACCTTAACCCCAACGCCAAACGTAACCTCAACCCGCACAATTCGCCCCACTACATTGAAAGTCCGCAATATATACGGACACAAATTTCAAGTTCATCCCCTTAACTGCCTTTAAAACTTCTCTTTTTAGATAATAATATTTGTTGAGGAAATTCAACTTTGGCAAAAGAGGATTAGCATTTGGTTTTCGATATTATGTCCCCTTCGCATCTCATCCCCCAGTGTCAATTTAGTTGGTTGAAAATCCTTTGAGACAAATTCATGTACATTATCGTACGATAAAACTGCCTGTGGGAAGTAAAAAGGACCCCGAAGGCTGTTTTTATTTGCCTTTTACAAGATCGCTGATTAAATGAATAATCCAAGAAATAGGACTGCGAATGAGGAGGCCATCAATTTCGTAACGGTTTGTCTTGCATTATACTTATGAAGTCAACAAAGACATTTTTATTTTATGACTTTTCTGTTATGGAGGAAAGAAATAGGGTATTGGAATGGGATAGCATCATAGCGGTCTATAAAGAAGCTCGAGGAGTTACCTGGAGTGTTTTATATGAACTTACCTTAGATTGGGGAGATTTTGATTTGGAGTTGCTGTGGCGTTTGAGTATAAAAACGCATTTAATTTTTAATGATTCCCCGATTGCTATGGTTGTTTTGTTATAAACAAATAAACACAAGTCGATCTTTTTACCAAACAACTATAGTAAAAGATATATTTTATCTATTAAAGGACTTAAGGCTATTTAAATTTTGTTGTTATTGTTATTATCTTTCTCATTTCAAAAGAGAAATGCTTTAACAACTTTGTATTGAAAGTGAGATAGAGTCTAGAGGCAGACGGGTATCATTGATAATGGTGGTGGCGGTGGCGGCGAAGGCGGGGGAATATTTTACATTTATGATCCATTTGAATAGCAAACAACGATTATAAACTTATTGAATGGAAAAACAGATTATTATTGGATCATAAAATCGTTAAAAAATGAACCCTTTAGGCTGGGAAATGTGTTTTTAATATCTAATAATAAAAAAAAGTTAGTTGTTCTTGTTTTATGAGCTTGTAAAATTGAGTTATGAAACGGAAGCTATCAAATAGCCTCAATGCTTTGGCATGCAAAAAGAAACTGGTGTTGGTAGCATACTCATTATGTGCAATAAAGAATTAGAAGTAAAATGAAATAATTTAAAGATGAACTTGCAAAATGGAATTAAGAAATAAAGTTAACACAAGAATGTATTGCCCCGCTCATGCCAGAAGCATGAATGTGCAATTTGAAAATATTGCGTAGGTATTTGGACTTTCTGTTTTTTTTTATAACCAGTCGTTTTCTTATAAATTTTAGGGTTTTATGTCTTCAACAATTTTTATGTATGTATATCAAGAGTTTCACCAAGAGAAAGAACTGGTTTGTGAAGAAGGGTCATCATTGTCGACAGGTCGTATGGTCGAGTTTAGGATATCGCTATACTAATTACCCTTCAAATCAAGAGAGTTCCCCTCAAGGCATCTCAACGATTAAATATGGTATAGTGAATCGATTCTTTTGAATGGAAATCAATGGTCAAATCACTCATATAATTTTTTTTCAAAATAAATTGTTTTTTTTTCGAAATAAATAGACTTTTCGGATTAAGGTTTTTTTTTTAATTTTGCTTGCAGTATTAATCAAATTTAGCAGGACTTTTAGAATATTTCATTTCGTTAAAATCGGTACAGCCGTTCAAACAATAGCCGGTGTAAGAAAAAATGCTACAGACAGCACGAGCTTCTACAAGAGGGATAACCCAATGTTGGGTAGAGAATTATACTGATTAAATTCTAAAAGCATGATGGTACACCCGTTCTAAGTTTATTTAACATCAAACCTAAAACGTCGTCTAGTTAAGGATATACTCTTCAACTGTAAAACTAGACATTCTGACTTACCCGCACTAAGCCACAGGGATTTCCTACCTTGGAGATGTAGCTCAAGTATGTTTTGAGCTGGAACCTAACTCAAGTACCAACATCTCATCTTCCTTCAATTACACTTAACTTGCTCAATATTTGACGGTATATAGTAACGCTCGTAATCCATCGGTAGAGAAGGGGAACCCAGTTAAGAAGTCTTGGGATTTCGATAGAGTTAGCGAGCGCTTGGTGACAATCAGCGTCAAAGGAAGAATTAGTGATATGTAAGGCATTCTGCGATCTCCTGGAGAATACCTACGATATGTTCCCGCTGCATTACAATCTAAAAAATATTCCTTAATGTCTGATTCTAAAAAGAGTACACATTTAGACGAAATACCTTTAATAATGGATACAGGATGGAAGAATTTACATTGGCGGGTGTGAGATAAAGTCCTCAATTATTAGGATGACATTTTATCATATCGAGCACTCAGATCACACCTTCATATACACAAAGGCTTTTATAGTGATCAAATACCGGAAACCAAATTATTCACATCGCGGTATATATACGCTAGAAATGCTTTCAGTATGTTTGATGTACTTTTGACACTAATTTACAGTGTCCGGAGTACTAATACGAAAATAAATCCATAAAGCCAAAATACTGATCAGATGCTGTGAAAAAAATTTGGTTTCGCAAAGCTAAAATCACACAAGACCGCGTTACACTTAATATTTTCAGCAAGCCTGTACCCCGCAGCAAGTTTAGACGACTAATGGAAACATTTGTCAATCAGCCGCATCAGCCATCAGAAGTGCGTCTAAATGGATGCGCTAGGTTAAGGTTTTATAAGACATTTTGCTAAAGAATGCCGAATGGCGCATGCATCTAAGAACAAGGGGTTTATCAGGCAATACTGTAGTGGCAGAGCTGCTGCGAGAGCAGCCCCTGGAGCTATACATGCTAAAATATGCTGAAAGGAGACCTATTGTCGTTTTTTTTGTTAATACTTTATCAGTTCCTAAAAATATTTCCGGTTCATAATATATAAACAACGTTTTTTTATAAAGTATTTGACAAATACATATTTATTTGAACATTCAATATGATAGTCAAAGTTATCTTTCTAAGACACAATACGAAGAGAAATAGCTTAGTTTCGAATGAAGAATGTTTGCCTTATAAAACTCTTCAAACCTTAAGTTACCTAAAGAACTAAAACTATATTATAGGTACCAGTTAAGAATTTATATAGCAATCAAAAGGACCATGGAAAATTGTGAAGAACCGACATAACAATCTCATATTAAGTTTAAGTTGCAAATTTATTTTTTGACAAAGTAGGTAAACTATAAATAACTTTTTACTGGACCAAACTATTTCAATCTAAAATGAATTCAAGAATTGTTTCACAAAAATTGATATTGAAATTTATCAGGAAATTTGAAGGACACACATACATTTTAATGAAAAATACATTTTAATAGTATGCAGTCAAGGATATTTATCCTTGGCAACGTTAAAGAGAAAATCCAAAAGAAAATCCAAAGCAAAGAGCTTTGCAAAACGTTACACATACAATACATATGTCAAGTGCCACTAAAATCTTTTTATTCCAAAACCAAAGTTGCTACAAAAAGAAGAAAACATGAAATATTTTCATATTCAAGGGTTTCCTTGCAATAAAAATAATATAAACAAAAAAAAAAAAAGATCAAAACCGGCTAAAAATTCGTAACAGAAATATTTCTGGAAAGTTTTCCACTTGATTGAAACTTCAATCGACCAAAAACCACTCTATGTGGAAAATTTTGTAGTTAAGTTTTTAGGTAGACGTAGCTATATGAGTTACCATGACTCGTTGCAACTTTTTTTTCTTTGAAGCGATGTTTGGTTATAATTTGTTTCGATTTTCTAATATTTAGAAGCAAAAAATGTAACATGTTAAAAAAAAAAAACATGGAAATAAAAGTCAAATAAATTTATGGAAAACGAATTGTATTGCAAAAGTTTCTTTTTGAGTGGGAAACTATTTATTTTTTTTTTTTTTTTTTAATTCGAAGTTGTTGGCTTATGGAATATTAAAAAGAAGTACATTTGGTTCAAAAGAAAGGAAAAGGAAATTTAAACGATACAAAAAATGGTAATTAAGCTAGATATTTATGGATTAATCGTATTGCTAAGTCTTCATTTATATTAATTATCTTGTAATGACGGTGACGTTATATAGCGCCAAACTAAATATCGCCAAATTCGCTTTATTGCGTTTTCAAAAACAACATTTACAGTTTAATTTTATTTTAATTTAGGAAACGAAATCAGGACAATTTGGCGACTTTTAACCATAATAGTGTCTTATGATACTCTTTAAGAGCGGTCAAAGGCAAACAGTGAGGAAGATATGAAAGGCATGTTGCAACCTGCAACCACCCTGAAGTTTGGGACTTACTGTCAGATTTGTTTAAGGTGCAAGGCTGGGTACGGTGAGAAACGAAAAGCGTAGCTGAAAACATTTTTGACGAATGGAAGGAGAATCAATTTTGGGTGTGAAAATTAAAAATTAAAGATGTCGAAAAACGAAATCTCGCAATAAGTTCAAAATCTGGTTTTTCATAAACTTGCAATCACAAAATCCTTTTTTTTTTGTATCTCTTATTCACATCTCGCAGACAAAAATCTCGCAATTTTCAATCAAAATCCTACTTACTGACAATATTTTTTTGAGTGCGAGATTTTAGTTTTCAAAATTTTAGATTGCGGGTTTTTGTAATTGCTAGATTCTAAGAAACTGGATTTTCTAATTGCGAGATTATGAAAAGCCGATTTATGTATTTGCGAGATTTCGTAATGCGAGTTTAACATGATTTAATATGAGAAAAATATAAGTTTTTCCCATATTTTTCATCAAACATTCCGTCATATCATTTAAACTGTTAAATAACCTTTAAGAAACTAACTCTTTAAATTAGGTTGTTGAATGCCAAAAGACAAATGAAAAATAAATTCACCTACCTATGCGAGGTAATAATCAATCAAGGGCTTTGTAGAGTTGTGAGCAGTAATCTGAGTCATTCCTTCTGAAACTTGGTCACTGTGATTTAGGAGGTAACATACCTACTAAAAGTCCTGGACATCTAGGTGGTGAGCCGGAGGGGGACGGGTACTAAGTTCCCTTTTTTTGGGATTCTCGGAAAGGGTAAATTTTAGAACAAACTCTCCATAGGTTTATTAAAGACCATACAATTCTATAACTTTTGTTGCCCATACCTCGCCACTTCATTTCCGAACCATTTTCGAGCTTCATGCATCGCACCGAAAACAAATTAAAAAAAAGGCGAGGGGTTTGTCACGAATAAAATCACCTGAGCACTTATACTTGCAATCATTTGAAATCACGTTGAAATCAGATGCAATCACTAGCTATTTCAAGTGATGAAATAAAAAAAAATGTTGGTTAGCGATTTCAAATGATTTCTTGCAATCATTAAAAATATTTGAAATCATGAAATCAAAAATGCCGTAATGAAATCACGAATTAAAATCATTACGAAATCACTTGAATTAGTTTGAAATCATTTCAAATCAGTAAATTAATTGGAAATCAATGCAATTACAAAATGTTAAAACCAATTTTAATACTGTTTGAAATCACCTGAAATCATATGACGTTATTTAAAATATTGCAATCATTGAACCACTATAAACTGGCTAGTGACAAACCCCTCGAAAAAAAGTAATTTTTTTTTGCTGTGATGCGAAAATTTGTACAACAACTTACGATTTTCAGGTAGATGAACCAATTGTTTTTTATATGCTCTTTATTGGGTCTTCTTTTATTCTGCAAACAAAAAACTACGAAAGCCTTGCAAGTTTTGCGTGCAATTTTGTTTTTTCTTGGAAAAAAAAATAAAAATTGCTCAGTGTTCACTTTTTGTTTTTTACCAAGAAAAAAAATTACAGGAGGTGCAAATACCGAACAGTGAGACATATGTAGGTACAATGTACATATATGTATTAGATATACAGGGTGATTGGTATAAGGTGCACCAAAAAGCTTAAGCGTGTAGGTTGAGTTAAGACAAGAAAAAAATCGTATGGGAGGAGGGGTCTATTTCCCCCCGTTTAGGCAGGAGGGGCAATTTTCTAAAACATTGACTTAAATCAGAAAAAAAATTATTTAAAAACAACGGTGAATAATACAAAGCCTTGTTATATTTTTTTGGAAAGCCAGAAAATTACTCTTTTATTTAATTTTTATATTAAGTTGTTTAAGTGAACAGTTTTAAAAAAATTAATTTTCGAACTCAAAATTTTGAAAAAAAAATTTAAAAAAAAATGTTTAAACTAATTTTTTTCAAAATTTTATGTAATTACATAACTATTATTTATATTTTCAAAATTCAATGCTCTTATTATTTTTTAGTCAAAAACAGAAAACCGGATGCTAAAATGTATCTTTGTTTTTGAGAAATTAAGAAAAATTAGAAGTATTTTTTTTCCCAAATTTGACCACCTCAAGTCAATTATTAATTAGGAAATATCCCTTTTTTATTTTTTATTACATACCATCCGATTTTAATCAAATAATAAAAAAAAGCATTAACTTTTTATTTTACTTACTAGTTTTACTTTTAATTTTTTTTAATTTCTTAAAAACTAAGATACATTTTGGCATCCGGTTTTCTGTTTTTGACAAAAAATTAATAAGAGCATTGAATTTTGAAAATAAAAATAATAGTTAATTACATAAAATTTTGAAAAAAATTAGTTTTTTTTTAAATTTCTTTTTCAAAATTTTGAGATTGAAAATGAATTTTTTTAAAACCGTTCACTTAAACAACTTAATTTAAAAATTAAATAAAAGAGTAGTTTTCTGGCTTTCCAAAAACATACAACAAGGCTTTGTATCATTCACCGTTGTTTTTAAATAATTTTTTTTCTGATTTAAGTCATTTTTTTTTCGAAAATTGCCCCTCCTGCCCAAACGGGGGGAAATAGACCCCATTTCCATACGATTTTTTTCTTGTCTTAACCCCACCTACACGCTTAAGCTTTTTGGTGCACCTAAAAACAATCACCCTGTATAAATAATGCGATTTTTTATATTGATTTTATTATTTTATCATTATTTAGCAAAAACATGTTATTTTGTTGTTTTTTTATTATATAAATTAATAAAATAAAAATACATACATAGATGTGGAATTCATGTAATATATTATAAAAGTTGTTTAACGAACAGTGAGACATTTTGACCTTCTGCAACAATGAGGTTTATTGTTGTAAGTTTTTTTTTATTTATGCAGTAAACTTTTAATGTAAAAATGCAGGGGAAATGTGTCTTAATAATTGTCTTTTACTGAAAAACTGCTGTTTGAGTTTACTCGAGATTATTTTATTCTCGGGATTAACTAGCTCTGAGCTTAAGTCAGGGTTAACCCAATACCTACTAAAAAACTGGGACTAAGAATAGCTTTTTGTCGAATGAACAGTTTAGATGAGATATGGAAAAAACTCATATTTGAGTAATTTGTCCCTTTAACGATGCGTTTAATTTAAAAACAGCTGAGAATTGGAAGAACTAAAATCCAAATTGTATGAAATTTGATGGGCTTTAATTCAGTCTCAGAGAATTTTTCGCTACAAAAAGGGAAACTTAATACACCTCTCCCCCTCCTCCGGCTTACCACTCAGACGTCAGGACTTTTAGTATAGGTATGTTAACCAATTAAACATCCTAAACAATATTTATTTCGAAGGAATGGATTAGGTCCCAACTCACGCACTCCATACCCCCTTTTTAGCTATTCATTTCAGAATTTTAATTGAAAGGTATTGCTTATATACTAAAAATGAAAGTCAATAGTAGTTTTGCGGCTCTGTTTGTTCTCCCCCATACCTTTTATATGATTGACGTGTTGTTTGTCGGTGGCTATATATTGACTTAATAAAAAAAAGTAGACAAAAATTCCTATTTTGAAGAATGAAATCAAGAAAAGTTACCTTCTGTGTTTGCTACTTCAATCAATACGCTACTAATGGTATTTGAAAACCATGATGTATGTATTGTTACAACGTAACTGATATTCTTGTATCATTTTCATTTAAACATTCTGTATAGCTATTGATATTGTTGTTGTCACTTCAATTTGAAATTTGATTTCGTCTCGTTTGCAATGATTGAACTAAGAATTTTCAAAGACAGAAGGCACTCTTGCAATTGCAGTGAAAAATATACAGTTGTGTTTAGGTATGACCGGTTCCTGTTTTCAATTTCAATGGATTTGATGTTATGCTCGGATTTTTTTCATTTCCTCCGCCACTTCTTCAACTCAATCAGTCAAACCCTTCGTTTTCAATCTACCTATACCTGGGTGAACAACAAATTTTGTTTCACCGAAAATTCTATTTCCTGTACGGTTAATTAACAGAACACACAAACACACACACATACCTACCCTATCCACCCACAAAATTCATGCATATGTATTATGTCTGGTAGTACTCCCTGACTTCGAGAGCTGTCCTGGAATTTTATTGTAGGTACATGGAATCGCTTTCAACGACTGTTCCTGTTTGGAAAGATCTTTTATTATTCTATAGAAGTATGGGGGATATCCTGGGATTTAATGAAGTATAAAGGACGGTATTTCTCCTTCATTCCCGCAAACAAAAGTTTTTGCATTCCTGAGTTAAGGAAAAAAAAAAACTTTTTCTACCACAACTTTTTGGGTGAACTGTGTTAGGAAAACTGCAACCAAAGTGAGCGCGAACGAGGGAAACCTTCATTGAGTGGAGAGTTCGAGATGGTTTTTATTTTTTCATCGGAAGGACTCTCATACGAAATGTTCATCTTTGGCTCTCGGTGGAATTTCAAATGAAAGTTAATGGATTGTTGTATTGTTGTATTCTTTTAGCAAAAAAAGAAAAGTTTATTAAAATGACGGAGTACGGTAATCAGTAAGGTTTTTTTCTGTTATAGAGTGACATTTTTTTGTAAACCACGAGCTTAATTATATTTAAATTTAAGATTAATTGGCACGATTTTTTTTATTTTTAAATCAAAATGGCTTAGTACCTTAAAGAAAGTTTTTATAGCGATTTTTTAAATTTTTTCACAAAAAAAATTTTAGACGAAAAATGACATTATTGTGTTTTTTACAGGAGGCATGTTTTAATTCATTTTGAGTCCAACCAATTCAAATCTGGTTATTGATTTTTCAATAAATTCAGATTTTTGATATCTGAGATACCTATTGGAACTTTATATAAATAATTAATTCTAGAATAATCCGATTCCTTCTTCTTCAGTATTTCAATACAGTACTTCTGCACGCTTACCTAATATGAACTCCTAGGAATTGGTGATTTCAATCTTCCAAACCTTGAATGGACTAAGTCAGCAGAATCTGAATCTTTTTGCGCTCTCAATGCGTCAAATAACAACGAAATTATTTTTATCGACGGAATGAACTCATTTGGACTTAACCAACTTAATGGTATCAAAAATATGTTTGGCAAAACTTTGGATTTGACATATTTTTCGGAAATCAATTTCTCTGATGGAACTGTATTACTTAGCGATACGAAGCTCGTCGATGAAGATCGTCATCATCCTGCATTAACTATTTCTTTGAACCTAAATATTAATAACTTAACTTATCGTTATAAGAATACGCATGAATTCAATTTTAAAAAATGTAATTTTTCTGAACTTTACTTATTATTGAATGATATTAACTGGGATGACATATTTTTAAACGTCAACTTAAATGAAATGGTCTTTCGATTTTATAAAATTTTATTTGATTGCTTTTTGGAAACTATTCCCTTACGTAAAATAAGACCGACTAGTAACACTCCGCCATGGTTTGATCTCCATATAAAAACACTTAAAAATAAAAGAAATAAGGCTTGGGTGAAGTTGAATCGATCCTGGAGTGATGAAGCTCAAAATGATTACATTATGTTTAGAGATGAATTTATAAATTACTCAAATTTTCTTTATTCAGACAAAAATTCTGGAAATTTGTCAATTGCAAAAGAAAATCTGATGGGTACCCAACCAATATGAGCTATATTAATTCAGAAAGCCATTACCCAGAGGATATAGCCAATATGTTTGCTGAGTACTTTCAATGCGCATTCGAAGATGACTCTTCTTCCGAAACGAATATATTTACAGTTAATGAGTTTTCACACCTTAATTCGATAGATTTTACTATTTCAGAGGCAACTATTTTAGAGCAAATTAAAAAGTTAGATGAATGTTTAATTCCAGGTCCTGATGGCTTTCCCTCAGTTATGTTAAAAAAATGTGCAATATATATGTCATATCCGTTGTTTTTGCTTTTTAATCAGTCCTTACGTAGTTGCAAATTTCCCAACCTTTGGAAATATGCATTCCTTATTCCTACTCACAAAAAAGGTAAAAAGAGCTTAGTTTTAAATTATAGACCTATTGCAAAACTTTCAGTTATTCCTAAAATGTTTGAATCTATTATTTGTGATACTCTTTCTTTTCATGTTTCCTCTGTTTTATGTGACAACCAACATGGTTTCGTTAAGAAAAAATCAGCAATAACAAATTTGTTGCAGTTTACGACATTTTGTACTGACGTATTTGAAAAAAGAGAACAAGTTGACTGTATTTTCACTGATTTTAGTAAAGCATTTGACAAACTAAGTCATCATATACTTTTAGAGAAACTAAGAACTATTGGTCTAAACGACAGATTTGTTTTGTGGTTATCGTCCTATCTTCAAGATAGATTATACAGTGTTGTTTTCAGAGGTGAACGTTCTAAATGTTTCACTGTTAACTCAGGTGTACCTCAGGGTAGCCATCTTGGTCCTTTATTATTTGTGTTATTTATTAATGATCTTCCGTCCGTTTTAGTTAATTCTATGTGTCTTATTTATTCTGATGACGTGAAAATCTTTCGAAAAATAACCTCTATTGGAGACTGCAAACTTTTACAAGAAGATCTACATAGATTTAGGGAATGGTGCAATATTAATAGTTTAATTTTAAATGTTGACAAGTGTAAAACAATGTGTTTTACACGCAAAAAAAATGTGCTGGTTTATGATTATGTGTTGAATTCGTTACCACTTTGTAATGTGTCTAGTTTTACTGATCTTGGGATAGTGTTGGACTCAAAACTAACTTTTACTGACCACTTTGACCATATTATTAAAAAAGCAAACATGACTCTTGGGTTTATTAAACGTTTTTCTCGTGAGTTCCGTGATCCCTATGTTCTTAAAACTCTTTATGTCTCATTTGTAAGATCAATTTTAGAATATGGTTGTATCGTATGGGCACCATATTATACGGTTCACATAAATAGATTGGAGTCCGTTCAAAGAAGATTTATGAGATTTTGTTTACGTTTCTTTCCATGGTCGGATAGAATCATTTTGCCTCCTTACGCTCAAAGACTTCAACTAATAAATCTTCCATCTCTATCGAGCCACAGAGCGTATATACAATTTCGTTTTATAGTCGGTATAATTAATGGATCAATTTTAGCTCCGTCGATCCTCAGTCGATTTAAATTCAATGCTAATCGATATAGTTTGAGAAGGCAGTTGCCAATTTGCAACATTTACAGTAGATCAAACTATGGCGCTAATAGCCCATTGAATCTTTTAATTAAAATTTTTAATAATAATTATAATCTCATTAACTCTAGCAATGACAATGTTAAATCAAATACTGTAAAAACAATATTTTTTAATCAAAATTATTAATAATGTTCATTAAATTTAAGTTTTTAATTATAAGTTTTATAAACAATGTTTATCTACCGTTAGAATTTAACGACACTAAATAAACTATTAAATAAACTATTATCGATCTGCATGCAAGAGATCTAAACATATAACATAAACAAATAAAATTGAAATAGAACTTTGTTGCATTACAAATTAAAGAAAAATAGGTTCACAAGTTTCTGTGTAAAGAAAAGAAACAGAGCAGGTGATCTAGGCAGATCATTAAATTGACGCTCTTTCGCCACTTTTTTTAAATTTACCTGGAAAATTGGTTCAAAATTAAAAAATAACTTTTGATTGCCAATAGATGGTAAAGATTGTCAAAATTAACATTCTGACCAATACACTCCATAGTTGCATTGGATTGAATCGAAAAAAAAGCGATAGAAAATCAAAATATTCTAGAATTGGAACAATAGATGTATTTATTTATTTATTTATTTATTTATTTGAATGAAAACCAAATGTTGTATGGTTAGTTGCATTTCCGGTCAAAAAAAAAAAAAAAAACAGTAATAAAATATACTGAGATTGAATTGCGTTCAGATTCGTTTATTTCGAAAGGATTGAGATTTATTTGGTTTGTTTGTTTTCAATCATCAATCATTCACAGTGAACGGTTCAAAATAACCGAATCAATAGTGGTTAGTCTTTGACATACCTAGTTCTAGTAGTAAAAAGATATATTTTTAGCGACCGAAATAGCATTATATCTATAATGTGAGCGTAGAAAATTCGCCGCCCCTTAAAATCTGCCTCCCTAGCCTATGTTGGGTATAAGGCTAATCCAACACTGAATAGAATCTTATTTTTCTCGCATCAGTGAGCCACATGGTTCAATTTTTGAAGTCAAATTTGATGCTCATAACTTTAAATTAATTAAATTTTTGAGTAAAAATATTATAAATGAAATTATTAAAACTTTACTGCTTTCACCGAATAATATATATTAATCTAATTATTCACAGGGATCGAATTAAAGAGATCAAATATTTAGAAGCTTTTTTCTCAAATTACATGTTGTTGTATACAGGGTGATTGGTATAAAATTCACCAAAAAGCTTAAGCGTGTAGGTGGAGTTAAGACAAGAAACAAATCGTATGGGAGGGGGGTCTACTTCCCCGCGTTTAGGCGGGAGGTGCAATTTTCTAAAACATTGACTTAAATCAGAAAAAAAATTATTTAAAAACAACGGTGAATGATACAAAACCTTGTTATATTTTTTTGGAAAGTCAGAAAACTATTCTTTTATTTAATTTTAAAATTAAGTTGTTTAAGTGAACAGTTTTAAAAAAATTAATTTTCAAACTCAAAATTTTGAAAAAAAAAAATAAAAAAAAATTTTTTAAACTAATTTTTTTCAAAATTTTATGTAATTAACTATTATTTTTATTTTCAAAATTCAATGCTTTTATTAATTTTTTCTCAAAAACAGAAAACCGGATGCCAAAATGTATCTTAGTTTTTGAGAAATTAAGAAAAACTAGAAGTATTTTTATCCCAGAAAAACAATTTTTTTTTTGGATTTCCCAAATTTGACCTTCTTAGGCCAATTATTAATTAGGGGATTATCCCTTTTTTAGTTTTTATTACATACCATCCGATTTTAATCAAATAATAAAAAAACGAATTAAATTTTTACTTTACTTACTAGTACTACTACTTTTATTTTTTTTTAATTTCTCAGAAACTAAGATACATTTTGGCATCCGGTTTTCTGTTTTTGAATAAAAATTAATAAGAGCATTGAATTTTGAAAATAAAAATAATAGTTAATTACATAAAATTTTGAAAAAAAAATAGTTTAAAAATTTTTTTTTCAATATTTTGTGTTTGAAAATTAATTTTTTTAAAACTGTTCACTCAAACAACTTAATTTAAAAATAAAATAAAAGAGTAGTTTTCTGGATTTTCAAAAAGATATAACAAGTCTTTGTATCATTCACCGTTGTTTTTAAATAATTTTTTTTCTGATTTAAGTCAATGTTTTAGAAAATTGCCCCTCCCGCCTAAACGGGGGGAAATAGACCCCCTTCCTATACAATTTTTTTCTTGTCTTAACTCCACCTACACGATCAAGCTTTAAGGTGCATCTTATACCAATCACCCTGTATATATTCCTCAAATCAAAATGTGAAAATTGTACAAGAATTGAAATTTTTTCAAATAAGTATATGAATAATTTTGTATACCTATATAGTAATACTGAAACTTAACCTATTCAAATTGATATAATCGAAATTGTCATATCTATAGACACAATAAACTGTATCAATGTTTCCAAATTACATTAATTTTTTTAAGAACCCACGTAGCTCCTATGTGTAACATTAGTCTCTTTAACAATTTACTACTTTCTGAATCTTAAGGAATAAAAAGTTATGTAACTTTTTATTCCCGGATCCAAAATTGTGTTACATTTCTCAGTCAAGACACATCATATTTCATATACCAATCATCATTTCATAACAAAAAATTTCAATTTATATTTTGTTTGCTCCCTTTTTTTTTGACAAACATATAAAGCATCTCCTTTTAAATATTTATGAACTTGTAATCCAGTCAAGATATCCTTTTGAATAAATTCTTATTAAATCAAAGTTTGTTTAAACTTTTTTTTTAACATATGCATAATAAATTACATTTTCTTTTTTCTATCTACATTCCGATATGAAAGCTTGTCAGCCGAAGGTTTTGTAGATATATGTATAGATAACCACAAAATTACAGGTAAAAACCCATCTTAACTTTGTTGTAAAATTAAATTATACAATACAAGTATGTATAAGTTAACTGCCTGCCTTCACATATATAAATCTTTTTCTTGGTTTTGATAAAAAAAACATTCTTCGTTTTTCTTTCGTCCTTGAAACACATTTTATGCTCTTGGAACATGAAGAAACATAATTTCATGGATATGAGCATCCTTAAGCATATAGACAAGCATTTTGTTTTGTTTCCTCTTGTTAAATGATTTTTCAAAGCTAAAATTTCAAGCATAATAATTTTGATATGATGAGGTTATATCGTTCGATAGAATAAAAAAAAGGGATACAGATATCTCATTTTAGGGTAGTCCTTTATTTTAAGAATTTATGCTTCTTTGTTTTTAAGCATAATATTAGAATGGGAGTAATATCTGTGATTTATAAAAAAGAAAAATGTTAAGAAGACAGTCACAAAAACAGTCTTTATCATATTCAGCGCTTCAGATATGATTTTTTGATAAAGAAAATGTAAGCGAGTTGTTTTGATCTATCGCAGCAATTTTTCAACTTATATGGTTATATGTGCCATTGTGCCAAGTGTACTTCAGCATTTTTATCGATTGCGATTTAAGATAAATAACTGCCTTTTATACAAATCTGTAATTTTATAATCATGGAAACAAAATGGAGGCATTCTGGAGGACATTAGAAGACGGTTAATTTTTGTTATGTAATTATAAAGAATCTTATTTAAAAGTTACTTTGGAGTTTCTTTTTATTGTTTTTAAAAAAAAATTCATGTTGAAAATATTTTAAAGCCTTCAATGAAGATAACAAAAGTTAAAGTTTATAACCGATCACCCATATATTTGCCGATGCAAATGAGGAATTCATAGAAAGCTCTTATATAAACTGAAATTCTTTTTATTTCTGACAATCATGCCTTTTTATTAAATATCAAATATCTACAAGAGTTAAGAATTAATCTGTATATTTCATAATTGGGTATACGATATCAAAAACCGATATCGATATCGTCCTACCGATTAGAATCATTGCAAAGGACTTGAATTCGTTGTTTTATCAATGTTTATTTAAACAAAATATGAGATTAAATTAATAAAAATTTTAACATTTTGAGTTCCATTAAGGAAGGAACTATGCGATTTCATTGAAATAATAAATTGTTTTATTTTTTGTGTAAATATTCTTTTTATTGACGATTTATGTAACTTATTGTGTAGAAAATGAACTTTCTCGTTGTTTTGATGAAATAAGTTCCTGACTTAAATGGTAAATCATCTTGAGATAATTTTAAATTTTTTTTCAGGAGGGCAACAAAACAACTTAAAAACAGATTCCTAAAACACCTTTTAAAAATAGCTCGCTTAGAATGATCTTTTTCAAAGTAAAATTTGATTATTTTCTGAGTTATAGGGCAAAATGTGACTTTAGATAGGTTGCCTATTTTAAATTGTTTTTTTAAATTATTGACTTCGAAAATCTTGAGTTGAGATAAGACATAAGATACTTTGTCTTGTTTTTTCGAAAAACATTTTAAAACACTACATAAGTCGACGTAAGATGAACTGCAAATGCTATAATGAAATTAATTGAGACATAAGATGAAATTTCATTAGTTTAATCATTGTATATACATTTCTATAGTATTTTCATGCTGAATAATCACCGCCTGGCCATCTTAAGAAACTTGTGAATAACACATTTTTAGGTTCGTGCATTCACTAGTTGTCTATTCTGTAACCCTGACAACAGTCGTAAACATTTATGATTTTTGTTTTGTTTACGACTCTCGTCAAGGAAATATGGATTTTAGAGCCAATAAAATACATTATAAATTATTAATTTGTTTTGTTGACGACTATAGTTAGGGTAACAGAATAGACACTTAGTAAATGTAAGAACCTCCAAATGTGCGGGTCACAACTTTCTTTAGATGGCGCTGCTCCATGGTTGTACTATAGAAATGTATATACAATGGTTTAATAAACAAAAGTTTTTAAAAACTTAAACTTTTAAATCACATTTAAGCTCGCGAAATTAACGGCAACAACTTATAAATATTAATGTAATGTAGAAATTAATTCTACATCTTTTATAATCTACATACATTATGCCAACTACATCTAAATCGTATTTTCATGGGATATGAATATCCGTTGTTATCATCGGATGACAGATTTAGATGAAATTCATGATGATTTGAATTTGTAAAATCAAA